>WAAB01021739.1:64728-171266 GCA_013389865.1 Piaya cayana
GAATATACTTGGATTTTGGGAAAAGGTTGGCTGGATTTAAAAACATGATGGTAAAGCTAATTATGGTAGAAGAAAAATTGTCTCCTGAGCTTTTCTGGACATGCATTACAACAGTAGCTTGGATCCATAAATATATTTCTGGTTTACTGTTGATTACTGCTTTGAATATTTTACTACAAAGTGAATGGCAAAACTGTCTTGCATAAGGTGACTGATTATATAGTAATATATTTTCATTTACCAGTCTGGATATGCATTTTAACCCACTGATAACTTCAACTTAGAAACTAAACTTCCGTTGATATTCAACTGTATTCCTCCAGTAACAAAGGAAATCTATACAGTAGCTGTAGAATCTGAAAACTGAACTCAGCTGTTGTGTCTGCTGAACTGAGACTCACTAAGAACTTCACTAAACACTGTTAAGATGTTATTTAATCACCTGGGAATCTATAGAACAGAGACACAAAAGATTTCAGCGAACAAGCGTTTGTTGGTTTGATTGCTTGGTTTTTGTTTGTTGGGTTTTTTTTTAATTTCAACAAGGATAAAAGTACTGAATTTTGGACTATATATGGTGCAAGGTCTGGTACAAATACTCCACTGAGTGAGAAAGGTTCTCTGGAAAGTATTATGCCCACGATAAGGCTGTGCTTGTCCAGAGAGATGGTAATACCTTTCACACCTTTCATTAAACCAGCTGATCTATCTGGAAAAAAGGGACAAGGCGTCGGGCGTACAGATCCTCCTTCAGACCTCAACTGGATCACGTAATTGAAAACTAAAATAATGTATAAACATGTAAGACCAAAGTAAAGGCATAATAAGCAGTACTAGCTTTAGCTTTCACTGAGGAGAGAATGCTTTTCTGTGCAATAGAAACATACTCATGACACAGGTTTTTATTATTTTTAATGCATTTTTAAGAGATTAGTACTTTTTAATTTCTGTCCAGTATTAAAGCCTGTTAAGATCTTTATAATCAGTTGTTCCTTTCATTGAAATCAGCTTCTGCCTTTGGAACTCTGTAGTACCACTGTGTTGGTTTATATGTAAACAGATTTGTATTTTTAAAGTAGTGAAAGCAGGGATTTGCCGCTTTCTATTTTTTGAGCCTTTACATTGTAGGTTAGAAAAAGCTGGAAGCATATGGTAGCAATTTTTTAACCTCTCTACATGAGGTGCTTGTCAACGGAGGTCCATACGTCCAAAGCTAGTTAATAACAGCTGCAGGCCAAAGTTCCTTTAAGAACTATTGCCGTGTTCCAAGATTCTCAAAGACTTCGAACAAGTGAAGTTGGCCACAAGGGAAAGCAGCAGGTCTGCATTCTGCTTGTTAAGTGAACCCTGTTTGAACAGAAAAAAATGTGGCAGAAATTCAGAATTTTCATACTATAAAACTTGACCATAAAATATCAGATAGAATTGATTAGTAGGCTACTGCAGTTTAGCCTAAACAAATAATTTATTTCAGTCTAGAACTTTATTTTGGTGATTTCCTCTATGAACATATTTAAGTTTGGGGGTTTTTTAGGAAAATTTGGAAGACTAATTATACTAGATACTTTTTTTTTTAAAGAATTCAGAGAATCTTGAAACATAGGAATACAGTTGTTTGTGTTTACATGTCATATATATAAAATACAAAGTAGAAAAGGAAGAATGTGTGTGAAGAAAAAATTGCAATTCTCTTGACTTCGTGCTGCTTTCTCAGTTTTATATTCATTTCCATTTTCGCCATGTTTTTTTCAAAGCTGTAGTGAATTAAAATTAGGAGAATTCCCTCGAGACAGCATTCCATGCAGTTTATAGTTGCTTTGCTGTTTGGAAGAAGTCCAGACTTAGAATGTGAAAAAACTTTGTCAAAAGATATGGTCTGTATATTTCTGCTTATTGGTTGAAAACCTTCATGGTATATTAAATCCTTTATCAGAAAAAGCTCTTTAGAAGCATTTAGAAGGAACAAGGCTGTCTGGTTGCTTATCTGCCAGTATAAAGTATCAATAAACAATACACATCATTGTTGTTCAAGTAGAATATAAGGCTAGATGCTTGACAGAGAATATGTTTTGTGCTCTACACCAGAATGGTGCTGGCTCATAATCTGAGGTGTGCGATGCATTTCTAGGGCGCTGAGTGCCCCTAGGTGGTCACAACTAGAAGTACAGCATCAACAGCTTTTCCCCTGCTCCTCTGGTTTCTGCTGAGGGACAGCTAGCCTGTCTGGGAGGTGTAGCAATTAAGGAAGTACTTCTCTTCCTTTGATAAGTCTCTGCTTTACAGAAAAGCGGTTTTGCGGTATTAATTTTAATCTGGAAATTACTGGCATACTGAAGTGGCAGTTTTCATTACTCCCACTTATGGCTCCAATTTAGCCCTTGTCATTGCAGTTGTCAGTATCAATTGGGGATAGATGGGGCTATAGCATGCAGAGCAAATGATCGGTGGATCAGAACCACTTTTCATTCATTTTTAACATAGTCATTTGCTTATCAAGGACATTGATAGATTTTTGTTACTGCTTTCCGTTTGTATAGATATGTAAGCTTTGGGGATAATTTTTTTCTGAAATTGCTTTGGGGTTCTTTGCACTCCATTTCTGTACTGTATTTGAATTATATAAGTAATGAAATGACACAGAAATGACACCACTTCTAAAAATATGCATTTCTAAAGTCATACAGTTACTTGTTTTGAAAGTGCTCATTTGTAATGTATTGATCTTTAGAAAAGATATGCATTGTACGAGTTATCCTCCTACCTTCTACACAAATGTGTCATTGATTTCCCATTTTAAGGGAAGCAAGCATTGTGCAAGTAATGGAAATACGATTTCAAAAGGTTGTAGAGGCAATTCCAAATGTTAAGGTTTTTTAACTGAATAATGGAATGCTATGTAATAATAAAATTTATTTTAATCTTCATCAAATAAGTGCTGTCACAAATCTCTAAGTACAGTACGTGAGAAAACAAACTTTATATGTAATAGTAAGAGTTAGTTTTTCGCAGACGTAGACATTTCTTCAGGGAAGGAGGGGGAATAAAAGGTAAATCTTTCACTTGCTTTCTGTGAATTCTGGTGAATTTGCTTCTATGGTAACCAATTAGCCAGAGCTCATTACTCATGTAAAACAGGAACTGTTTGCATTTTTAAAACTTTCATTTGCAAAACAGCATGTCTAAGTGATAAAGTTAAATTTCTTTCCCAAGACCACAAGTCTTCTTTGTAGGTGGAAACAACTACGTTTACAGTGTAAAAAGCAAGGGAAAGGCGCTCCTAGGCAGCAGCATCCGTCCACGCTAAAAGTAAATATTTGTTTTTGGAGGAGAGAATGGTTGTCCCTGGAGCAGCCAGCTTAGCAAAAGCAGGAATGGAAGGGCAGAGCTCATCTTTTATGGAAGTCAGATAAATTTCATGCTCTTTAACATCGACTGTGACTGCAGACTTTTCACTGAAGCCTGGCTCCTTCCCCAGTGTGAACAAAATAGGAAAAGTGATTAAAGTTCACTCAGTACTGGACAGCAGGAGGCAACCACTCTGGTGTCTTCAGCTGAGGGAGAGGACGAGAGGGCTCTTTAATAAGACTTGTGAGGCTTCTTTGAAGAAAATAAATAGGACTGGTGGGGCCTATAGATGCCTACAGTAGCATTTGTTCATTTCCTGCACTTCGCACAGCTTCTTTGACATGTAGTAATATTGTCATCCCCTTCATTAAAATGTTCATTATGAAAGGAGAAAGGGAGAAAATCTAACTGTTAACTTGAGTCAAGGGTCAGCAAATTCAGCTGTGAGCAGGGTCTTGGAGCTGCCTCAGATAATAGTGGAGGCCCTGGGGCAGATGTGACAGACAGACGGAAAATGGAAATGCAGACTGTAGAACTTGTCTTGTTTAGTGTCCCTTCTTGGGATGGATGGGAGTCTTGAAAGGCTCCTGGATCTTGCCTTTTGGCTTCTTCCCTCTCTCTGTGACTTTTTTCTGTTTCTCCCTTTTTTAAGTTGTGCAATCAGTATTCACACATTCTTATAACTAATAGGATTAGAGGCGTTGCAAAGGGATTTGAACAAGATAATTAGTTTACTGCTTAGCCCACAATATAACAGGCAAAACCCCTCTGAGAAAAGGCAGACAAAATGGATCAGAAAATGTGTGGGAAGTGAGGTAAGGCCTCTCTAACAGGGCCTCAATCAGCTGTACCATTGTGAAAGGCTCCTAGAGTATTCATTCATTACTGGAGACTTGACTTTTTTGGCTTGACCACCAGAGGTGTCAGGGAAAGAGGCTGAGCTGAGCAGTGGGAAGTGTTGCTGGACACCAAAGAGTCCTTTTCAAGTGCTTAAATGCAGTTTCAGGTTCTTTGCCACCACACTGCATAGAGCAACATTGGAAAACTGAAGCATACAGCCTCAAGCGCTTTACAAAGCTGAGCTGTAAAAGCAAAGATTCTTGTAAACCTTGGGCTGGATCGCAAACTCAGGAGGAGGTGGGCAACTGAATTATCAAATCGGGAAACTTACTTTATGTTAAATATTAACGTTTGAAACTCCATCTAGCAGAGTTATCTAAAACATAGATTTCTAGCAGTGGTTAAAGTGTTCCATTTAAGTGTATCTTTTCTTGGTTTAAGAAATACCAGTCAGAAAAAAAAAAACAGATCCAGACCCCTTCTGTCCCTTCTCTGTTATACCAATATGATATGTGAATTACTAAGTGACAGTACTTGGTTTCCAAAGGAGCAGCAGGGAATACTGCAAAGTTCCAGCTCAGGTAGGAGGTTTTTTTCCTGCCTGTGAAACTTGTATGAACCACCAGCCTGATCAAAGCTGCCAGAAGTTGTTAGGAGACACGTCGACTTGAGCTTGCCTGTGTATGTAACTTAGAGGTTCCTCTTCTTTGGTGGAAGAAACAGCAGGAGTTGCTCTAATGAACTGTCCAGCAGCTCCATCTTGCAGTGTATATACAACCAGAGGTGAGAAGAGGTTAATCCATAGGGGAACTAGTTAGGAAAGCAAAGCAAAAAATACCAGTGAGTTGTATGACTAAAATTCAACTTGAAGTCAAAGATGATTGCTGACATTTTCTCTCTCTTTAATGAAACCATCAATTTGTTGCTTTTTGTGTCAGCTTGTAAGTTTTAAATGCTTCAACTGCAAGGCTGGAGTATGCATTACATACGATGCAGAATGTTGTCTTGCCTATAGCACACTGATCTCCCATTAACTTTAAAAACCTATATCTTATTTCTGATGGAGATTAGTGTCCTAATCTTAAAATTAGGCTTACTTTTATTTCTGCATAGGGATTTTATTACCATAATCTTTATCTGCTCATAAATGTAAAAGGGACAAAGATACTCACTATTAGACATGTACATACCTGGTAGTAATTTGAATTCCTTATACTGTAATCCTGGCTACTATGATTTTCATCATTAAACACATGTACCCCAGAGTTCTATTCAGGCTTTATTTTTAAAAAAAAATCTACCAGTTTCCCTTTGTTATTTAAATGCTTTTTCTGCAATTCCCTGTTCAACTGCAAGTTAAGATGTAATCTCTGCCGCAGCCGGGAGTCTCTATTTTGTGTTGCTTATTGTTGTACGTATGGAAAAGGGAATCATGAATATTGAAAATATTGGTACAAACAGGTCCTGTGAGATATTTGTTGGTTCTTCAGGTCAGGCATTGTACATACATACATTTACATACTTACAAAGGTAATTTCTCACTGGAAGTGAAGTGTTTCACTAATTAAAAACCAAACCAAAACAAGAAAACCCCACAGGCAGAAATCGGTATAGGTATGCTGGAGTAGTCTATGAAAGTCTTTGTCCCTCCTATGTAAAAAGTAATGTTAGTCTGTATTATAAATGATGTGTATCTCTAATGAAATTTCAGCTAGGTTACAGGAAAGTCAAAACAGCAATTTAGGAGAATAAGTACATATCTAAAAGTTCATTGCAGCATTTATCTTTTGGGATAGACTTAAGACACAAATAAAATTAATAGGTATGACACAAAACTCCATGGTTTACTTTGTCTAGCAATACTGTTTTGAATACTGGCTTTGAAGCTGTTAAGTTCTTTTCCTTGGGGTAACAAAATTTTAAGGATAAGGTTATCTAATACATCTTTTAAAGTATATATTTCTATATGATTGATTGTGTTTGGTTAAACTGTTCAATTAGAACAACTCATCAAAACATTTCTGGACATATTTTTCCTTTAAATATTTTGTAAATCAGGATACAGTGAAGAAAATTTGGATTATTTTCATTATTTATAGATGTGGATGGGAAGATGGTTAACGGGGCAAAAGAAATAGGGAAGAAGATGCAAAAAAAATATTTGGTAGATCTGGGGCTTAATAATGTATTTTGTATTCCTACTAAACGCTGAATTTGATCTTTTCATTTTCACAGATTGCAGACCTTTCATTCTTACCCGTGGTCTAGTTAAAATTGATGCTAAGGGAAAACATTTGAATATTTTTGTCCTTGTGTGGGGCAAACATTTGTAGACATATCCTCATGGCTCCTTGGTTCCTTTGGTGCTTTTAGTGTGGTTTTATCTCGCATACCTGAAGCACCCAGTACCACTGCAGTCTAGGTCTCAGGCTTTCTCAGCTGCAGGTCAGGGATGAATACTTATCTGCATTTACTGTAGCTCTTTCTGTGTGCATTTTAACTGTTCTTAATTTTTCCCAAGGGACTACTACCTACCATACTGTCCTTAGTAGCACAGTTCCTTTGTAATTCTGCAGAGATGCAGGCAGACCTGACACAAAATTTAAAAGTCTAGAATTACCTGGAATGGTCAGTTCTACTGAAGTACTGACCTTCTTCCCCAAAGCTTTCCTGTACCTGGCCAGGAGCTGGAATAAATTCCTGTCTCTGAGAAAAATCCTTCCAACATTGTACGGAGTGCTAGGGAGAAGCATGTAAAGACTTTGCAATTCCAAAATGAAAATCCCTGTTTTTTCAGGGAGTGAAAAAGAAGCACCACAGAAGCTGAATTCAAACTTCTCTGCCTTGTTTCAACACAGACACAGTTGTCTTATTTCTTTTGCTCTGGTTAAGAATTAAAGCAGGAAGTCATGCTGACAAATGAAGTGAATGGGAATAGGATACAGAGTTACTCTGTGATTTAATATATTGTCCTAAATATGTTAGATGTATAGCTGTATAGATATTTTAGGTCTTTATTGCAATAAAGCCTTGACTTTCTTAAGTGTTATATCTTCCATATTTCTAAAGTATTTTGTTTCATAAAAGCTGAGTAGATTGGAACAGGCTTAAAAAATGCATTTTAGTAGGCCTTTTGACAGATATGATTTAAAAGCTTAGAGAAAGCAATGCACCTGTCACTTTTAATTGCAGAAAGCTTTCCATCTATTAACTTTATTTTGCCAGAACCTTCTAATGAAAAAGTTCCAGTATCTAATTTAATTTTCTTTGGGTCTGCCAGAAAAGCAATTAATTTTTAAAACATCCAACTGTTAAGTTGTGCTTCAGAAAGCAGTCTCTCTATCTTATTAAGTTTCATCATATGCTTCTTATACCTTAGGAACATCTTGATATCCTTGAAGAAACATGGCGGTGAAATGCAGACATATTGTCTGTAGCACTAGG
Organism: Piaya cayana; assembly: GCA_013389865.1. Lineage (NCBI taxonomy): Eukaryota > Metazoa > Chordata > Aves > Cuculiformes > Coccyzidae > Piaya > Piaya cayana. Next base: position 72,358 of record WAAB01021739.1, read on the forward strand.
TAGGGTTTACAAATACAAATGTTCGTATGATTGGGCTATTCCTATCCATCATTAGATCGCATCTCTCTGGAGCTATAAGTACATCTGTGCCTGGCAGGCTTGTGTTATCACCAGGGCATATGGGGACCACGTGTCAGTCTTCCAAAAATGATATATAGCCTTGTGTAGAAGCAAGATTGGATATGCTTGTATTTCACCCTCTAAATCAATTTCTGGGACCTTTGCTACAGATGTTGGAAGCTGCAGGTCTGTAAAACAGTATACTGTAATATGAACTGCAACAGAAGAAAAAGCATGAGAGGGAATTAGCCATATGGCAATAGATAGAAAGTGCAGTGGAGCCTGTGTAGAAGCAAATCCTCACACCTTCTCAGCTATCTGTGTAAATATTGTTTAAATTCAATCACCTCAGAGCTGTGAGCTGGTCCCATTCTCAGAGGAGATCTGTTCTTACTCAGCTAAAAGAACAAGTACAGATACATGCGCTTGCTGTTGTAGGATATATGTCCTGGGGTTTTTGAACTTGTGTAACACTCACTGAATTCCTTAGAAGTACCAGTGGATTTACAGACTGCTTTAGCAGAAAGCCTGGCTGTGTAGTACTGAGATGATGTTCCCTTTAACGGCTATTATTGATATGAGTACCATGTCATGTGTTGTTATATTTAGGTTTTTTACTTAAATCCCCCCCTTTTTTTTAAGTTACTCTTGAAACAAAATGAAACCATTTAAATGTTTCATAGCATATTTCAGAATTAGTCCTCCAGCAATAAGGAAGCTTAAGTGTTTTGTTGGGGTGTTTTTTACTACATTTAATAGCTTGTTCTTCCATTATCGTAACTGTTGTCAGTCTCTGTATGGTTACCTAGACCTCTCTGTCTTGAAGTCATCTGTACTCATCCTGAGAGTATATAATAGCTTGTGACCAACTGACATTAGTTTCACTCTTAATCACCCTAAGTGCACTGTGCTCTCATTTGATTGCAATTAATTAACTGATATCTATCCATTTAACTGCCTTTTTGCCCCCAAATAACTAAACAAAATAACCCCCTTCCAAAATAAAAAAAACTCTCATACAACAGAAGGACCACCTCCCCACACACAATCACTCTATCCTAATTATTGGGGCTTCTCAGTAGGATTTTCTGGATTTTGACGTAAGCAGAAGCTCCATCAACTACTTAGTACAGTCTATGGAAAATGGTTGGTGGGAAATAATTTTGCATGGAAACAAGCAATATGGAAGAAAATAATTGAAAACTTACAGATAGAGGGAAAAAAGTCTGAAAGAAGCGGGGGGAATGAGTTTTTAAAGTGCTGTTACGAGCAGCCCTTATTTGATGCTGTCGGTGGAAAGGTGCACACCTGGAAGAGAAAATACGAGCTTTGTGGACTTCGTGAGACTTGTGGACTGAAAATTACTATGAGTGCAAGCAGCTGAAATTTTTTTGTAACTGAGGGGAAAAAAACCATGAATATGGCAGAATTAGCAATTAATCTTTTCTTTAAATAATATTAAATCCAGCTTTGCATACAATATTTTATAGATTGCTTTTTCTGGAACATTTAAATGTTATTTATGTACTGGTGTGGTGGCAGCATACAGACAGGGCTGCAACATGCAATGGGATTTTGCACATTTTACACTTGGGAGCTCTCTGATGTAGGTATTTTTTCTCAAGTTGTTTTTAGTTTGTTGTTGATAAAGAAATTTATTGTGATCTGTAATCTGTTCATTCTGGAATTAGAAGTTTCCTTTTCATTGTTTACATGCATTTTTACCATTTTTACAAGGGGTCAATTCTAAATGGCCCCTGTGTTCAGCTAGGGTACATGTTCTGGGTTTACAGACCAGCTGTACTGCCTCTGCTGTATTCTCAACTCTTTTTACAATAGGAATCCACCTGTTGAAATTCCAATTCTTTCCATGTCATTGAAAGAAAAGAGATTTTGGTGAAGAGTTTGGGGCAAGTGGCTGGAACAGCCACAGATAAAAAGGGTAAGCTCAACAAGAAAGAAAAGCCTGGAGACCTTGAGCAGTAACTTGAGACTTGACACTTCTGAGATGCTCAGCTAGAGCATTAAAGTAATTCAATCCTCGCCAGTGGGTAGTTTTAGTTTCAAAATACTTGAATATTTGTATCAGTAACAGCCCTGAATTTTCCCCAATTTTTTTTTCTCCTTTTCTCCTAAGAGCTTTTAATTGACTTGTATTAACCAGCACATATACAACTCACAAGATGTAGAATAATTAAAAAATCCAGTGCAAAAATGCTGCCCAGTAACTCAGATAATTCAGCGTGTTCTTACTCTTTCCAACTTCATTATTAATGAAGTGGGGGATAATATGAGCGCATGTTTCTGTCATTCTTTCCATTATTAGTTAACTCCCAAGACAGCTTTAAGTCCTGGTTCTTGGGTCAGAAACCCAATGGTGCTAGGCACTGTACAAACATAGAGTTGAAAAAAACCCAAACAAGAAGACAACAAATAGCCAGCACCCTGTAAAAATGAAACAAAGTATTTCTGTGGAAAATATTACAGTATAAGAAATGACAGATGGGTGATGCCCAGGAAAAACAATGACATAATATTGGTCAGCTTGATAAGTAGTTATGTGAGGGTAGCTTAGCTGTTGTCAATTATCATCCATGGTAATCCTTTTATAGTTTGCTTTGGTTTCTTTCAGTGTTCTTAGTGTACTTTTTGCATTGACAGGCATCAGCCTCAAAGCCTGAAGCATCAGTGCTTCACATATATTATGTGACTACACACATACTCTGTCAAGTTAAGAGTATATAATAAATCTGTCTTGTTAAGAAATCAGCCCGTCTCAAGAGACAATCCCCAAATTGCATCATTCGACTCAAGTGAAGGAAGAGTGAACACAGTGCCATTCAACATTAATGATCTGCAAGATTATTTCTAGTTTGCTCTCCAGATTTTGACTGTCCCTTGACAAACTGTTCAAGGTTACTTTTACAGTTAGGAAATACTTGGACTACTCAGCTTATTACTAGACTAACAGTTTGGGCCTATATTTGATGAAAAATGTCAGTGTTCCAGAATGTAATTATTACTTCCCTGTACTGGAGTAGCAACTATGCATAATAGAGCTGGATGAGGAACCCAGTCTGCTCCATTCAAAACAAAGACAGAAATGCCATGGTTCGCTGAGTGATATTTCAGAAGATTATATGCAGGTTTATAGACTGTATAGTGAAACTAGGCAACATACCAGACAACCTTTCAATCAGTTCCTAAAAGTGCTTACGTTTTTAATTCCAAAGCAGGTAAAACAATATTAAATATTAAAGACATGTTGACAGCTGCAAAATCCTGCTAAAAAAGAAGTTTTGTTACAGGGAAAAGTAGTGATGTATTTTTCAGGTACTGTTGAAGAGGTCCTTTTGAAAGTTAAACATGCCACCTCATCTATTCTTAATGTGAGCGGATCCCCAAACCAAGCCAAATGGATGTTTCAACCATGCATGTGCTGAGTGTGTAACGTACCAGAAGCACTGAAAGTTACCTGGCAGCATCTTGCTTTATCATTTTTAAGTGCTTAGCTTGTAGTGCATTTTCAAGTCTTATCAAGTGTAACAGTTGATTAAAAATTAATCACCAAATCACATATCAGACAAACTAGTGGAATTAAAAGAGCAGAATCTTCACTTTATCCTTACAAAGAAATTATCTTTTGTGGCCTTGTATGATATAATAGCATGTAAAGGTTAAAGTTATTTTCTATTTTACCTTCAATTCTAACCTGGTTAAATGAAAAGGAAGGGGAAATTGCATGGATAAAAACCAGTTATTGGCTGGACTATTGCCCCTCACCACAAGAAGGATGTTGAGGTTCTGGAGTGAGTCCAGAGAAGAGGAACGAAGCTGGTGAAGGGGCTGGAGAACAAGTCTTACGAGGACTGGCTGAGAGAGCTGGGATTGTTTAACCTGGAGAAGAAGAGGCTGAGGGGAGACCTTATTGCTCTCTACAACTACCTGAAAGGAGGTTGTGGAGAGGAGGCAGCTGGCCTCTTCTCCCAAGTGACAGGGGACAGGACGAGAGGNATTATTTTTGAAACATTAAATGCAAGATATAAATCCAAATGGCTAAAAGTCATCTCCCACTTTGCAAACTCCAAGTAGGGTTGTACATCAATGATACCCTTGCACTGTGCTTCTGACTTGAGTACTGTTAGGGGAACAGTGCTGCCATTAGAAATGCATGACAAGCAGCAGTCAGTAAATGTCACTCAGTACTTCCCTTCAGCTTGACAAATTCGAGACTTTATGAACAATAAAGAATCAGCAAATTTTTATTTTCAGGGAGTAGAGGTGTTTTAAGAGCTTCGAGTTTTTCTTTCAAGGATCGTTTTCTATCATAGGGATTACATTTGAGCCAGATTTGAAGCAGTATTGCAATTCTCTTTCTTTGAAATTGTGGGTGGTCATTTCCTCTTTAGGAGCTACAGAGTGTAATTATTTTTCTTCTCATTTGGTACTCCTAAAAAAAATAAATATCAATTTAGTGGAACAGACCAATAAAGACTGCTTTCCTTTTCAAAAATAATTTCTCAGATTCCAGTAAAATACATGTGTGGTCCTAATACTTGTATTCTATTTCGCAATTAGCATTTGCCACATTAGGATACTTGAGCACAATAAAGAATAAGTGGTGAAACTTCTTAAGCAATTATTTTCAAATGGTACCAGAGTATTCAAATTGATTTAAGTGCACTTCTGGAGACATTGCAGAGTAGAATTGATTTTGCAGCCCACAGTTTAACTGACATGCCAAGAGTGAGATTGGTGGGTTCGGCTTATTCCAAACCAAAAATGTGAACCTATTAAAAAGTAAGACAGGCCTGGTACCTGCACTCTGTGCTATTTTTATTCTACAGAAATTACCAATTACTAATACTCAAAATTATAAGCAAGCCAGGATTCTATGATTTTGGATAGATATGAAGAGTCAGACTGTTTCTCAAACAAGAGAGGATTAGCACTAATCATCATAATTTAAATTTTTGGTGACTTATCCTAAGTGTTGAGGTTGACAATACCGGTAAACTTTGAGATTATCAGGCTGCCAATACTGCTATCGTTTAGTTAGTTAGTTTTTTTCTTTTTTTAATATATATTCTATATTGTATGCATAAGTGATCTGAACCTCTGCTTTAATAAATGAATAGATAAAATGGATAAAAATGTGCTTCTTTAATAATACGAATAATAATATGCCATAGCTAAAATTAGATGTACAGTTTCATTCAATTATACATTATATATTTATAAATGGATAATGTTTTAAAAAACCTGAAGCATTAAATAAGAAATTTCAGTCATATCATTAAAAACTGAAAGATAAAAGTGACCAGAGAAATTTAGTCTGAATATTCTTAGAAAAGTTTAATTCCTTCCCATAGAAGTTGCTGTAACTCACATCATTCTGTCCATATTACAGTGGTGATTGTCCTGTCTTGTGGAGAAGGGCATAGGGAGTGATTCTGCTTTAGCATGGGAAGAGATTCTGTGTCTGCTGTGTACAGCATCTAAATCTCTAAAATCAACAGAACAAATGGAAATTAGTGATGCAGAGAGAACCTGCTATTTTATGGTCTAATTTTTTCTCATCTACTTTGTGCTCCTCAGCATAGTACTGGCACGTATGACCACTGATAGGTCCTAGATTGGTTTTTCCATCTGTAAAAGGAGGTCAAGAAAACCTTTTCTCAGATGTGATATTTTATTCCTCTTATGGGAAGTAGGTTGGAATGATGATATGACCAGCAATCATGATTTACAGAACTCATACTAGAATTTATAATTCACATTTTTATATACAGAAGGAGATAGATGTGCCTACAATCATTTCAGTATCTTGATTATAAAGAGGAATAGATGTACTGCATGTTTCACTGAAGAATAGAAAAAAAATCATTGAAATTAATAGGAGGCTAAATTGTTTATTCCATACTCAAAGGATAATGATACAGCATAGTTTGTGGGTTTGGTTGGGGTTTTTTTTTCAGAAAGAGTGATGACTGAATTGATAAGCATATATTTTTTAAACACTTCATTTTTCTCTCTCTTAATTGATCTTTAGACCTGCCAAAAAGCTATGCCTTGCTAAAAGGACATGAGATGCCATTTGAGTATAAGATTATCTTCATAAATAAATGATGCAGTACAGTAACTTTTTGTAAACCTCAATGGATTGATGGGAAAGGTATTTACTTGTTTGTATATATTAATGTATTTGCTGAACACAGGATAAAAACCTGTTATGTTATAGATTAAAACATTCATGTTTGTCAAGTAAGCTCATGTTATGATGAGATACACTTCTACAATGATGGTATTCCAAATATGCTTCAATAGATTCAGTTCACATGAGCTGTTAATTTTAGAGGAGTTACTTCTCCAGGATACTCTCCCTGCATTGACACCATAATGCAAAAATTCAGTAGCCTCTGTATTCTTGAAGACTTTGGTGTGATTCTTGTTAGACAGTTCTGAGAATAATTTTCAGTCTTACATACCTTATTCCAATGCAATAAAACTAGTGGTTTCCAAAGCATGCATCTGTAGCATTCAAACAAAGCCTTAAATTAAATTCCCAGTCATACGGGAACTTTGCAGTTTAAGAGTGTGGTTATGTGATGTTAAATGAAAGTTCATGAGCAGTAAAAATAAAAAAATCTGATCAAAAGTTTTCCATGATAATGCAAACCACCTAATATGGAGTAGAAATACATATTTATTATTAAAATGTAGAAAGCAGAAGACCGTCTGACATTTTAGGAGAGAAATCCAGTCAGATCCAGCAAAACTCAAAAAACCTACTTTGCCATTTTGTTATGTCCCTTTTTGCATTGGAAAGCCCACTGCCAGAGCATCTTTTGCAAAGAGAGGTACCTGCCAGTGTTTATGATAATAAGAAATAAACTCTTTCTGTCCTTCTCTTGAGCCATATAAAAATACTCTTGAAACTTGGGGCTACGGTTCACGCTTCCTAACACTGTCATGTTGCAATGTGGTCTCACCTTCTAGGAGTTCAGATTTTACTGCTGGTCTCTCCAGTGCTTCCCAGTGAGGTGGAGTAGTTTTTCTGTAACATGTAAACCAGAAGACTAAATACTCTGGCAAACCTGGGACTCACTCTAGTGTAGGTTTGAAGTTTTGGATGGCGTGCCTCATTAACATCGCTGTGCCTGGAGATGTGTCTCAGACCATGCAGGACTGCGTAGACATCTTAATGAAGTACACAATCCAGTGAGTAGCCTGTGCTGTAGCATGTTTCACAGGCTCTTTCTGTGAAGGGCTCCTTAATAAGCAAGTAGTGTCTGTCTTCTTCCTGCCACCTAAATATCTGTACATTCTAAGTTGTGGTCAGATACAGGTATATTGTAGGAACACAGGGTAGTACTGAGGAAAAAGAAAATTGTAGGGAAAAAGCTGAAAAGGAGAGAACTGTTTGATACTCATAAACCAATTGTTTGGTTAATTTTACTATTTGAGGATGAATATCTGATGCTTACATTCCTAAAAAGAAGCTTTTACTTGTTCTACCAAAATCATCTGGTTGGACTTGATGGTCATAGTAGGTCCCTCCCAACTAGGTCCCTTCCAACTGAAATGTTCTATTTTATTCTGATATGGGGGGTAGGAGTTGCCACCTTTCTGTTCCAAGTGAAAATCCCCTTGTGCAAATTTATAAGTTTGATTTTTGGTCAAACAATTTAAAGAATTTCTCATGCTGTTTATTCCTTTGAATGGCCTGTAGTCTCATTGTGCATGATAGTTTGCTGCCCTATATGAGCATAGAGCATTTCATGCAGAATATAGTTAGACAATGTTAAAACTCTTGTTTTCCAGTAAGAGATGTACTAAGCAAGTCTTACGGTATTTGGATCAGATATATTTAAATAATTATGAAGGTTACTGATCACGGAATAACCACTTTAGTTGTTTTTATGAACAGATGTAAATAAACTGCTAAGTATTCAATACTTAGTTTGACTCAGTGTTTCTGCCTTTTCCTTTAAAAATCAGGACACGTTACTAGTTTGTAGTACTCATTCTCTACTTTGTAAAATACTAGCAGTATAGATTTATGATATTGCTGGTCAGTCACAGAGGGAGGTTAAACCATAGAGGAAAATAAAATTACAGGTAATTAAATTTACAAGCAGGTTTGCCATCTTCAAAAGATTTATTGTTTCAGAAAGAGCAGTGGTTTTAGCCACACAAGAAAACTGATACAGTCTTAACAGTGTATGATATGGACAATATATGTGATGTTTCAATTTATATAATTAAAAATTTAGCACTCCTTTTAAGGGTAGATGAGATATTCAACTGGGAATCGTATGTGGTGAGTAATAAAACAGCTGCAATGCAGTACTGTCTGCATTTTTTAAGAGCTGAAGCACTCTATCAGGCTCATTAATATCAGGTTATCCAGGGCTTTATCCTCAGAGAAAAAACCCAGCAGCATATAGAGGTTGTGGTTTTCTGTGTGAATAGGTTATTATATTCTATTGGTGTGAATTTCAAATGTTAGCAGGATTCTAGGTTGGGTGGGTTTTTTTCCAGATACTTCTATCTACTAAGCATTAAAAATGATAAACAGAAATGTAACATTTGCATCCTGTTCTTAGGAAGGAAGTAGTAGCAAGATTTTAGTAAGGTTTTTGCAGAAATAGCAAAGCATGATGCATTATGATTATTAATGTATCTCAGAGCAACAAAAAAAACCCCAAACCAACAACTGAAAGCAAAATGAATCTCATTTTGAGGGGGAAGATGGGAGTGAGAAGTTTTGTTTCTTTTTTTGTTGTTATTAACTTTTCCTATTTCATCAGTCTGTGACATACACAAATCTACTTTCTTTCAGGCATAAGTTCAAATTAGACAAGTCCTATTGTAGTGTCATTGAAAATATCAGAGTTAAATCCTTAATATTTGGTAACTGTTTTAAAAGCTGAAGTATATGTGATTATCAGAATATATTGTATGTAAATTACCTGATTTGTTTAAAAATAAATAATATTTTATGTAAGCGCAATAATTTCAGGACTTCCTTCATCATGGATCTTAGAGAGGCTATAGTATTGCTCTGTTTTTGTTGCTGACTTTGAAAACTTGTACAATGTATGTTAATTAAAAAAAAATAGGTGCAACATATTTAGTCTCTGACTTAGGAACACACATCTGGCATTCTCTAGGGGAAAAAAGTATGCAAGACTTTCAAAGAATCTTTGTAGTTGGGAAAAAACTTGGAAATTTTTCTGCATTCTCCTCTATGTAGCTTCATTTAGAGTGGGATTCAGCTTGGTTTGGTGTATGGATTTGATTTTCTTATTTTACTTTTGAGAACATGGGCTTGCCACCAGAATACTACAACTCAGAAGAATGCTTGCTATATACACGGCTTAAACGTATCTGAAACAAACCACTAGGAACAGAGTGGTGCAGTTGCATCGAGGGCGGCACAGGTGCTCATCTGTGCCTCTCTGCAAAGAGCCTCTTTCAGCTGCTGCTGCCCTAAGTTGCCCAAATGGCTTTTTGTGTGCAAATCTGCACTTTAACCCAAATATTACAATGCCGTCTTTGGGCTTGAAGAGCCTGAGAGCTATCCTTGAGGATGTCTCACACTAAAAGAGACTGAACTTACATATGGGAGTTCTGGACCTGAGTGCTAGTTGGTGAGGTATGACTGGGGAGGTGCGTTGAAGGCCAGGTGTTTGTGAGTGCCAGCCAAAGGATGAAATGAAAGATGCCCACAAGGTAGCACTAAGGAATGTTCTTGAAAGGTCAATGTCTAAGGTACTTCACTTCATACTTAATAATTTGGAATATATCTCTCCAGGAATGATATAGCATCAAGAACAATGCAGTTGAAATAAGCTTACAGGACAACTAAAATCTGTGTAAAGATTAGTTCCTCAAAACATCTTACAAGACTATTGTACTTTACTTAATTTTTTTTTAAAAAAACCCTAATTTGTAGGATAACCTTGGCCTTTTTTCCGTAGCTGTATACAAAATGTTTTTGAATCTTTTCTACTGTTCCAGAGCTATGCTGGATTTTTATGTAAGATCTTGAGCTGTAATCATAATGGAGAATAATTTGTTGCTCTGAAAGTATCTCAGTCAGATTGTTGGTTTCAAATGTGAAGGCAAGTTCATGCCTTTTCCTTCAAAAATACAGATTTGTTTATGCAAAAGTAGAATATTCTATTGTTTAGTGGCTTAAATTTTAATTTAAGTGCTTAAGCCGCTCTCATTTTAGGGTTACCAGTTGCCATCATGAATAACACTCAGTATGCTGATTCTTTTTGAAATGTAAGATGAAGTTCACAAAAACTTTAGTGCAGGAAAACAATGACCATCAGGCTGAAAAGGAGGTCTGCACCTTCCTTCACTGCAGAATTTAAGCTGCAAAGTCAAATCAGTGTAATGTAATGGCCTTCAAAATTGTCTGGTTTTATCTACAAAACAGATTTTTTGCCCCATTTCCCCAGAAAGTCACAGTGCACCCTGTGCCACTTGTGACCTTTTTATGTGAGCAATCTAAGAATTGCAGTGAAATGGCTTAAAACATCATTAAAAAAGACTGAACAGAAACTTCTTACTGAGTGAGTCCTACCTCTGCAATGTGAAATGTCGGTGTAATTTATGTAAGAAGTTCGATGTAAATTTAAGCCCCTCAAGGTTTTTGTAAGGAAACGTTTTTAGATTGAAGACATGAAAACTTGAAGCAATCAATAAATAATTATTAAAAATTTCCTTCTATAAGTAGGCATAAATTGTATGTCCAAAATCATTTTTGTATGAAAGTTAGAATTTTGCAATGAAGGTATGAATTACAATTGAATGAATAAACAATTCCAAGAAAGTTTTGCTAACCAGCAGATGTATAGCAAAAAAAATTATCTTGGAAAATGATATTTGCCAACCTTACTTGGCGCTGCATGTTTAGAGGGATGCTTTAAACAGAGTATATGAGCCTGTGCTGCACGGAAATGATGCTGACTTTTTGGACCCTGTGGTATATCCAGCATGCAGTAGTCAGTCTGCTCCCTTCTGCACATGCATACACAGACATCCATGCGCACACATACAGTTTCAGGGTATTGTTTGTTGAGGTATCTGGCTCAATAGCTGTTACTTGTAATTCCTTGCATTCGTGCCAAGATCTGCAGTTAGTGAAGGAAAGAAAGATTTTGAACACTGAGGTTTTTGTTATTAGATTTTTTTAAATATTCATTTACATATTGTCTCAATCTTGTTCATCTTCCACTTTTTTAATTGAATAAAATGATGAATGATGATACTCTATTAAGTGCCATAAAAAGGATAATGCACCATTACCTGTTACCTCCTGCAGTATATAAATATGGCAGTGGATACATGGATATTTACAGATATCTGTATTCATCATCATACATGTCACTACTGCTAACTTAACCACTTCATGCACAATTTTTATATAGGTAGAATGTGTTAGTCAATTAAACAGAAGGGTAAATATAGATATTTGCTGTTTATACTTGTAATGGATCTTTTTTTAAAGGAAGTAGGCTGTTAAATCATGTTACTGTAACAAATGCAGAAGGCTGATTTTGCATTCATTGCCATTGAATTTATTGTCAGAGCAGTGCAGTCATATCCCATTTCAAGATTACTTAGGAAGCTTGAAAATTAAATCACAGCTCATAGCTTCTCTTTTTTCACACATGGTTAATAATAGTGAAATTGTGTCTAGTTTTAAATATACCTTTCAAGATATTGTAGTGCAGTTAGATCCATGAACTATGAAAGATTTAATAAATGGAATGAAATTTTCCATAAATTAACAGTGAATTGGATAAAATAAATAGTCTCTCAATGTTATTTTCAAAAGGATTATGTTGATATAAATTTTGTGAGACTTGGGCAGTGTGGGGTTTTATAAAATCCTCAAATTATTTTTTTTTAATTCATAAATCTGAAAGATATCTTTAGGAGTGTTCACTAATAACTGGAAGCATGAGTTTATGCTAGATTACATTTTAGGAAAGAATGTGTCAAAAACATGACTATTTGTATCTAAACAACTGAATTATTCTTGCTCATTCACTTCATCTGCACTCCGTCTTTTATTTCTATACACTGTCTTGCAATATATCTCCTGGAAAATGTCAGTTAGAAGATGTCTCTAAAAGGCTACATACTGTGCAGTTTTACTTCTCCTGTTAGGGTTGAGGTGCGTTTGGTATGCTTCTGGAGTGAAGGTCCTGATTCAGTTTTAGCAAAGTGAGCTCTAGTTCTGCTCTGCAGACTTACTGAAAATCCTAGTGTGGACACAGCTTCTACACATCTGAATTGTTTCTAAATTTTATTCAGATGCTCTAGCAAGCCTCTTCATGTAATTTCTTGTGTTCCTGTGTATATGTTGTCCATAGAGTTTTGCGTCGCTGAAAGCCCCCAAAAGAAGTTCTGATTTCATAATTTTAAAGCTAAAAAGTAGACAGGTCTCTTTGAAGGCCTTCATACATTTGTGAACCACATGTGTGATAGATATGTTTGGTCCAGATTGCGAAACTGTAGTCTGAATTGAAGCCTTCAGACTGCAGAGAGCATAGATGTGGTGCTAATGACTTTAATCTACTGAATTATTTGACATATGCTTGTATAGCATACGTCACAAGCCCTGGATTCTAGTTTGGGTTTATTTCCTGTCTCCACTGCTGATGTCTTTTTTTCAGTTCTCTAGGTTTTACTTCCAATATGGATCTGTGAAGGCCAAAAATATTATCAAATTTCATATGAATGGTTGGTTACTTATACTGATAGCAAAAAGTTGTTCCGGAATATTTCTCTTTTGGGAAAGGTTCTTGTTTCAGATAGCTGGGTAGAGCTGGTCATGCAAGGATTTTTGGAGAGAAGTATTAGGTATCCCCTGCAGGATGGTTTTTAATGCCTTCTTTGAAAATACGTAGTGCTTGCTACTCTGAAACAAAATTCAGAAATATATTGATCTCAGACATTATAGAGCTTGATAGTTGTTTCTCTGAACAGATTGCTGCTTGCTCTTTTTGCTTGTTTTCAGTCTTCCTGAATAACGCTGAACATACTATCAAACATTTGATATCATGGGCTTGGAATGTATTGTAAAATTAGTCAGTTAAAAACTAAATCAGTTTGGTCTTCACTAATAAATTATCTAATGCTTCTGCTTTTCCTTTGGTGTATGTATTGTTTTGTGAAGGAGCTACTTAGTGCAATATTTGTAAACGAATTTGAGTATTATTGCTTCTTCTTTTTCTTCAATTACAAATCAGTTAAGGTAATAAAATAAGCTTCATTTGAAACATTGACTGAACTGTACCTGCTGAAATTATTTCCTTGCAAGTTTTTTTTTAATAAGCAGAAACAAATATATGGCAGATTTTATGTTTAATTTGATTTTTTTTTCCTTAGAGATCTTAGTGAAAATCAGATTCAAGCGATACCGAGGAAGGCATTTCGAGGAGCAGTAGACATAAAAAATCTGTAAGTATTTTCCTTCTGCTTGCATATATTCTGATGGCAAAACTTTGTCAATACAGTGTACCTCCATTGTATCAGATCTCTTCTCCTAAGCTCTTTCATAGCTGTTTATGGGATCTCCACATTAAAACAAAATGTACCATTTGTTTCAGCAAAATACTTTAACGTATCTTAAGCGTCCTAAAATTACCCTATATGAAATCTAAAACATTGAAATGGAGTCATGTACAACAAGGCATTATAACTATTTGCTTATGATAACCTGAGTTTTATATTTTAATGTCAGGCTAGTCAAAACATTTCATTGTTTTATATGGAATAATTCATTTTACCTTGCTTCTAAGAGTTTGACTTTTGTTAACTTGTATAAAAGAAAGAAGGAAAGAAAGGAAAGAAGGAAGGAAGATCATGCTGTTATCTAGGTTTGCTAACATATATTTTTGTACTTTTGTGACAACTTTTCTTACGTGGTTTTCTTCTGTGGAAAAATAAGTCTTCTCTAAAAGATTGATACTTGTTTTCCTGGAGATAGTGGCCCTGAAGTTCATGGGCAGGTTTTGAATTCTTATGGCTTCTAAATGTGGAAATATATGAGCTTCAAGACAAAGGAAAGCAGTGACTTTTCATCTTTCTGCTTAGAGTGATAGATCAGTTTAGAGGACTGAAAGACCTGAATGACCTGAAGACTGTGATGGACTTGAATAGTAGGAAATGTAAGGTCATGCACTGATACACAATAACCCCTGCTGTAAGCTGAGAATTTACCACTTAAAAGCAACAAACAAAGAATGAGGACATACACTAGTGGGTTCCAGAAAGACTATGGAGCTGCCAGTGTGATGCAGCTGTGAAAAAATATAATTGCTATCTTCCATAGATCAATAAAAATAGGGAAGTTTTAGGCCATTATATGAAAGTTTTGTGTAATTTCTCTTGAAATACTTTTTATTAATTGAAGTTGCTAGTGTTAAAGAATTATGAACCTTCTAGCTGTAATACTTTGCTCTATAATTATGAAGGAAATGACGTGGTGTTATATCCCCAGTGGGAGGGTACTTGACAGGAAGCCAATTGTATTTCTGCCTTCCTGTGATGGACTCTGCTTCTTTCTGCTGTCCTCAGCACTACACACAAATGAGTTAGGAAAGCATTTTTTCAAAAACAGAGCGGAATGCCCAAGAGTTTGCCATAGTTCCTATGATATTTAGGAAATATAATTTTTTAAATTTTTTTTTATTTAACCATATTTGTGATATGCTGCTTCTTGGCAATGAAGTCCTCCTGCATCTTAAAAACAAAAAGTAAGCCCCCTCAAATATACTTTATACCTAATTTGAATTTCCCGTTTACCAACATTTTTCTTGCATCTTGTCTTAAAACTGCAAAATTTTGTCTATATCTTCCCTTTAGACAGTTGCAGGCAACAATATGATTTCCCCTCTGCCCTCTCTTCTTAATGCTGAACAAATAAAGTCTATACAGCCTCTCCAGGAATGTCATCTGCGCCAGCCCTCCCATCTTGGTGCTTATAGTTGGACTCAGCCCAAATTGTCAGTGTCTGAGGAATAATCCTCTTTTAGTGTACCTTCTGATCTGGGACTTGACAGAAATTAGGATGCGAGTTCTGGAAATATAATTCTGAAAGTTACTCCTAACTTGCTGGTTTTTAGCCTCAAGAAGTTAAATTCTTCAGAGGATGTATTGACACCTACTGTTTTTTTTTTAAATAAACAGAATTTATCATATAGGTTGGAAATTAAACACAGATTTTTTTAATGTACATGTTAACGATAGTTTCATAACTCACTCTGGTGATAGAGTACTCACATTGGATGTGAAAGAGACTTAAAATCTCCCAAAGCTCAGGAATTTTAAGATAGTAAGAAAATGCTTTACTTGCACAGATTATAAATTTGGATAGGTTGTTTCTTAAGTTTCGGTACTAGGAAGAAAAATGGTTGGGCTTAGAAAGGAAACACCACTGAAAAGAACACTATTTTGAGAAATATATTCCACCCCCTGTTCTGATTTTGATAAAATTTTATTACCTATATATTTCCATTTGAATTATATAACATTTTCTAGAATTCCAACTTCCTTTTCTGCCAGGTAATCAATATTTCGCAGAGGGTGGAAAAGAATACAGCAACATCATGTCAGATTTATGATGCTAAATATGTGGAATACCAAATGAGAAGAAAAATACAAAGGAACATTTTCATCACATCTCCTACAAGTATCTTGTGCACAGTTTTTCTTGCCACAGTCTGATCTTAATTTGTACTTCCCTCTTCTTCTGTACCTTTGTGTTCTTTTGGTTCCATTTTTTTCCCCAGCAAGCTGGGGACACTGTAGCTGTCACCCCAAAGATAAAGACTGCTAGGCAATATAGCAGCTTAACAAATAAAATTTGTTTTAGAAAATTGAGAGTTAGTTGAGGGAGAGAGACACCAGCATCCACTCAATGTTTTGTCCAAAACCTTGATTAATCTTACTTGATGTTGCCCTGATGCATCTTTTAGGCCTACTGTGAAAGATTTTAAACTCACAATGTAAATAAAGGCAAGACTGAATTTTGTATTAATCTTCTTTGGCCATAATTGGACATTTTCTTGGAAGTTCAACTTTTAGCAATTGAAATCCAGAGTCCTGCTGAAAATGTTCCGGTTAATGATTTTTCTCAAATTGTGTGCAAAATTCTGCAGCTGGAAGAATACTTGTCCACTCATCTGTTCAAGTGCCAATCCAAATGCCTTGTTTGACTAAGACAGGCTTTGATAATTTAGAGTTGGCATTCTCATGCTTGTTCTTAGTCAGAATCTTAATTCAACTACTAGTCCATTCAGCAACCTGTGTTTCAGGTGTACATCAAGAATTTTTCACAGGATGTTAATGAAATGTATTCAGTGTATACTTATGGTTCTTACTTAAGTCAAAAATAGCTCTGAAGGAATGCAGAAAAACTTTTCTAGTGCCTTCTTAAACTCTTGTTGTTAGACGGGTCAGTGATCTTGTGGCTTTTGGGAAAGAAAAAAGTGTTTTTTCTGACTTTAAACAAGTACCATTTCAGTGCTATTTTAAGCTGTTATTTTTCTTACAGACTACTTTCCTAAAAATTGCCCTGCTGAAAAGAGTTTCTTATTTTGTCAGCAAATTTGTTTAAGTACTGGTAAAGCCAATTATAGTTTTAAACAAAGCAGAGCATTGGAAGATGAGTTTCAAATCAGAAATCTCTGAGTATGGATCAAGAAGTCCCTTTCAAGTCTTTTGTTTTGGCACTTGAACAACTCAGGAGAAATCTAAAACACACAGAATCTAAAAGTCAATCTGAAATTTATTTGAGTTAAGTGTTAGATGAATAAAACCTAGACAGCTGAACTAGGTGTGTTTTTATCTCCTAAGATAAGTGCCAATACTTAGACAAAATTTTACATATCTGAATTTCCAAAGGAAAGAATAATAACAATGAATAGTAAATCACAAGAAACTAGCAGTTCTCTGAAGTTTCATAAAAACTTAGAATAAATTTGTACATGCTTTTATTACATACTTGTCAACTAATGCCTCTGAAATTATTGATTCTCTTGAAATTGAAATTGAGAAGAGAATTGAGAAATTAGAAATATAATGTGGTTCTTCTGTAACATGAAAAAAAATAGAAGACATTACAAACAGTGACTGTTTGCAAAAAATGTCTTGCTGTGATAAAAACTGTGCACTCTTTTTTTCCCCAAAGAAAAAATTTTAATGATGTGAAACCCAGCATATAATGTGGTAAAACGAGAAACATTTTCCAATTGTTTTACTAGGTAGGAAGCTACATTAGGGATCTAGAAAGGCTTCTCATTTTCTCTGATGAATTCTTAAACAATATCTACCATTAAGTTGATAGACTAAGGGAATGTAATCATTTCAGAACAAAGGAGAAGGATGTAAAGCTGCATGGTACCTCTCATGCATGGAACCACAGAGTGTCCTCTAGCTGTGAAGAATAGGAGAATAAAGGAGATAGACTGACTGAAACTGTTCCAACTTTTAACACAGCCTCTGAGTAAATGAAGTGAATGAATGAAGGAAGGTTTTTTGTCAGTCACATAACTGAGTGGTAGTTTTCAAGTATGTAACATCTTCTCTTAGTGGGATAACAAGATTTATTTTTAGATATTTATTTATCGTGTGGTAGACAACATATGCTAAAAGGGAAGAGAATATAAGTTAGCAACGTGTTTCTGCAGTCTAAGGTGTATTAGCAAAAGCAATAAATAAAAGACATTTTAAAGCAGATATTTTCTCATTAGATGACAGCAATTTTTTTAGTTCTTAACAGCTGAACTCACATAAACATTTAACATTTCAAATAGCAGAAGATTAATAAGTGTATGAAATACCCAGGTAATGCTGCAGATATGGGTGGAAGATTATTTAATTCCGTGTGACAACGGAAAGATTTTGAATGTAACAGCTGTTGTTTGGTGGTTTATGAGCTTCACAGGAGTGACACTGCTGAAAGTAATCGACTGCTTTGTGGAGGTTGGGGCAGAAAGGAATAGCCACTTTCCAGTTGGATGGAGAGGTCCCATCCCAACGTGGAGCTGGCATGTAGGGGAGATGATGAAGAGAGTCTGAGGGGAGAGCATGTATGAGTATTGGCCAGAGTTTCTGGTCCATGTCTGATCAGCTTCTGTTCTCAGGGATTTTTAAGAATTTGAAGAGAGGAAACACTCAAGAGTGTTAAAATGGAGCTAGGATTATTGGCATGGTATTGTATATTCCTATGTGTGCTTTTGAAACTTGCTATGCTAAAATCCAATTATATAACATAACTTAAAATTAGAGATGTTATTTTTTTCTCTAGTATTCTTGCTTATGTCTTAAGTCATAGCACTCACAATTTGCTATCAGGAACTGGTCTTACAAAAAATACTTGAGACTGCTTCAGTATAGCTGTTAGGGGGACATCATAAGATAATGACATCTGGCTGAAATATTGTCTAATTTTCTGTTTGTATTACATAGGCAGTAGAGATCTTCACCTTAACACAAATACCATAAATTGCTATTCAAGCCTGGCACACAGTCTTCAGTCACTTGCCTTTCCTAGCTTAAAAAATATATATCATGCCAAATGTTCTTCAAGTTATGTCTTGATCATTTTATGTCATTGTTTAAACTGATGGAAGATCATCTGAGACATAAAAGACAGTAGTATCGTTCAAAGAGAATAGTTTATGAAACTAGAAAGTATTTTTCCTCTCCTACCCACAGAATTCCCTTCCCCCAAAGTGAAATTAACTAATTAGTTTAGTGCAAACAAAATAATCTTTCTGGTAAGAAGATTTAAATGAAAAAAACTCACCCTTCACTAAGTTAATGGTCATGGTGACTCATTAGAGGAAGAAGTCCAAAAGTTTTCATGTGCACCACAACTGCTGCCAGTCTAATGGAAGAAATCTGCCTTTCAGTTTGTGTAGGGCAAGACTTGTTCAAGTGCTTTCTCTACTATTAAAAGATTTTCCTTTGTGTATAATATGGATGATTTAGAAGAAGCTGTGTCAGCACTGATTTATACATTGACAGCTAGGGATAATAAGGTATGGGCAAACATACAGCTCACCCTTTTACAGATTAACCTGCAGACTGCATTAGGCAAATTTGATGGCATTAAAAGATTTTTTCCAATTTGTCTGGAAACAATTTCTCTTTTGTATTGTGTCAAGGGTAACGTTTCATGCCATTGTTCTAATTTAAATAGCTTTGATAAATTGTTCAAGAGGTTAGAAAGTTGTGCTGTGTATATATTTTACCTCTTTAAAATAAAAAGGCTATTAACTTAATTGTTAAATGAAATTCATTAGTATAAATTGAAGGAGCCTGAGAAAGTAGGCTTAAATATTCTAACACTGCAGCACTGGTGCTGTAACATTGCACCACAATTATTTAAGATCATATTCAGGAAATAACAGGTTGCGTTTAGCTTTCAGTACACAGCAACACAGACACTGTTTCAGGTATTGTGATATTTTATTCCTGTGTAGTAGTAATTCAGATGAAAAATGTGGAGGTAACTAGAAAAAACTTTATTGAAGTTAGTACATTATACACAATGGTGGGTGTGATGATTTATTAATAAAGCAAAACATCACAGAAGTAAAGTAAAAACATTACAGTAAAGTAAAACAGAAGAATAACAGAAAATGCTTTAGTAAAAGCCTCGTTAGCCCTCCTAGCTAATCTATAATTGAAGACAGAAGGGCAGAATGCCTTTGTGGGTTTTTTCATTTTCTTGGTATTGTTCACACATATTTACTCATATTTATTATCTGACACTGGCAATTTACTGGCTTGGCATAGATCTTCTGGTTGTTTAAAGTGAGGCTGTGTGATCTTTGTTTTGCAAGCTGTGCCATGAAATGTGCAAGATGTGTAGCAGTACTCAGAAAATTCTTTTACCATCAGAGAAGCTGGGGTTTTGTGTTTGCATGGTTGTTAATTTCAGCAGTCTTTATATTGGACAATGTGTCCTGTATCAATGTTTTGAATTGAAAAGATAATAATATTCTTCAGAGAAATGATTGTAAATTTTTCATAACTTAATACTTAAAGATGAATAATTTATGGGATGAGTTGCGGAGTTTTATGTCCAGAATACAAGTCCGCTGTTACAAGAACTTATCTGCACGCAATTGCAGAGAACGCAAAGTATGTGGAAAACCACATGATGAAGTTCACAGCAGAAACGCTAGTTTCATTTGGAGCAGAATTAAGAGATAAGTAACCGAGTACGTAAATACCTTGAACACTACTATTTCTATGTTTAGAAATATTGTAGAAAGTAATTTTTCTAAATCCCTACACACATCCCCGCACCTCCCACCTGGTCCAGGCATGGACACATGCCCAGGGACCCCTGGAAGTGATGTTTCTCGCCGGTCCCCGCTGCGGCGGCTGGAATTAACATGCAGCTGGGCTGCTCTGATAAATGGATTCTGTTAGGTCACCGAGGGGATGCATGTGACATTAAGTGATTTACCGTCCTTTACCTTAATGAAATTGTTTCAGCAAGATGACGCTGAGAGCTTTTAATGGATAGCTTTTCTTGATGTAATGAAATTGCATTCCTTTGGCATTTAATATAAGGTGCAGTTATTATTTACTGGAGCTTTCCCAGCGCTGCCGTTTTGCGCAGACAGTTCAGAACAAAAAGGGATTTCTGTGGCAGCATCCAGGCCAGCGTGCTGTGTGACAGGCTCAAGCATACAAGCGTATTTGCAGGAGTGTTTCAGTCAGCGTGGCCTAGCTCTCCCAGCCCTTCAGCAGGCTTTCTTTGCACATAATGCTGCCAGCCCTCCTCTCCCTTACAAATACCCTCCTAATCTGTTTAACAGGCAACTGGATTACAACCAGATCAGCTGTATTGAAGATGGGGCATTCAGGGCTCTGCGCGACCTGGAAGTGCTGTAAGTATTCCCATATCTCTTACTTGTAGCAAGAGCTCGGTATCTGGGGAGTACTAATGTACAAGCTTATCTACGAGCTGCAGCCTGGTGTCAGAACAGTGAAGTGAAGAGATGTCTTAAAATAATCCACTGCGATGTGCTATAAAACGGTAAAAAGACGTGGAGAGGCAGAGATTCCTTTGCTCTGCAAGACAGCCATTAAACACAATTAAATAAATAAGCAGATGGCAGGTACTGTAGGAAAAGAATTTATTTCCTTTTAAAATGGGGAGGGGAGCAGTATTAATGAACCAAGTTAATTTTGTAAATTATCCATCAGTGTTGAAGTGCTGAACGTTTTCAGGATAGCCTTTGTTGTATACTCTGACATCAATTTGTTATTTCAGACCCTGTTTAAGGAACAATATACTATATATATATATTTGACAATCTGATGTTTTCAAAGAGGTACTTCTCTATCAAACACTACTGTTACGTGTTAAGATGTTTAGCTTGCCCATGTTCACTATTTTTTAAAAAACATTTTAAATTTATGTGTATAAATATATAAGTGTGTAGAAAAATAATCTTTTTAATGTCAGTGAGGGTTAGTATTGCAGTACTCTTTAGCATACTTTTGCTCACCCTCTCCAAGTGCCCATCAACGAGGTTAAAGGTTAAAAAAATTATCATCAGTGACCTTTGACCTGAAAACAGTTACTGCAAGGAGCAAAGTGTCTCACTTCCCAAAGAATTTGAGGCACAGGACACATTCCTGAAATATTTGTTCTGTCAGTCAATGTCACTTTTTTTTCTGGGCTTTCTACATTAAGAAAAGTCAAAGAGTGTGTTCTCGGTGTATTACTTCACAGTAGTTTGGTTCACACTTGATAAACCACACCACCATGTAAGGGTTGCGGGAGGGTTTTTGCTTGCTTCTTTTGAGATCCTGAAGTCAGAAAGCTTCTCTGGCAATAGATAGTGTCCATAAGTACAAAAAACTAAAGAATATGCGAGCTGCTGGTGTTAAAAGTTTTTTATTATTAAGCAATAGTTGATCTTTCTTTTGAGTGAATGGATCTGACAGCTAATTTTGATATTTATTTTAATGTAATAATTATGGAATAACAAGCCTACATGTAAAATGCATTGTAGGCTCAATATTACATGTAATTGTGAAGCTGATAAATTGTTCACTGTGAGTAAACCTGATGATCTGTGAGATTTTTATCTTTTGAACTCATATATATGACAGAATGGCTTTTCCAGTGATGGCTTAATCTGGCTATTATGTTTTTTAATACAAACATTTATTTACAAGTGATTAGAAATAAAATAAGTTCATGTTTTAAAATTTTTTTTCTGCATTATTTAATGCTTGCAATATTTAGTTTTCTAAAAAGGTCAGCCTTGCCAGCTGAAGTAAGTGGCAAAATTTTCACATCCATTTCAATGAGTGCAAAAAATGGAAAAAATTCTGTTGAAATTATAGACTGCTGAAAAAGTAGGTAGTTAGATTTTTGTGGATGAATGTACATAAAATATTAGCGTAGTTAAAATATACAACTAAATAGCGTAGTTAAAATATACAACTAAATGTTCACTATCTTGAATTATGTTATGTGTTAAGAAATGATGTAAAGATTACACTTTTAAAAATTGTGATAGGTATTTCAAACAGAACTGAAGAGTTTGTATCTAATTCAGCTTCCTTTCCAACATGGCTTGAAGAATGAAAGATGTAGATCCAATTATACTGTATATGCACTGAGTACTACATAAGACAAAGTAGTAAATGTGTACATTACTTAAAACTACAAGTATATGACGAAGCTTTTAAATAATCTTTAAAGTAATTAGGTTGTAACAGTGTTTAGTGGCAGTTTGAAATCTTTACCAATGTAACAAGTCTTGTCTTTCGTTAAATAATTGCAGAATAGAACATTAGAGTCTGTTAATGTTAAAGACAAAATACAAGTTCTGAAAGATGAAAGCAATTGCAGGTATAATTCCCCCTATGAATTTATGTGGAATTTTAATTTTCCTTTTTCTCTTTCTCTGTGTTTGTTTTTGGGGGATTTTTTTTTGTTTGTGGTGTTTGTTTTTGGTGAGGTTTTTTTGTTCAGAAAAAAATCTGTACTGGGGAAACAGTGACTATGGGAAAATATATAGTGCTGTCATATTAAAAAAAATTAAAGTACCTAAGAAATTAAAAGAAATCTTTCAGTCATCACACTGCAGTAACGTGTAACACTTAAGTAAAAGTATCGAGTCAACTTTTTTTCATTACACCACAATAATCAAGCATTTTCATTATTAGATAGAAACAGTTATGGAAATTATTTAAAAAGCTAACATCTGGAAATGTATACTGATTTGCATTCCATCCACTGAAAAGACATAAATTTTAAACGCTGTAAAAAGTCGTCGAGGAAGAACTATGGGAGCTGTCATTTATGATGTGGACACTGTAAAAAAATCCTGTGAAGATTTACTGGTTGTCTTTTATTCATTGAGATACCTTTTGTGAATATATCCACTTCACCATGTTTCTGTTTCTACTTTTAATCTGCTTTGAAAGAAGGCATGATTGTCCCCTTTTCTTCTTCTTTTGATTGTTCTCCTCTTTGTTTATGTAGCCCTAAGGGCACACATGCACACATGGGAGGTCCCTTATGCACAGGGAAGGAAACATGTAGGACGTGGAATGAGTAAGCTCACAAAGGTAAATTCAGCACATTGGACCAATAATTAATTACTCGATTAGTGTGTGGAGTTGTATAGCCTGATCCTGTTCAATGTGCTGTGAATTTACCTTTCTGTGCTTCAGGATCCGAGAGTACTTAAAATTGATTCAAAATGAGCACACGTTAAACATTATGTTTAAAAAAAAATAAAATGAAAAGAGAGAAAAAAGTAAACCACTTTTTGGTTCCAATAGGAAGATACTTGGTCAGTAGGAATTATTTCTTTTTAGTGCCAGTTGTGAGTTTAAAGTCCCAGAGCACATTCTCCATCCTGTTCAAATGAGTAATCTCTAAGTCAAAACTATGTATTCTATTGCTTGTTTCCTTTTTGTGGGGCTAAGCTTGTTTGCCTTTTATTTGCAGCCTAAAGGCAATGTTTAACTGAAAGATTGTTCATAAAGTTTCATGAGCTTTAGAGTCTACACTTGCTGAGTATGACAACTTTGTGCTATCCAACAATGGGCTAAGATTTGTTCCTAGTCTTTATCTCAAGTTCCTGACACCTAGTCTAAAATTTAAAGCATTAATTAGTGAAAGTATTAAGATTTCTGACTCCTGTCATTGGGTAGCAAAAACTCCCCTATTTTTCATGCAATTCTGGATCGTCAATTGCAACTCTGTTCTAAATAAAACCTAATTGCAGTCCAGAGTTGATTTTCTTGATTAAACAGGCAGATTTCATACTAGTATAGTCTGTCAAAAAATACAGACTGTCAAAATATAGAAAGAGTAAACAGAGACCTGGCATCAAGACATTTTCTCCAAGAATTCTTTTTTTCACCTCCAGATGACAAGCTTAGCTTGAATGCCGTAGATGCTCTCAACATTGGTGGAAGCTCTATTTGAGTGCATTGTAGGTTACTGGGAGCTCAAATTAATAGGAATATTAATGGAATGGTCAAACTATAGAGTTTTACCAGGGACTGATAAAAACCTGGTGTTTTTCCTGATATGCATCCTTTAAAACAGTACACTATGATCTTCATTAACTGTGCCTTTCTTAAAATGTAATAAATGTGACATAACTGTAACATGTGAATATATTTCTTCTCGACTTTGCAGCACTCTTAACAATAACAACATCACTCGACTGTCTGTGGCAAGTTTCAACCATATGCCCAAACTCAGAACATTGTAAGTAGTCCCATCCCCAGCTACCATTTTTAACAATCCAAAATAATTTTCCACCTCTGTCAGGTTCTGTCAGTGGTCTATAAACACATATGCAGGCAAAGGAAACATAATGTCAATTAAAAAAATATTGAGGCATCATGAGATTGACGAGTGTGAAATGTCTGTGTGCGTATATGGCAGCAATGATTTTGAAAGGTAAAGCTAACAAGTGATGTGAAATCTAATACTTGGGGCTCAAGAGATAGAGATGTGTCCTTTTCCATCAGCTTTTTTAGCATGTGGGATGAATAAGTCTGTGAAAGTGGTTTCATTGAAACTCAACTGGGCTTTCCACAGTGCTGCATTCAATCACAGAAAAGCTTTACTTTTTAACAAAAAAGATGGGGGCAGAGGGGATGGTTTTTTATATGTTGCAGCTGTATAGAGAAAGAAATTGATGGATTTTGAAAGTAAAAAAAATGTTTTACTTTGAGCTATTCAATGGGTCACATTTTATTTAGGAACATGGAAGAATCTTTGATTGGCTGTCAGATGTGATAAATGGGAAATCTTTATGCTTTTATTACTGTACTGCTAGAAGACCTAATTAAACTAAACTGGCTCTCCAACATTCTTTGTAACATAAAATTATAGCATCATCTGATAGTGCTATTATAATTAAAGTTGTGTCAGCATTTACAATTAGGTTCCTATTTTTAGAGGTTACGACTTTCAGGGAAGAGCACTTCAGGCTTCTAAAACAAAACACAATGAAAAGAGTGTGCGCAAGTGATAGAGTTTGGGTTTATTTCTTTTGTATGCTTATACTGAAGTAAGAATAAATGTATATTGTATGGAGTGGCAAAAGCTGAGTGTATCAAGGTTTAGTTCTGAGACTTTCTTTCAAACAGGTTTTCCAGTGAAGTAGGAATCAAAACTGAATGGGATGTCTCTATCAGGGTTCAAGAGCAGCTCTTACTGTTAAAAAACTACTTTTAAAAAGAACCTGTCCATTTTCCTTTATGCATGTTGGGATGCAAAACTATTTTGAAATCAGCAGGGCTATTTACTCAAGTTGTTATACCGTTCATACCTGCAGAAGCTTCACACAGGAGAGTAGTTCTGTTGATTTCATAACAGAATTGTCACTACTCATTTTTTGACAAATAGAAGAGTACTTAAATTGTGCTGACCATGGGCTTTTGGTGGCCCTGGTTAAAATTTGGAAACAGAATTTGCTTCCATTCTTTTGGATCTAAATGAGCGTCTGTACCTCTTGCAAACCTTCAAATACAGTTAATATTCTGAACCACGGATTACAATGAATTAGCAATATTTGCATTTTCTTAGTGGGATATTTCACCTTTTGAAGAATTATTTTAGAAAAAGAAAATGAAATGGAGCCACAGAGTCCTAATTTATAGCTGTAACATCCTATTTCCAGTCAGAATATGCTTGTATAACCATGTTGATTTCAGCAACATTAGTTCTGATTTGCAATGTTTTTTCTTGCCTACAGCTGGCCACAGGTTGTACTGAGTGAGTGTGCTGTATTGTGAACTATATTTGCAAAGCACCCACCCAAGAATTGTCTTTAATGTTTAGTCATTTAGGAGGAGAAAAAAAAGATCGTTAAAATCATTTGTTTCTGTTGGTTACACATTTCCTGTTTCTTTACAGATATTTTTTTTAATGGATCAGTTAGACCCCTTGACGAAATTCTGATTTTCTTGAATTTCCTTTCCATATTAGTTATTTAGTTAGGATTGAGCTCATTAACTTAAAAGGACCAAAATGGCTTTACTTTTTTATGGATGATTCTGAGTCAGGATTTGATTTATAGCTGTGGACATTCTTTTCTGTAGTTTGAGAAAATGTTAAGAGCTAGAGAATAGTAATTTACCTAATTTAGTTAATATATTTTCCTGATATTTTATCAATAGCAAAATGCTTTCTGCCACTTGGCAAGGAGCCATGGTCTTGTGTCAGACCCTGCCAAAAGAGAGTCGACTTATTTAATTCCAGCATTTGCTGCCATTTAGTCTTTTAATTTCAGACATTGCTTAGAATGTGGGTCCATAGGAACCTTAAGCAGCTAATCCCTCTTTCTGTGATTAAACAGAAAGAAAAGGAAATAGGAAAAGGGATGTGAAAGGTGTTTTATATTGAGTTATTACTCTGTCTTGTTCAGCAGAAAATGAATATGACCTGTTAAAGGGATTTTGCAGGCTGTTTCTATAGAGACTAATAATGACCAGACTTACAGATATATCTAATTGGAAACCAAATCTTTTATTAAGTCTTTTTTTTTTCTGACAGTATATTACCACTATAGGGCAATTTACTTGAGACATTTTTGTCTTATTCACTATTTATACAGATCTGGACTAGAGAGTGCCAGAGCTGCTTTGAAGCTCTTATATATTTTCGTCTTTCTTTTAGATAATAGGAAAGAAAATACCAATGGATTACTTTATTAGGAAGCCTTCTCTTTTTTTGCAATTAAATTGACCTCAAATTAAAAATAACGTTACTCCTTATATAGTTTTAATTATTAGCATTTAAGTCTTAGACTTTCAGTGAAAGATGTGAAAAATGTATTCTTGATTAACAATTTTTTTTAATAAATAGGCATAGTTGCTTGGTGAAGTGAGGGCTGGGTAAATTGGTCGCTGTCTTGTTTTTCCCTCCTAGTTTGAAGATACTTATGTGTTTGTTTCCATGTAGTCGTCTTCACTCCAACAACCTCTACTGCGATTGCCACCTGGCCTGGCTGTCTGACTGGCTGCGGCAGCGGCCACGGGTTGGCCTCTATACCCAGTGCATGGGGCCATCCCACCTCCGGGGACACAACGTAGCCGAGGTCCAAAAACGGGAGTTTGTCTGCAGTGGTAAGGGAAACTGATTCACTTTCTGAGTCCTATTTTAAAACACACCTAACAACAGCTCAGTGGTGATTGCTAGTGCTGCATGTTGACTTGTGCTAGCTGTTGCATAATCCAGGCACTAATGTTTGTTCAAATATAAGCTAATAATTTTAATCACTGTTTGTATCTTGAGGGAGGATGCTTCTCTCTTTACAATTTTTGTGTATGTGCTACATTAATTTAGATTATATAGCCTTATAAAAGCATAATTACGGGAAAGAGATGCGGAAAAGGAAATAAAAATTGCACTGACTGAGAACAAAGCATTCTAGTAATAAGGAATTGCTCTTTTTTAGCTTTATAGGTTGTTACTTTTTCTTGTTATTTTCTGTGTTTACATGATGTTATGAATCCTTAAATAATTTTCTGAATGTTATGCTTTAGTGCATCAGATTATTTTCTTTTATGAAATAATGAAATGACTAACAGTTCACTACTAATCAAATTTTCTCTATTCAATTTTTTTTCCTTTGTTCATATCTTCTAGATGAGGAAGAAGGCAAGTTTATCTTTCTTATTTAAATATATTTAGACTCAGATTGAAAATTTCCTTTAAAGTTTGACTACTCTTTCAAATTTCCTTGAAAAAAATTAAAAATGTGAATACAGCTGTGTTTTCAGTGATTCAGCATGGTTGTTTTCTCTGGATGATCTGCAGATCCCCAGAAGCTTGTTGCCAGATAAGCCAAGATTTGCACAGATCTATGCTTTTAAGCGATTTTTATGTAGAGCACAGTGTTCTGTCCTTATTGAACAGCCTCTGACATCAAACTCTAAGGCACTGCCATCTTTGCATCGCAAATGCTGACAGTGTTCTTATCACTCATTCTACCTTTATGTATGCTTGAAAGGGCTCCTAACAAAATCGCTTCATGTTACTTATTTGTAAATGATGTGTCTGCAGACCTCAAGTGTCAAAAACAGTTTTAAACTTGGTAATAATAATGCTGATTTTGATGAAGTGACCATGGAGAGCAAGCAAGGGGAATAACCATGTTTTCTCCCTGGATCACTGTATTTTTTGTTAATAAAATCAGGTGAAATATTTCCTACCTGTTTGTATGGAAGGGTCATATGTGTTATTAGTTCTGGCAGCTCTTTGTACTTTTGTAACACACAAAAAAAAAAGTGAAATCAATTAGTATATTATAAACTACTATCTCAAAAGACTAACTTTTCAGTAATTTAAAACCTGAGCAACTGTTATTTGAAATTGCAAGTAGGAACAGCACTGACAGCAACTTACGTTATCGATGTACCCTTCCTATGTTAATATATGACATTAGACAGAAATCTTAGATTAAGTTGTGGTTTCATAGTAAAGTTTTTTCCTTCTGAATTTCAAAATAATCTCTAGATTTTTTTTCCTCAACAAAAAAGAAAAAGATGGCTTCATGCCTTTTTCATGCCTTTGTGCCTTTCCATACAGCAATTCTGTATCATTAAATTGATACAAGAATGAATGCATTAATATTAAATTTGAAATCTCTCTATTTGTAGGAAAATATAAATTGTTTACTTTCTAAAACATATCTAAATATGAAATGATTTTGTTTAAATGCAATTATACATGCCAAGTTTAACATGTAGCATAAGAACTTGGGAGGGAGGGGAGAATTGTGTAAATTAGCTGGCTTAGTTAGTGAGAATAGTAGATTGGAGGCGGAAGAAATCTGTTGAGCTAGCAGAGAGTGAAAGTATAAACTGTGAACTCAAAGCATTTATTTCTTTCTGGTGATTGAATGAAAACAACATAATTCCAAAATTGTCTGTAAGTAATAAATAACTGAAGGACTATACTCAAATATGTATTTGCAGAACAGAGCATAACCAGCAGGACACCTTCAGTTTTTGTAGCAGTCATTCATTTCTCTTGGTATGCATTTTTAATGCTACGCAAAATTCTGAAAGTTAGATAAATCAGTAATAGGTTTTTAAAACCACAAAATAAATAAAATATACCTGAAAAATTATCATATGTAGTTCTCTTTAACAAGGTTGTTTTGAATGTGAGTTGCTAAAGAAAGTGAGAAATGTAATGCTAGCACAGTAGTTGAGCATTTGACTTTCATTTCTCAGTATCGTGTCAACATGTTGCTATTATTGGGTATTTAAATTAAAGCAATTCAAAAGTACTTACAGGCTACAGCATTTATAAGTTCTGCCTTTCATTTTTTAAGGAAGTGTAAAATGTGGTGCTTTATTGTTGAGGTAAACTGGATTACTGTTTGACAGTATTGTGGAATTTTAGGAGAAACTCCTTTCCTTTGTAGGTCACCAGTCTTTCATGGCTCCATCCTGCAGTGTCTTGCACTGCCCTACTGCATGCACCTGTAGTAACAACATTGTGGACTGTCGTGGGAAAGGCCTTACTGAGATCCCAACAAATCTTCCAGAAACCATCACTGAAATGTGGGTAATCTGACTTTCTTTATTAAACTTCAGAAAACAGTTCTTTCTTATGTATCCATTTCTGTTATTTGTATAAATCCATACATCGCACAGGGTAGGAGTTTTGGAATGCACATTCAGATTCAAATATAAAAGGAATATGTACGGATATGAAAATATTTGAGACCTTTATGTACTCTAATAAGAATCATAATCCATAGTTAAAACTACATTCTGAGTTGATTTTAAAAGAATTTGGTTATACTTGCTTCTCTGCATATATGACCATATGACGTCATGCTTAGCAATAAAAGCAGAGAGAAGAATAAGGGAGGGGAGATGTTGTCGTGTGATGAGAGAGTAAATTTGAAAATACAAGCAGAAAGGAGAGCCAGAGTACAGTACACTGAGCTACGACGCAAGGATAAGCAGCGTTGCCCAGCTTGCCCTCAACCATTTTCTTTAGATTCATATCAACAATTTCACAAAGGCAATCAACCTTGTCTAGCTTGCTGAGTTCAAGTCAGAAACTCTCTTTAAATCCCTCTGAACAGTCAATGGAATTGCTGAGACTTGTATAAATACAAACAAGTCGATTTTATTAAGAGTAATTGATTATAACAGCTCGGGACTGGTATGGGTTTGGTAGTGGCTGAGAATAAAATGCTGTTTGCAAAAACACATTAAACAACCCTACACATGACACAACAGCAGAATGCATACAAGAATATGCAATGATATATGCATAGCAATAACATTCAGACATAAATTGAAATAATACATAGATAAGAGATGTATAATTAATCTTAAAGTACAGAGAGATACAAGTAATTAGGTTGATGTTAAGATATGTATTTGACACACATAATACAAAGATCTTACCCCGATGGAATCGAAGGGCGGAGGTGATGTGGTTATAGCCCATTGGCTGATCCTGAATGTTCCAATGACATTTTCCCCTCCCAAACTTTCCCTTTTCTTCATGTTTTTCATAGTAACTTGTACCTTTGGGGTGAAGGCTTAGGTGGAGCTTGAGTGACTGAGGTAATTACATCAAACCCTCCTGACTGGTGGAGGAATAACTCTCACTTCACATGCCAAAAATAAAATGTGCATGCTCAGTAGGAGTGGTTTTGGGAGTGCTTTGCCTCGGAGGTGGGGAGGAGGTGGGTAGCGTTAGGTGTGGAGGTGTGTTTTAGTATTATAATGATATTACGGTGATGTTACAGGTCAACTGGAGGGCCGGACTGTCAGAGCAGCAGCTGCAATTCATCTTCTTGGAAAAAAAAAATTGGGCTTCTGTCTTTGCAGGGGCCTTGCTGATAGCAGGAGGTTACTGTGCCTGCTTGCAGATGTCCATCCCCTACTTCAGATAGTGAGATGCTCTTGATACATTCCTTTTTGATGCATGTTGCAACTACACTGACTTCACTTTTGAAAGCCTTGTACTCAGCCCAGAGAGGGTCTGAGAGGGGGAAGGAGGGGAGCACCCAGTCCCATTTCTCCCCACATTCAGTTCCGTTCCTGCATTTAGCTTTATTCCCACAGATGTTCAGATTGATAGTGTTTTTTACTTCCCAAATAGCCATCAGGTGTGCTAGTTCCCTGCTTTCCTGGAGATGGCTGAGCACCTGCCTGCCAATAGGAAGCAGAGAATCAATTTCTTACTTTGTTTTGCTTGCACACACAGCTTTTGCTTTACATGTTAGTGGCTGTGGATATAGCGTGCCTCAAATTTAGTAAAGTGTTTGCCACTATTGCTCACAGTATTCTTGAGAAATTGGCTACCATTGGCCTGGAAAGGCATACCCTTTGCTGGGTAAAAGACTGGCTGAGTGGCTGGGCCCAGAGAGTCATGGTAAAAGAAATTAAATCGAGTTGGAGGCTGGTTACAAGGGGTCTTCCCCAGGGCTCAACGTTGGATCCAATTCTGTTCAATATCTTTACCGATGATCTGGATGAGGGGATTGAGTAAGTTAGCAGATCACACTAAAGTGTGTCGAAGTGCTGATCTGCTAGAGGGTAGAGAGGCTCTACAAGAGGCATCTGAACAGGCTGGACCAATAGGCTGTGACCAGCAATTTGATTTTCCACAAGGCCAAGTGCCAAGTCCTGCACTTGAGACACAACAACCCTGTGCAGCACTACAGGCTTGGAGAAGAGTGGCTAGAAAGCTACCTGGCAGAAAATAAACTGGCGGTGTTAACTGCTAGCTGGCTGAACATGAGCCAGCAGTGTGACCAGGTGGCCAAGAAGGCCAGTGGCATCTTGGTTTGTATCAGAAACAGCATGACCAGCAGGACCAGGGAAGTGATTGTGCCCCTGCATTTGGCATTGGTGAGGCTGCACCTCGGATGTGTCCAGTTTTGGGCCCCTCAGCACAAGGACATTTTGGTGTGGGAGCACATACAGAAAAGGGCAACAAAGCTGGTGAAAGGGGTTGGAGCACTAGTCTCATGAGAGGCAGCTGAGGGAGCTGGGGTTGGTTAGCCTGGAGAAAAGGAGACTGAGGGGAGGTCTTATCAATGTCTACAGCTACTTGAAAGGAGGTTGTAGTGAGTGGGTATTGGTCTTTTCTCCCAAGTGATGGGCGACAGGATGAGAGGAAATGGTCTCAAATTGCACCAGGGGAGGTTCAGATTAGACATCAGGAAAAATTTCTTTACTGAAAGAGTGATGAAGCACTGGAATAAGCTGCCCAGGGAAATACTTGAGTCACCATCCTTGAAGATATATAAAAGATGAGTAGATGAAGTGCTCAGGGAAATTCTTTAGTAGCAGACAGGTATGGTTGGACTCTGTCATCTCAAAGGACTCTGTCATCTCATCCAACCAAGTGATTCTGTGATTTATGATTAAACTGACTTTACTCAAGCCATGAGTTTTCTGAATTTTCTTACTTTGAGCCTTCTGAGTTTTTCCCTCATCCCACTGTGGGGAGGAGTGAGTTAGCAGCTGTGTGGGGCTGAGATGCCTACTGGGGTTAAACATTGACACTTGCCTTCAATCACTTTATTCATCAGACATCTTATTAGAGAAACATATCTTTGCATGAAAGATCAGCAACCTATACAAACCACAATAAGTATTCTGCTAACACGGAATCCTCAGAGGGTTGTCTGAGAAGGCAAAATTAAGGTGGATGAATGGGATCTGTGGAATAGTCATTGTGTTAATATTGGGTAACCATGGATAGAAGAGCATGCACACTAATGTTGTGTGATATGTCATATACAGCAGAAACATTTACAAAATGTAAATGTGAGACTTTATAGGCTTCCAGAGTGACACGGCTGAGAGGTTATGTGGGCACAGAAGGGAAGTTAATGCTGCATTGTTGTCTGTGCAGGGGAGGAACTAAAACATAAGATGAGTTTGCTGGCAGGGTGGGCAGGGACTCAGCAACATGAGCATCTTTTTATGCTGAGGATGGTAGAGGCAATGTTTTGGAAGGAAAAATGGGAATTCCATTTAGGAAGATAGTAGGAAAATGGCTGTGCCTTCAGCCTGGTAAGGAGATTCTAGCTGGAAATAAATGAGTTAGGGCAGTTGGAATAAATATATTGTGAGCACCATGTTGATACAAGATGATGTTAAGAATTTTGGATAAAGAAGGACAGATGCCTGAAGTAAAAGGGAAGATGTCTCCTG
This sequence comes from Piaya cayana, assembly GCA_013389865.1. NCBI lineage: Eukaryota > Metazoa > Chordata > Aves > Cuculiformes > Coccyzidae > Piaya > Piaya cayana. The sequence goes on from WAAB01021739.1 coordinate 106,168, forward strand.
AACATATCTCTATCTATCTGTTCTACATAAGTTGGAAGTTTTGAAACAGGCCACTACGATGGGATTTTAAAAGATAAGTAGAATTTTACAGTTCTATGGCAATTTCATGGCTTTTTGATATCTGACTTGTGGTTTTGAACTTCACAGGATTGGAAGTACTGTGGTTTCTTCTTAGGATGTGAAGAATAATCGTGTCTGTCACTTCATTATTACTGCTGTTAAGACTGACCTGACTGACCCTACCTGACCCAGTTCCATTATTTGGCTATATAATACAAACACTTCTCCTACCTTTCACCCCTCTTATTAGAAAAAAAAAAAATAAAGGCTGCTCACAAATAAAGGGACTGCTTCAGAAAAAACATGTACAGTGTCTAGAAAGGCTGCACAGACTGTTTTCATCATATAACTAGTTGTATACTGGCTTTTTAACTTGCATATGTAGATCTGTGTGCATAAAGAAAAAAGAAGTTGGGAATATGGCTCAAACATTCCCCACTCTATTTCTGCTGTCAGCCAGCGCTAACTACTGGAGCTAACCTACTGAATGGTGATAGAGACACTGGAAGACTATTTTTGCATCATTGTCTCCTAGATCTACTTAGTTTAGTGGAGATACGTGCTCTTAACATCCATTCGCCCTTGAGAAATTTGGTACTAGAGACTGCAGGGGTGTGCCTGAATTATAAAGCATCATCACTCCTGAAGAAATGACAGGATGTGGAAGTTACTGGTTGATTCTGAACTCACTGTTAAAAGAAATGAGCATAAGATAAGAGCAAATGGGAATTTACAGAATAGAAAGGTGTTTTCTACTGAGCTGTTCACTGTACTTTCCATATTAGAAATGCTGTTGAGTTTTAAGCATGAACTAGTAGGGTCTTCAGAAGTTTATTGGCCTGAAGAGTAAAAGCAACCATATAACAATACCTCTAGCATAGGCTAAACATTTAACTGATTGCAGGGGCTGTTTCCTGCTAGACTGGCAGTGTTCAAAACCCAGAGTGAGACCTTTTCACATTCTGAGATCCACAAGATAGATAAATACGTGTGTGCGCTCATATAAATACGTGTATTAAATATGCTGTGCTACAGTGCACATAGTTTATAGTGATACAGTGTGAAATATCTGATATCTACCTGTATTGTATATAGTTTGTAAGTGCTGGCTGGATAAAAAGTATATCACACTACATTGCATAGTACATCATGCCGTGAGACATATGAACATAAATTTATTCGAAATCTGGTACAAGAAAAAATAGAACATTAGAAAAGCAAACATTAGTCATTATTTTATTTTAAACAGATACATAGCAGTGAATGCCAGTGCAATAAGAAAAGTAGACATCAATGATGGCCTTAGATTTTGAGTAAAGTAGACAGAAGGATTAAGATATGCTTTGAGGCAGTGGTGGGCTGCATTTACCATACAGTGAGAACATTTTTCAGTTGATTGGAAGGTAAGGAGAACAATGTACAGGGAAAGAAAGAAAGAAAATGAGGCACGTGAAGGGTTCTGAAACTGAGTGGAAGATTTAAAATAGAGGGTCTTGCAAGTATTTGATGAGAATCACATGATCTTCACTGCTTCCTTGTCAATAAGTTGAGGGCGAGTTGAAATTTGATAAAGTAGTATATTTTTAATAGTTTATGGGGACAGCTTTGCACTCTGCTGGTTGCTTTAATATGAGGAAAATAATGAGTGATAATTGTTTTATGATTGTCATGGGTAGCAGGTGTATTTGCCATTTTAGCATCCAAGGGAATGAGAGAGAGAAGAAGCTGGAGAATGTGTTGTTAATGGAGTAAACAAAGGATTTACTGATACCAAAGTGAAGGAGGCCTCACTCATAAGACTGGGTCAAACCAGCACTCCAACCTGGCCAGTAACCCCCATGAGTTGTCCCTGAAAAATTTTTTGGAAACAGCAATTTACAACTTCAAAAGTAACACCAACAATAAGGCAAATATTTTCTTTGCTCCCTTTACTTTAAACATTACTGTGTTCTTAGTCTTCATGCTATGATGTTTAGGGGAAGGAGCTTGCATTCAAAATCACTTTAAAATATAGGTTTTAAAAGTTTCATTAATTTTCCTTTGTCTTTGTAGAGGGAAGGAGTATGCATTCAGCTTAATAATTAGTCCTACCACCTTCTATTTTGCATGCCACCCTTATTTATCTCTTCTCTAAACTGACTGTTCCAGGCCTGTTCAGTCTTTTTAGGTGCCAAAACCTTCCACGTCTTAATCTCCTCATATTCTCCAAACTCTGTTTTCTAAATTTTTTTGACTTCCAATGACCAAAGTTGAATACAGTTTTCAGATTATACTGAACCATCACTTTATATTAATAGAACTTTAGTTTTCTTTCCTTTGCCTTTTGCAACCTAATAGTCATTTGCTTTCTTTAACTGTCAGTACACTTTCTACCATGTTGTCCACTGAACTATCCATGAAGAGTCCTAGATCTTTCTTCTTAGCTCTTGCAGTTTTCTCAGGAACAGAAGTTCATGAGATATAATACCATTATTACATTTACAGACTTTTCTGAACGTTGAGTGTGGTTGTATGCCACTTTTTAAAGCTGCTCTATGACAGACTTCAGTCCTTTCTGCTTTAAACTAACTTCAACATGCAGAAAGATTGCGAAATTCCTATATTGTTATCATACAATAGAAAGTGCATAAAAGCTTCATTTTTAAGGAAGTATTTTGCAACTGTTGCTTATAGTATCCCCTGAGATTAGATTAGGAAGACGATTCATATACCATAAGATTTGTTTTTTCTCTTACTCATTATGTGGTAATGTTGTCAGTATGCCAAAATGGTAATGACAGTAAACATTTGAAGAGATGTGACATGCTGTCATGGTAGCTTTGAGGGTGCTGAGGAGCTGCTGAACACAAGGCGGAAGGGTATAGTGAACACTATTTCCACCACTGTTATACAGTTCCCACACACATGGCTTTATTATCTTAATCACCATTTTAAGCATATGCTTTGGCAGGAGCTCCATAGTTCTCAGGGAGAGAGAAAAGTGCTGGTTCCCTGCTGTTATCTGAAGGATGTGCAGGCTTCAACAGCCAAATTATTATTTATTCACTAATTCTTATACTTAGTACTGTTACCAGATTGTTATGGACAGCACTAGAAAATTTTCATTACACTTCTATTTTACGTGTGCCAGATGTTGTCCAATCTTTTCAGTACTTCTCCACATCTGTCAATCTTTTTCTGTGTTTTCAACTGAACACTGTCATCTGATTTTCTAAACATACTTAATTGACAGGAGCATTTGAAAAATCCATAATACTTGCAAATTCCCATACTCTGGACAAGTTCTCTGCCCTACGATGTTGACCCGTGGTTTTAGGCTGTATTTGCAGAATCCAGTGCTGAACAGTAACAGCCTATCATGTTATGCTTCGGCCAACTTTATGGTCCACAAACACCTCTGCTGCTTACATCTTTCCCACTTTTTGTATTTGCTTTATTCTATCTCATGTAAATAACCTTTTCCAATAAGCTGACAGTAAAATTTACTGTCGGTTAAAATTTGGCACCCATTTCTAGCTCATATCTTTATTCTTGTATGTATAGCAAGTTACTCTTCAGAATATATAATCCACATTTAGTTTTTCAAGGTCCATTATCCACTTATTATTTGCTTTAGGTTTTGTGACATTTTTCTTTCAACACATTTGTGATTTTGTGATGTTTTGTCGTGCTTTCCATCCACTTCTTCAATCCTTTCTCTAAATGGGAAGCCTGGTCTCATTCAACTCCTCTGTACATTATGAAGCATTAATTTTCTTCCTCTTTGCCCAACACAACTTTCCTGTGGATAAAATGTTGTCTCATCTATTTGTGCATGAAAATATTTTGTATTCGTTATTTTGCCAGTCTGTCTAAGACATTGCTTCATAAAACCTACATAGTAGTAATAGTGTTGTTCTCTATCCTTCTGGTGTATATAATTAAACTGTACATTTTAATTGTGTACATTTCATATTCTCAGTTTTATACTCCACCACTACTTCCCCCCCCGCCCCCAAAGTTCATAAATTAATCTGTATCTAAATAACGTGCTAAAACACCCTTTAAACAGAATATTGAATTTCTTAAGTATTAAATATTGGCAGTTTTTTATTGAGTAAAATTTTGCATGTTAAATCTCTGAGTGGGACCTTTGGAGAAAGGTAAATGAAAAGGCTTTCTGTTTAGAGACTAATACTGATGTCATGACTTTGCATTGCCTTGATAGTTCTGCTGGACAACTGATTTTGGATGACATTTTAAGACAGTAGGAGTCTTCTTCACTGATGTCTACTGCTTCTGAAGCAGAGCTGGCAAGCGGCTGTGCTTTCTACTGAGAAAAAATGAGTTTGCACTGAAGTGGTTTAGGAATGAGCAGGCGTTTTATGGAGGCAGAGCCAATTGCTGAAATGCTGTTTTGTTCTAGTGCAGTTGGATTTACCAGCAAGCATCAGGGTGTTGCTGAGAGGGTTTTGTCATAATGCTGTCTGACTTCTCAATTGGTACATAAGTCAGTTGGCTAAAACTAGCAGTTCCCGTTGCATGAAGTCAATTAGCAAGCAATGCATTGCCTGCCAAGTGCCTCTTGGGAAGATGCCTTCAGTAACAGTACTGCTTATCACTAAGTAGCTGCCAGTAAAAATGGAAGTAGAATAAAGCCTGTGGTGGTCCTCTCTTTTTACATTCTGGTGTGATAAAGCTCAGAGCAAAATTAAGTGTTCACTGTCTCAGTGAATGTAATTCTTAATCTATGTTGACCAAGTACAATTCTATCTGTACCATTTGCGCCCTTCCTGCAAAATTCATTTATTTTTTTGTTATCTAAACAAATTCACAAACATATACCTCGTAGCATACAAAGCTGTTCTTTTCAGGGTCTGTCAGATCTATGTGATGTCATTTGAGAATTAAATACTTCATATTATCATAGAGTGGTTTGGGTTGGAAGGGACCTGAAGTATCATTTAGTTCCAACTCCCTTCTCAAGGTCCCATCCAGCCTGGCCTTGAACACTTCCGGGGAGGAGGCATCCACAACATCCCTGAGAAACCTGTTCCAGGGCCTCACCATCTTCATAATGAAGAGTTTACTCCTTATGTCTACTCTAAATCTTCTCCTTTCCAATTTATAGCCATTCCACCTTGTCCTGTCGCTACATGCCCTTGTAAAATGTCCCTCCCCAGCTTTCTTGTAGGCCCACCTTAGGTACTGGAAGGTTACTATTAGGTCTATGTGAAGCCTTCTCATCCTCAGGCTGAACAAGCCCAACTCTCTCAGCCTGTCCTCATATGGGAGGTGCTCCTGCCCTCTGATCATCTTTGTAGCCTCCTCTGGACCCGTTTGAAGAGTTCTGTATCCTTCTTATGTTGGAGATTCCAGAACTGGACACAATGCTCCAGATGAGGTCTCACAAGAGCAGAGTAGAGGGGCAGAATCACCTCCCTCGCCCTGCTGGCCACGCTTCTTTTGATGCAGCCCAGGATACGGTTGGCCTTCTGGGTTGCAAGCATACATTGCTGTTCATGTTGAGCTTCTCATCAATCAGCAACACCAAGTCCTTCTCCGCAGGACTGCTCTCAATTACATCATCCCCCATCCTGTACTGAAACGTGGATTGCCCCAACCCAGATGTAGGACCTGCACTTGGCCTTGTTAAAAAACCCTCATGAGATTCACACAGTCTCACTCGTCCAGGTACCTCTGGGGGGCTTCCCATCCTTCCAGTGTGGCATCTGTACCACTCAGCTTAGTGTAATCTGCAAACTTGCTGAGTACTCAATCTCACTGTCTATATAATTGATGAAGATATTAAAACAGTACTGGTCCCAGTATGGACCCCCAAGGCATACCACTGGTGATGAATCTCCCTCTGGACATTGGGCTGTTGATCACTACTCTCTGAATATGATCATCCAACCAATTTCGTATGCACTGAACAGTGCTTTTGTGAAATCCATATGTTTCCAATTTAGAAAGAAGGATGTTGTGGGAGACCATGTCAAAGGCTTTGCAGAAGTCCAGATAGATTACATGTGTTGTTTTTTCCCATGTCCACTGCTGTGGTTACTCCATCATAGAACACCACAAGGTTGGTCATACAGGACTTACCCTTGGTGAAGCCGTGCTGGTTGCCACTAATCACATCCCTGTCCTCCATGAGCTTTAGTGTAGATTCTAAGAGAATCTGTTGTTCCATGATCTTCCCAGACACAGAGGTGAGGCTGGCAGGTTGGTAGTTCTCAGGGTCGTCTTTTCTACCCTTTTTTAAAATGGGCACAACACTACCCTTCTACTCACCAGGGACTTCTCCTGACTGCTATGACATTTCAAATATCATGGAGAATGGCTTGAGAACATCAGCCAGTTCCCTCAGGACTCTGGGATGCATCATATCATGTCCCATAGACTTATATATGTTCACGTTCCTCAGGTGGTCACAAAACTGATCCTTCTCTACTGTGGGAGGGAGTTTACCCCTGTGATCCCCATCTTGGTGTCCCTTAACCCAGGAGGGGTGAGGAAAGTGGTTGCCAGTAAAGACTGAGGCAAAAAAGCTTTTGAGTATCTCATCCTTCTCCTTGTGTGTTAATACAAGGTCGCCGTTTTTATCTATCAGTTATACAGTTCATATAGGTCATTCCTAAGCTTCAAAACTAGTACTTTAATTGGTTTTAGAAAATATAGCCTTTCTAATGGGGGTAGGATTTATCAGCCTTTATGCAGGCATTCCTTCCACATTTTAGTTTTCCAGCACTGTTAATCTTTTTCACTTGGTTGCATTTTAAAATTCACCTTTTGCATGAAAATTCTTTGAATGATCAGTAGAAATAACTCTAGTTCCCTTTGAATAGAGCCTTTCTGGCATATGTCCAAACAGACACCTTACAAATAGCAACCTGGAAGCAATGCTATTAATTGTACTGGTACTTTCTCTCAGAATGGTGTAAGTGACAGGCTCTTATTTCAAAAGCAGAGGCCAAAAAGCCATTAATGAGCTAGACTACCTCGTCAAATGGCTGCTCTTACATGCTTCTGATTTTTCTCTTCTCTTTTGTGGCTTGAACTACCAGTCACAGTGACTCTAAAACCTTTTTCCTTTCTGTAGTAGTACAAATAAAAGAAAAGAAATGCATTTGCAATAAGTGTTACTAAGGGGAGGGATGGGGGTGGGGGGCAGAGGAGCAGGTTACCTGCTCTGATGATCATAGCTTTGTATAAATGACTTCTAAAAAAATTTTTTTTCTATCAAAACCATGTCTGTAATCAAAAGAAGAACTTAATTGAATTTACTTCTCTTTTCAGAGAGGTAGCAGACACTACAATGGAGTTTTGAGGAAGTAGAAGGATTGATGATGAGGAGGGTTCCTGGAGGATTGCTGCTGTTAACAAAGCAGCTGTTGTATAAATAATTCTAATCTTTTTAAGGGGTGTAGAAGACCCTAAACCACATGATATAAGAAACTAAAAGAAAATATAGGAGTCAGGATTTTTAACAGTTCACCTTTATAACCCAGTTAGTGAAAATTCACTGACTTTCTAATTACTGTGACCTTGAAGATAAATTTGTTCTTGTGAATGGAGCTTTCTAATGTTTGAATACTAAAACTAGAAGCTGTAGGGTCGTTTCATGATAACTTTATTTACATTTCTCATGAGTTTCCTAGTTTGTCCCCTCAGACTTGTCTCGTCTTACTTTTATGATTTCTCCTATTTTACTTCATGTTTTCCTCCTTCATCTTGTTCACTCTTATATTTTGTTTCTGAAAGTCTGTTGATTAATGATTGTATATTATGCCAAGCACTCAACTACACCTTTGTGGGCTGTGTGATATTAAGCAGGATTAAAAGCTCCTGAGATTGCTTCTCAAAGTAACACTCATATTATATTAAAGGGGGAGGGAGGAGAGAAAAGGGTGAAAAAGAAGGAAAGAGGGGAAAGGAAATTACATCTGACAGAACTGAACTCGACAGACGGACTTAACTGAGACAGAGTGATGAGTGACCTGATCACACTGCAGACAGTGTAATTGTGACATTTTATTTGGGAACTAGGAGCTCTATGCATATATCTTTTCCAAGCTGAGCTTGCTATGTGTATGATTTCACTGTTTCTGTTGTCTTTAAAATTTCATCCTTAGCTAAAAATCTTAAGTAAATAGCTATTGAGCATAGAAACGTGTATATTGAGATGTGAAGGTTCTTATAAGACAGACTGTTAGGTCATTTGGGAAGGATTTAGGCACATTTATTTAAGATGGTTTGAAGACTCACACAGCAGGAAAACTTGGAATCATCAGAGATAAGGCAGTGTCCTCTGTTTTTAGCAGTTCAAAGTGTGATTTGGCTGTCTAGAGTAGCCTGACAGAAATGAGAGCAAACCCTACATCTTTGGACCTTGAAAGGTCCTAATGCTGAGGGGAGGATTACCGATCTTTATAAGACCAATCCTGACTAATGCGTTGGACTTCACATTTTTCACCAGTGAACTGGGTAGACATTTTGGTTTTCCATGAAATATAGAGCTTTTGCTTCTGTTTTGCCTTAAAGTAACTACATTTTTACGTCCAGAAGATTATATTAAATAAGAGTGCATGATTTTTAGATGGCAACTGTTGAGGTATCAAGTTATTTACTTTAATATATTTAATTTGTTAAAACAGATTTCACTTAATTACATCTAATTTGCCTTTGGGATTTCTACCTGAGTATTTCTCAGACAAAAATTAAAATATATTCTATTTCACTGCTTCAAAAATAGATGGTTTTGCTAATTTGACATCTAATCTTGTCTGCTTAACACACAAGAGAAATCGTTGTCATGCTTTTACTCAAAGATCTTTCTAATCTGAAAATTACCAGTAAATCATGTGACCTTATGCTTTTTTTAGGAAAAAAAATCTTGTTTTATTTCTCATACATATTGATTTTTGTAGGTAGAATATTTAATCTTGTCTTCATTAGGAGGTGTTATTCACGTCTTTGGCTTTCTTCATAACTGTCTTATCTAAAAAAAATACTAAAATTCAGAGGACAAAGGATAATTTCATGGGTCAAGAGGATGTAGAAACACAAAGCACAATGACTGGAGAAACAAGATGTGAAAGAGTCTGCAAGTAGGTACTGCCCAGAATGAACACTGTTCCATCTCTGGAGGTTTTATGCAAGTTTCTGGTGGGTATTGAAGTAGAAGAGGCACCTTGAGGGGGCTCTCTATATTCTGTCAAGGGAAACAAAATAACTCGAGCATGGAATAAATGAATATTTTATGCAGCATGAAGGGAAGCTGGAGAAGGCCCATATAGCTCTTCCAAAAAAACCCTCATAGATCCTTGACAGCTGTGCCACACTTCAGTGGTGGTGTTGCTCTTAGATCTTATTTTCATGTTTGGCTCTTCACTATTGATAACTTTTCCTAAGTAATAATGTGAGTGGAGTTACTGTAAAAGAAACTATGGATACAGACTTTTCACTATTTTCTGTTTCATCATCAATGAAATGCTTTCTTTATTATTTATATATTGCTAAATACATGGTTCAGTAAACACCAACAACTTGTGGGAAGTGTTCTTAGTTAAAAGTCTTCATTTACATCTTTCTGGCAAACTTATGGTGTAAGTCCATGTATTGTTTAGCAACTAGTAAGGACTTCTGCCACACTGTCGGTCTGGCACAACACTGGAATTCTCAAGCTTGTGTTCCTGCTCAGTGAGAACTGGTTGAAAAGTTACTGCTTGTGATGAGGCGAGAGTATAGCAGGATTACATCTATTTTTTTGTGAACTTAATGCAGTTACTCTGAACAGCTGAAGTAGTTTTTGTGGTATTACAACTCTCATCAAAAATAGGCTAATTAGAGAGGCTTTTACTTGACTCTAGGTGACTCAGGCTAATTGCACTGGAGCCACACTCTGACAGATGCTGAATTACTGAGAAAATAATTCTTCAGAAGTGGTGCATTTTGCCTATAACCCGAATCTGTAACAATAAAGGAATATAAAGACTGTAATCATTAATGGTGCTGTAGGGTTCAGAGCATGAGATGGTCCTTTCTGTGATGAAAAATTAAACAAATGCAGGTTTGGATGTTGCTTTTGGCTAAAAGCAGTGAATTGTTTAATAGCTTTAGTATGACAGCTCTTGTTACTTTTTTGATATAATGCAGACGTTATGTAAATGTCATTTACAATCAGTCCCCTAAGGAAATATTTGATAGAACAATTAGACTGGATGTTAACAGTTTGGCAAGCTTTAGGGCAACATTAATAGCTATTCTTTATATGCAAATATTTAGGAAACTGTCAACCAGATTTATTAATACACTGAATTAGAGCCTGAAATTCTAAAGTGCAAGTAATAGTCATTAAAAATAAATCTTGTTATTGTTCTTGTTAGACATGGATGATATTACAGATATCAACAGAATCCTTTTTCTGCTAAAGTTAGAAGTGACATTTAGTGGATATAAGAACTGTGGAGGTTCAGTTGTTGAGAGAGGAAAAAAGGAGCTTTCTGTAATAGCCTCAAGGATTCCTGTAGCAAAGGGCAACTATTGAAGTTTCTTTATTGAAAAAAAAAAAAAACCAAAAACAAAACCAAACGAAAATGCATCAGAAACCTGGCAGATGTTGCATATGATGAGAAATGTGCTGGCTATGTACTGCAGTTCTTCAGATTCAGGAGCTGCACTGAATCCCATCACTGAAATAATTTTCTGTTTTCTGACAGCTGTTTTTGACATTTACTTTAAAAGCAGATGGGGAAAATGCAAAGAAGAGCTGTCAATTTTATTACCGTGTATAATCAGCATCTGTGCAATACATCAGACTCATTGCACATCTTACACTTCCTTCTCTGTAGTAAAAATTCTTTTGGGGTTTCTTGACAACGTTGCTCCAGACTTTTTGTTAATTAGTAGATGCTGGAATTAAATATATAGATTAATTAACAGATAAAACCACTGTTGGATTACCAAATTTACTTAATCAAGATGTTGTGTACTATATAAAATATTATAAAAGCATAGAATTATAAAGTATATGACTAATTTCCTGCTCCATATTCAAGTTTGTCTTTTCTTAAGGGAGGATTTTCTACTTTATTTTTTAAAAATATTTTTGTTTATCTCTATCTCTGACCCCTTTATGTACATTTTGGTGCAGCCCATCTCTGTGCAGTATTTTTTACCTTTCTCTACTGAGCTATCTTAGTATATTGTACCTAATCTGCATGACTTAAAAATGATTCTGTAGGGAACAGGGTGTTCTTCATTTCCAGTCTGTCCTCTTTCCTGATGCAGAACTCTTTCACAGAAATTACTTTTTATAGTGGGAAATAAGCTAATTTATAAGTGTCAGTATAAATAAGCATGTTGTCTGTCTCTGTAAGTGCGGAAGTAGTAATCAGTAATGGTGTGCTGCAGGCTTATAGTAGGGAACATCATCCTCCTGGAAAGTGTCAAGTGATTTACATGTCAGAGGGTTCTCTGGGGACTGAGTGGGAGGAATCTGTCCACTGGCTGGGGACCTACTTTGATTTGATTTGATTAGGTTGGAAGTCACAACTGCAGAGGCACTTTTGTTACTTAGAATAGTAGGTGATTGTACATTTTGTGTCTGCAGGGATAAGTGGGGGGGAAAGATTTAGGGAAAGAAATGTTCACAGTAAATTTCCTAGATAGGAGGCATTAGGGAATAGTCTTCAAAAAAGATTTCAAACAGTTTGGCAGTGTTAAAAGACAGTAAAACACTTCTGTATTGATGCAGGGTTCTTTGAAGTGAAACGCTAAAAGGACCAGGAGGCTTAATGCTAAAACCATTAATTAGCGTTTTTGTTGTGATGGGCAGAGTACTTCTTACACATAAGGCAGTACAAGCTTTGATGAAGCATGTACTTAAATGTCTTCCTCCATTATCTTACCTTATTAAATATGCTACTAAAATTGACTGTGGCTTTTGAAAAAGAAACCGCCAAGGCACTGTTTATAATACATACATGATCATTTATTAAAAAAATGACTTCAAAAGGAGATATGCACAGAATTTAATAAAATTTCCATTGAAAAATACTGATATTAGCTTATTGTTCATCTGTAATATAACTGTTATTCCAGCCACGTCATTTGTGAGCACTTAATAGCTGACTTTTTTCAGTAATAGATAACTACAACCCATCCTACTCCAGAATTTAAAATGTTTCATTTAATGTGAGAAATCAATATAAAGGAGTTTTTAATTTACTATGGGTTTTATCAGTAGAATGCAAATTCCTTTAGATATTAGTCTGTCTGTGCTTTGTGACCCTGGAATATATCTAATTGGATTTTCTCTGGAATACTGGATGCAAATTTGCACTCTGAAATTCAGCTGATTCTAGGAAGATAAAGCAGATTAGAGGATAACAAAGCTTGAAAATGTGGATTTGATTTACTTTCTTTACAGACAATCTGGGGTATAAAAGATTTTTCTACTGTATTTATATAATGTTATTTATCCTCTTAGACTAATCTCATTTTCCAAAATGTGATGTGTTTTAGCACATACACTGTGGCATGAGTTAAGAGAAGACATATTTAGATGATCCTACTGTAATAATTCTTTTATCCAGAAAAGCTTGTAAATTTATCCCAGCACTGCACATCAATCCATGACACTATGAATTTCTTACTGAAAGGAAATCGTGGGCAAAGTTGACATGGAGTTCATTTTACATATCCACCGGTGAATTGGTAGCTCACTGTATTACAACTGCTAGAAAATTAGCTTTCCGAAATACGCTAGTCCCTGCCTTTCTCAAGTTAAATGCTATCACGTTAAATCATGTGTGGTTAAAAGCATTATATGCTTAAAGATAGGTGAACGTAGATTGGATGGCCACCAGCATTAGGTTACAAATCTCTACATCATGGGCTAAGAAGCAGCAAAGGAGGCGTGTGACATCTTCAGGTGGGAGCATTGCCACTGTCTTTCCCAGGTACACAGAGGCATTTTCCCCTAGTGTGTCTTCTGTACAGCAATTCAAGTCCTTCCCTGTCCATTTTACCACCACCACCCCCCCTGTTTCCAGTTGTCTCGAGTATGCCCTACATGTTTCCTTGTGCAATAAATTCTTTGGCTGGTTTTCAAAGCTACACACCTGATGAATGTCTGGTCAGGCTCTCCCTGGCGGTTAGGCAGTTGATTGCTGCCAAATAGAATGTGTAACAGGAATTGGTAGATGGCTGCCATTCCCTTCATGGCTGGGTTAATTTGGTTTCTAAACTTTTTCCCCACTGATAAAATAAGGAAAGTTTTAATTTTTTTTATCTGAAAGTTTTACCTAGCCAGCTGAGTAGAAAACTAGATGATAAAGATGCATAGTCTTCATTTTCTGGGAAATCAAGCCAAAAATATAGCATAATAGAAAATACTTGGGTTTATTCTAACTTGGTGTTGACCTCTAACTTAAGCAAGTTTTTACTTATTCAGATGTTTGCCTTCTGCAAATTCTTAACTAGTACACTAGGATACTAGATAAGAGTGACCTTGATCCTTTGTAGCCTAGTCAGTACTCCTAGTCTGATGCAGAACATGTTTCATGATTCCAAGAGGCTTAGCTTTAAAAAAAAATGTATATGGAAGTATATCATGTCTATGGAAAAAAGTTAATATTCTTATGCCATGGAATTCCCTACAGTGTTTGAAATAAACCTGAAAACCATAGCAAGGTGGCAACATTTTCCTAGTTAAAGACTTTTTTTAAAAAAAAATATGAACCCTATCTAAAACACCAACAATAAAAGGAGACTCTATGTGTGTCAGGAAAATTTTTTTTGAGATTTTAATTTTCTTAGTTTCCTTATTCAAGAACAAATTCTTGCAAGGTAAAGCAGAGTCAGAGATTTTGAGTATTAAGTGAATAAATATCTCCATCTGAACAAAAATGCATGAAAGCAGTAGGTTTTTTCTTTAGATCAGCTGTACAGTGAATTCTGGAGAAACTACCCAAAAAAAAAGAAGCAATTGTAAGAAGAGTTTAATGGAAAGGCTTACACAAAGTGAACATATGAACTTATTAGTTACACTGCGCACACAGAGACTCATATGTCTCTATCAGAGCAAAAGTAAAACAGAAGAAAGTTAATAGCATTAAGGTAAAAAAAAAGGCTGGTATATCTGCATCTACATTTTAAAAGGCTAATATTTCTGCAGCTAGATTTAAAAAGGCTTTTTTATGTTAGATTCTGAGTCATCGTCTGAGTGATATAAAACAGTGCAGTAAATTCTACAGAATTGTGCTTCCTCATATGAAATAGATTTTTGGCATTATCTTTATGTACTTGGAGCACAGTAAGAGTTTGTACCTGTGTATGAAAGAGGATTATTATTGTTATATAAGCATAGTATGCATATTCAAGTAATACTGCCTTTTCCTGTTGTGCCTTTTCATATGAGTAGTTCAGTCCTTACATCTACATAGTAGAAATTTTTGAACTGGCATAATCATGCAACACTGCAGTACCTGAAAAAGTAGCTTCTATTTTAAATGTGCTTATTGCTGAATCTGTTTTGACTTTTTGGCAAGTGGGACATAGGTCTGTATCAGCATAGATTTCCCGTATGTAAAGCTCTGGCACTTCAAAAAATTCTTTGAAAACTGTTTCCATCAGCAAATTCACACTTTGCGGTATAGCAAGTTTCAGTCACAGTCACTATACATACAAAGCAAATGCAGGCAGTGATATAAACTACGATTTTGGATTAAAATACTTGTTTAAAATAGTTAGAAGTGTGACTATGCAATCCTAGTACTATATCTTAAAGAAAACGTGTTACAGACTGTATCTAAAGAAATCCTCTGTGTGTGTGTAAAACTCTGGCATTTGCCTTACTTAAAATTATTTATTTATTCAATAGAAAGATTCCCATTTCTTATTGTTTATATCTTTGAATGATTAACTCACAGAAGTCTTTGGACACTTCTAAATAAAACTTAGTATAAAAATGCTTTATGTGAATAAATACACTAATTCAAATTTTGATTTTTTAATGACAATTCTAGCTTAGATTATATAAAAATCTTGTGTGCTCTGAAAGTAAGTTTTCTTCTGGGAAAAATATCAAGATGGGGTTTTAATTCACAACATTACGTTCCATAGGTTAAAAGGCTTTTTTCAGAAAGAAACTTATTTTTTTAGTGATGAAAACTGAAATGAAATTTCAGTTGTCAAGATAAAATTTATAATGAAAATGAAAGCAAAAGCAGCCTTCCTTGTTAAAATCTATCCCTTCTGGTTTGTAATGACTTTAGAATGATGTTTGGTTTGGGGTTTGTATTCTTATTTTGTTGCTATTGTTTTGCAGCCGATTAGAACAAAATTCAATCAAGGTTATACCTCCTGGAGCTTTCTCACCATATAAAAAGCTTCGAAGAATGTATGTACCTAATAATTCAGAATTATATTTATTTTCTGACTTATATGCACACACTTACACATATAGATATACACATTTAAAAAGATTAAAAACAAGTCAAGGTCATACAGAGGAACTGCAGTCAATGTGTGAGCATTTAAGAATATTTGACTGCTAGAAGATTAATATAGCAGCCTGGTTATTAAGATAATTTAGCATCTTTGTTATATTAATAAAAATTGGTTTAATGAATATTGATATTATTTAATACAGTTCTTCTTAGAAACAGTATATTACTGTAATAAACATTCTATTAAAGAAAGTAAATTAATAGGGATAAATCGCTGTTATTTTAGAATACCTCTGAGCCTGTGCAGTCCTGTGACCAACACTAGCAGAGAATTCTTAATGAACTGTACTTGAGAAATTAGGAAAAGTAAATCTCTGTCATTTTTTTTTTTTCAAGTATTTGAAAGATCTATTTTTAACCATCCATTTTGGTTTGATGTACTGGCAAATTTTTAATTAAAATTCTTTGGGAGTGTCTCACATAAATACTTTAATTTCTGTTTTCTTTCCATGCCTAACTCTATTTAAATATTATTTTAATGTTTACTATTTTGAAAATAGTTTGAGTGAAGTTAACCAAATTTCATTTATTTCAGTGACCTGAGCAACAACCAGATCTCCGAAGCAGCTCCAGATGCTTTCCAGGGCTTACGTTCACTCAATTCACTGTAGGTATCTGTTTGACATATAAAAACAGTAGCAAATTTCTCACATTCTTATAGTGAAATTATTTTGGACTTCCAGCTCTCTGCAGAATTTTGATATCAATTCAACCAGTTCTGAAAGCTGTAAAAATAATTTCAGAATGTTAGAGTGATAATTAAATATGATATTACAGCTGAACACAAAAAATGTATTTTTTTTAATAAATATGTTCATGGCAAAGAGTTGAACAATATCAAACATTTATATTATTCCCCAGTTTGTTGTTCTTATAAAACAGCAAATCCACTTGCTGAGACACCTTGGTAAGGCAGTAAACAGTGAGGTCCTGATTCTCCTGAGAGCTTTTTGGGCAAAAGGTGTTTTGGGAAAATGTGTGATCCCACTACCTCTCAGGACCACAATTACCTTGCAAGTATCAAGTTATTGCTGTTAAATTCCCTTCAGGAAAATGAAAAATTCTTTATTTCTAAAGTCAAAATCACATAGTATATGCCTTTCATAGTGATGACTTCTTTGATTATTTCCTGGTACAGTGTCCTCTATGGCAATAAAATTACAGAACTTCCAAAGGGCCTATTTGAAGGACTCTTTTCTCTGCAACTGTTGTGAGTATTTTTTTTAAATATTTATTCTATTTTGGGATAATTCAGAAGGGTAAACTTGATGAGAGATACATGCCTGGAGAAGAAATTTGATGATATCTTCATTAATATCTCACCCTAAAATGATTACAATGAAATTAATCTCTTTTGTGGAAGTTAAAAGGATAAAAGATGTAAGATATGATACTGTCTTGCCCTGTAAACAGCAAATATTATGTATAAATTCATGTGTGAACCATAGAATGAATATCTGTAAGTTTCATCCAGAGAAAATATGTAGTGGAAATGCAATGTACTTTTATTTCTACTTGTACCCATGGAAGAACAGTACAGTGCAGTACAGTTTCATTAATGACTTCTAATGTTTGCTGACACTCTTCTCTGTACAGTTCTTTGACGCTGAACTCCATCTGCTATTTGACTCAGCACTTTGGAAATTTGCATGTGTAGTCATATAAACCTTTGGACTCCTGGTGGGTCCCTTCCAACTCGGGTCATTCTGTGATTCTGTGAAACCATTTCTATTTAGATTTGGTACTAGGAATAAAGAAGAATGTTATGTTGATAAGTTTAACATACATTGTCAATTTTTTAGCAGAAAAGTCTTTGTACTAGTTGTTCTTCTTATATTAAAGAAATTTGTTAAATAGACCATAATCCAGAATAACTGGCTTCTCAAGTTAGAGCTGCTTCTTAAAGAATTCAGAATTTCTTCCCACTTGATTAAAAGAACTTAATGTCCAAATTTCATAGTATAATGATTAGCAATACGTACTACTAGCAACTCATTGAAGATGGCAAAGCAGTAAGTAAATACTAAGAAAATGCAAGTTCTAGCACCATCTAGAGGTTTCTGGTTTGATTTATTTTATTCAAAAGCTATTAATAGCTTAGCAGTGGGAGGGTATGCATTCCTGTATTTTTTCAAAGAGATTTCAGTTAGGCAATGTATTTCAGACTATTTATTCTGCTTTAGAAACATTTTCATAGCTTGTTATACTTTGCAGGGACAATACACTTCAGTCTAAGTAAATTTCTGCTTGTGTGATTAAACTGTTTATCAGATCATTGTTTTTCAAATCCACTGTTCTACTCCATTCCATTTCTGGATGGATACAGGAAAAAGAATGAAAAAGATTTGGTTATAAAAATGCATTCAGTAGAATCACTTTTTATTTCTCTTCAAAAGTGTGAAGGAGTTGGTTAAGATTGGCATGTTTGTTTTAACTTTAGAAGTCTGGGAGGTACAGGGAAGAAAAGGTTCCCTTTGAAGATGGAGAGAAAAAGGATCCAAGACAGATTTGGATATGTTCCATGCCACTAGTTTTTACTACAACTCTGTTAATGCGGCAGCATGCTGATTAGTAACAAATAATTAAAAGTGCCACTGCACATCTCTTCCAGCTAATGAACACAGTGTTCAGTTCCCTTTTTGTTTGTTTATTTATTTGGCGAAAGGAACTAGTTTTCCTTGCAGATACTTGATTTTTTAATCTTGTTGCTTTGCATAGACAAACATCACACACACCTACCAGCACATACAAGAAATATGATTTTAGTGGAACAAATGCCCACATTTCAACTCCAAGATGCAAATATTTAGGAAAAGTTTCAGAGCACCTAAGAAAATATTTCAGTTCAGTGAAATCCCTTATGTCACTGCCAATATTTTTTACTATATCTCTTGTTCTGGTTACAAATGCACACAAAGAATTAACTGTGAAAAACACTGAGGCTGCAGCAACACTAGTGAATTCTTTCCATTTTAAAATTGTCTTCCATTAAACAGGTTATTGAATGCCAACAAGATCAACTGTCTGCGGGTTGATGCTTTTCAAGATCTGCATAACTTGAATCTTCTTTCTTTGTATGACAACAAGCTTCAGACCATTGCAAAAGGCACCTTCTCACCTCTACGTGCAATTCAGACCTTGTATGTATGCCCCTGTTTATGGTTGTCTTTAGTATGACTTGATATTCTGCAATTGTGCTAAAAATATCAGGAACTGCTGAGACCAAAGGGAAAATAATGTGCGAAATTACATTTTTTTTCTTTATGAAAGGCATTTGGCTCAGAACCCGTTTATCTGTGACTGCCATCTGAAGTGGCTGGCGGATTATCTTCATGCAAACCCCATTGAGACCAGTGGTGCCCGTTGCACCAGCCCCCGCCGTCTGGCAAACAAAAGGATCGGCCAGATCAAAAGCAAGAAATTCCGCTGCTCAGGTAATTTTCTTCATTCAGCTGCTGTTTTTCTTTTATTGGCAAAAACAGTGGTTATAGAAGTTCTAGTGAAGGCAGCTGGCTCTCCACGGAATTTTTAAACATTGCCGAATCTTTTTGAGTTCTTTGACTGAAAGGGGGAAATCATCGAAGTCATAGACTATTGGATCATGGAACATTACTGTAGTTAACACATTTGGCACTATTTCTGAATAGTATTAAATCTAACAAAAAATGCAATATATAATGCTTCAGAATGAAATGCTGAAGTTATTCATTACAAGAATCACCAACATAAATCATTTTGTAAAATTTCCACATGGCTCTGGAGTATGTGAAGGATCTAAGAATTTCTAGCTAAATATGGAAACACAACATATTCATTTTATACAGGGAGCTTACCTCATACTGAAATTTACTGTTTTCTTTTTCTAATCTCATTCCATTTCCTACTTATATTTCTCTGAATCCTAACTTTTGTCATATGGTATCCAGCTGTTCCAGGTGCATTTCACATTCTACAATTTATTCAGTCTGAAGTGCAAATACCAGATGAAAACTGTTTGTTGTCCATGTCCCGGATACATTTATGACTATTCACACTTTGTTGTTTATTGGCTCTCATTGTGAATACACATTTTTTCACTTAATTATCTGTAGTTAACTGTAGTCCATACTTAATCTAATAAAACTCATTCTCTGCTTGCTGACATTCAGGTGCATCTTCTATTTTTTTTCTCTTTATTTAGCTAAAGAACAGTATTTCATTCCAGGTAGGTTTGGCTCTGCAGTAAGACTGACTAACTGCAGATACTCTCTCCCTTTCCCCCAAAAAGCAAAGTTTGTTTTAGCTTTTAGGAAACTGATGCATGTGTATTAACATTAGTCAATACCTGTAGCTAGACATAGTTTTCCTTTGTAGATTACTAATAGTTCTGTTTTCTGAATATAAGAGCTTAGCATGTAGCTCCATTTACTTTTTTTTTGTCCTGCAAAATTTGCACACAACCTACCAAAATTATATGTCTACTTACATTATTTAGAAGGCTGCACCTGCTAGTTCATATATCAGTTGACCCCTTTGCTTACCTTATACTCTGCCTTTCTGCCACTACTGTTTTTAAAACGTAGCTTTTGAGCTGCTTTTAAACACAGGAAACCATGCTACCATCCAAGATCTAATACAATTTTTAAAAGAAACCTTGCACAAGTGAACATTTTCTTGCCTTGCTTTCATGCTCTACGCTGGCTGTAGCTACTGCTTGCTCACCCTCCTTGTGTTTGCAAAATCGCAGTGGAATGCTTGGAAAAGAAAGCTGATATTCTTCATTAAAGGCATAATGTGATCACATGCATACAATAAATCAGAAATGCTTAAAGAAAATACAACTTTAGAGTTGGGGTTGAACAGCAATTTACACACTGCTTTAAGCTAAAACGAGTCTATGATATTTTCACAAAAGATTTACTGATGTTCTTCCTAGCTCTTTGAAATATATTTATTTTACCATGCTTGTCAGGTGTGTGCACTGATTTTGTAACAGAAAAAAACCACTGATGCATTTGCATTATGTTCCTAACAGATTATAAATTACTAATTGGCAAAATAAACAAGGGAATAGTTAATCTATTTATGAATTACAGTATGCGATTTGCAAGCAGGGTTTTCTACCATAGTTTAATATCTATAAAAATACCTACAATAATTTATTATGACACTAGTGCACTTGTTCTTTCAATTATTACAGGTATGTTATTCTGCAGTGTCTGAAGTACTGATTTATTGATTAGTCTTAGTCTTTGTCTTTTACGCTGGTATATTTAACAGCTCTTCTAATTCTGTGTGATGTATCACTTAAATTTGCAGCAATCATGTAACATTCTTCATGCTCTCATACTAATATGCTGGTTTGAATATGAAGAAAAGGCAAAATGAAATACAAACCAAGGCAGTAATTTGTCAGCATTGGCAGCCGCGAAAATGTGTTTTAAAGCAGCATAAAACAGAGGGGGATTAAATTTCTCAAACCTGTAGTACCACTCAATTCCTTAATGAGTGGAACAGCTGTATTCCTGCCACAGAGGGATTTCTACTCAAGCCTTGCCAGCACAACTTTTGTCTCTGAGTTAGAAGTGTTTTCTTGCCAGCAAATGTCTTCAAAGCCTGTTTATAATATGGCCACACATGCAGTTTAGATTTCTGTATGTACCCTTTAAAAAATGCTATTCCTAAAAAAATATATATATGTATATAAAAAAAAGCACCCAAAACAAAACAGAAAAATAATTAAATAAGTAATTTAATCAGGTGCCACAGGATTGTTTCTTGAAATACAGGTTCTGTGCTTTCTCTTTCTATTAGGTTATCAGAGACATGCTGCATAAAATTCTTGTAGTTGTTGAAGACTTTGTTCCTGAATATTTCAGTTGTTTATTAAAACTGCTGATAGTGACTTACTCTGAGTGCAGGAGGAAAAAAAGTGTATTTGTTACCTCACTTTTTGAGTATTCATAAGTTCTAAAACCACTTCTTTATGCATCAGTAAAGACTGTTAGAATGTGAACATTTCTTTAGAATCTTAAATATTTTTCATATGTGTTTTAAATATGTCATTGGGAGATGTTGATCTGCAGGCAGAAGTCAGTAGAATTTCTTTATAGTTCTTTGGACAACTAGAGATTATACAAGTATTAAATCATTAATTTGAAAAAATATCATTTGTCTGCTAGCTCATAGAAATATTACATATATCATATATGTTACTTAGACATTTTCAAAAGCTAGCCAACATAATATGTGATGACTGTTAGGGGTTTATTTTACTCCCTTGAACAATCTATTTCTCCTTTGTTTCTTTGCTTTATTAAGGTTTTAAGTGGCATAGGATGTATGTATGTTCAAGTGAATAGTTTTTTAAAAATACATTCAAGATAGAGAAAAATAATGCATGGGAGGCGTTATCATCATATATGAAATCTGTAATTAACCCCAATCTTTTCATTTTTTAATGCCACTTAAAATGAATTATTCTTTCTCTTGCTGAAGATGGTATCCCTTAGCAACATCTTCTAATCAAACTAGAGTAGAGAACATGAGAGCTTAGTTCATGTTTTTGTCTTAATTGGGATTACTCTGTCTTTCTTTCCTTCTTGGCTATCTTTACTTTTGCAGGAGTTCACCATTTTGGCTGTAAGTAAAGTTCAGTGTCTGAGCTAAATCACAATGTACCTCCCAGCCCTGATGCACCTTCTACTAGTCTCAGTCTTTTCACCTTTGTCCACGAAGAACCCACAGGTCCTTTCAGCTTCTCTTTGTTTTCTTTGTCATCCACCCTCAGTTCCTTAATGGATGTTTTCTCCTGATATGTTTAGGATGTTTTCTTTGACTCTGGGAAATGGTGGAGGCAACATTCAATGTGGTTCATTATTTTTGTACTTTTTATTTAATCTGTGACAGTAATACTATTACTGTGGCACTGGACATTCAGTAATAAGAATGCCATGTCATGTAAGCAAGTATTAAACTTCAAATGCTTCTGTAACTTATACCCCCTCCTTCCTCTTTTCCCTTGCTCTTATCCTTGGCATATTGGATGCAGTTTTGATAATGTAGCGAGATTTTCTGTTGTGCTTGATCTAACCATGTGGTTGTGAGGTATGAGTAAAACATGGTTCTGTCAAGCACCATGGAACGTCACGCAGCTTTCTACAGCATGGCAAGCTGCTGAGGCTTTAAGTCAGGATCACACATTTTTAAATTTAAACTGAAAACAGGGCTTTCAATCTAATGGGTTTGAGATGATGTGGAGTATCAGGACTATAAAAAAATAAAAATCACAGGTTAATGAAGTCTACTTAGCAATACAAATTTATAATGAGAAAGAGAAAAGGTGGCATTCATGATCTATTTATTCTTGATACAGAGAAAGAAAATAAATTCTAAAAGAATCAGTGGCATTTGTGTGATTAGCTGTAAACAAGGCTAGATTGGCTGACAGCATAATCAGCAGAAAGTACAGCTGTGAAAAGCTCAAGTTAATGTTATCCTGTTATGTGAAGTTGGTCACAGTTTCTTTTTCCAGCATATCTTAAGCCCCTATATTTAACCCTCTCTTGAAGCCCTTGTGTCTGTTCAATATCACAAAGTTTATCATACATTTCCCAAGTTGCCCACCTGTTATCTGCATTGCAGACATCTTTTCAATCTACTTCCACGAAGCAATTCTTATACTTTCTTGACTCAGTATCTGTATTTTGACTTGACTTTTCCACAGGCACTGAAGATTACAGATCCAAATTAAGTGGAGACTGCTTTGCAGATTTGGCATGCCCTGAGAAATGTCGCTGTGAAGGGACCACAGTGGACTGCTCCAATCAGAAACTCAACAAAATTCCTGATCACATCCCCCAGTACACAGCAGAGTTGTAAGTTGAACCCATAATAAAGCAATATCTAGTTCTTCAGTACATGAACTACCCACTTGGATTTTTTTTGAAAGATAATTGAGTTTATTTTGCTTTTTATTTTAACTACAAGAGGAAGTACGACATCCAGTAACCAGGGGCCTGTCTTACGAAGTTCTACCTAGGTGTTTAATAAAACAGAGCTGATTGTTCTTAGGCAGCACACACAGTATGTGTGTCAGGCAGGAGACCAGAGGAAGATAAAGCAGACGAACAAGACAGAGTTGGGTTAGAGAAGATGACATAATAATGTAATGAACACAGATGAGTAGAAAAGAAGTCACAGATTATTACTTGCTTAATAAGTCCCATATGAAAATGATTTGTAGGCATTATAACTGAAGTGGTCTTCAGGGAGGGATTGAAAGATAAAATTAAGACAGCTTTACAAGGTTTTCCCATGTGCAAAGCAAAGTATGAAAGGGAATGGAGAGACTCTTGAAGGATCAGCAGAAAGACAGGAGATAAAAGTGGCCATAACTGGCAGAACAAAGGTGGGGGGAAATAGCTATTTTTCATAGGAGATTGAGTGTGAAGAGCAAGGCAGAATGATGAAGGGCAAAAGAGAGGGGCTTTGATGTGATGTAGTAAAGTGGGGACAGAGATATGGAGGCAAGAGTACTGTGATCAAGTTCCGACCCACAGGAATGAGATAAGAAACAATATGGCACATCTTAAAAGATAATCGGTCTGCAGCTGGCATCAGAGCAACAGTCTGGCAGTATCAAGGTATGAAATAATGTAGTTAAGGATTTGGACTATTTGGCCAGGAAAAGAAATTTGAAACTGTTTTTTTGTCTGTTTCTGGGCTGGGAAAAGGGATTGAATTTAGAGATGTTCTAATTAGAAATCTGAATTAGAAATGGTAATTCTAGTTGTGCTTAGAATGATGGCAAATTTAATTGAAAAAGTAGCGTATGTGGGAAAAGTGAACCTCAGTTTTTGGCCATGTTCATGCTGTTGATTTACTGTTCATAAAATAGCACCAGAGAAGAAAAAGTTGAAACACAGTTTCATAAAGGATTTGGTAGGGATAAAATATAGAGGGTGAGGAACCAAGAAGGAAGGAGAAAGAAAAGATTTTAGTATGGAAGAGGGTCCACAAAAAGACAGAAAATACTCATCAAATGTGTATAATGTTGTGCTTTAATATATTGAGAGAAATTTACTTCAACTGCAGAGTATAAAAACTGATGGAATGCATAGCAGGTTAAAATGTGGGAGCAGGTCATGAAGTAACGGTTGTAAAAATCAGTTACTGAACCAAGAGAGGAGTAATGGAGTTCTGAAGTGGCAAGCATGTTTTGTCTTGATTCTTAGCAGGATTCGTCTTTAATTCTCTCTGAAGAAATAATAATCTCAATTTAGTATTTTAATTGTTGGTTTTCATATTCATTTATTTACATGTGAAAGATAAACTGAAGTGTTTTTCTCTATAATTATGATTCATATACATTAAATTCAGAAGAAACAATTAAATCATCAAGCCTCATATGCTGTGTATCTGAGCTCTCAAATTTCAGGATACAAAAAAATTGTATTTGTCTAAAATATATTTCATATTTAGTTAAAGTAGTTCTTTCAGAAAACATCCAGTCATGTTTGAGTCTATCAGTGGATTAAAAATCCTCCACTGTTTCCCTGAGATTGTTATAGAAGTTAATCTTCTGTTAAAGTCTGTTAAATTTGGAACATTTACTGTTCTCTTTGCTTCTCTACCCTTAAAGAGCCTTTTTCTATCCAGCACTTTATCTAAGTAAGATGGTCTTAAACTGTAAAAAGTCACCATTCAACCACCTTGTTGATAAGCCATATGGGTTGTTCTTGAAGTCTTTTGATGTGATAAAACAGGGGATAGATAAATTATTTCTTCATTTTTTTTTTTAAATTTCGTCTAAAAATCCAAGTGCTGTAGATAAATACACTCTCCTGGCGTTGCCCTCATTGATGCAAAAGTTAGCTTTTCCACTTGTTTCCTTCTTATTTGTGGTCTTTCATGTACTGCCTTTGTTGTTCCTCGTGGGACAGTCTAGCTCTTGGGCCGCTTTGTAATTTCCAGTTCTCAACATCTACTAGTATATACAAGAAGAGCAGCTTTTCTAGCCGTTCTTTCCTTTTAGCCACAAAATTTGAAAGATACTTCTTAGAGTTAAATGACAGTGATGCTTCTCTAACAGTGATGAGGAAGGCTAGATTATTCTCCTCAGGGTGTTGTTTGGAGCTGAGACTCACCTTGGAAATGATCAAATGCGAGGAAATGTCTAGATTTCTTTTGATTTATTTGGCAAATGTTTATGCTTTTCAAAATAATTTGTCAGGAGGTATGTGGCAGTTGAAAGTCTAAGGATCCTCTGGAGAGTGACACACTCAGAGGGATATAGGAAACAAAATAAGTAATTTCTTCGCCAGATTAGAAGAATATAGTGGACCTCCACTGGCACTACCAACATGCTATTTAGCAGATAGTGAACTACTTTTGTCTCTTTCATTCTAGGACCAATACGTCTGGTGAAAAATACTGCATTAATGTTGAGTTCAAGAAAGTATGCAATGCTTCCTTTAAATGTACTTTAAAAAATGTCCCTTTGAAAAGAATTTCTGCTTTTGCTTCTCACATCGACTGATAACATTGGTGTTTCAGCTCAACAAATGGCAATGAATATGAAGAAAGCTTTCTGTTAAGGAGTTTGAAAGTGGTTTTTCTTATCTTGGTTTCTCCTCCCTGCTTTATTTGGCCACGTGACTGGTCTAGAGTATTGATTGTATTGATTGTAACAGTAATAATATTACATTTAAAAAGGTTTTTTTCAGAGTAATTGTTTTAAAAAGAATCTGAAAATAATAATGCAGTTCAAGGAAGATAATTAATTGCAAAAAGTGAAATAATTTATAAATGAGCCAAGTGCTATATCTCTCATCAGAGTATTTGCGATAAATTACAAGCCTGTAAATGAATCCCAGAAATAAAATAAATATTTTTCAGGTAGCTTTCTAACATATAGAAAAATTCAGGAAGCGTTTGATAAATCACTCAAAGCAGAGTCCTCAGAAGAAATGCTAAATGAAAGCAATTTCAGTCTTGTATATCCAGTATTTTTGTGATGATGGTGCAGTATCTGATAAAATACTATTTCCTAACACAATAGTTTTTGAAAACATGAGTATCACTGAAGACACATAGTCTTCCAGGAAGGTTCAGCTGTTGTACCAAAACATGCAGATTTTTTACCCATAGTGTTAATAAAATGGAAAAGGTAAAAGAGAAACATCAAGTAAAAGAGAGAAACAGAATATGTAGACATCATAATCAAATGCCTCTTTGTTTGCTTTTTCATTTTGAGAATGGCATTTCAGTACTTTTCTTTGAATAAACCAGACAGAAGTATTTTTAAATCCTTTTAACTACCCAGTGATTGAGAGGTCACAACTGCCTTTACAAGTAAAGAGCATTGGGTTTAGTAAATAATGGTATTAAGATCCAGACGAAGGATGTCACTCTGGCTGGTAATTTTCCAGCTGTGTGGAATAATTTTGATTCCTCTCTGTGGTATCACTTACAATGAAAATAGAAACTTCTTACATCAGGATGTTACAATTCCAGATCTAAAACTAGCGATCTCCAGCTATTGAAATGGCTTGTGATCCCTTTGGTCATTAATCTGAAATAAAACACACAATTTGTAACTCTTAATATCTCTTTATTTGTGGATCAGCCCTCAGTGATGAATGGTGATATCACCATATACATGAAGTTAATGCCAAGATAAGATTTATGCTTCCATTCTAAGCAAGTACAATATACTGATCCAACTCATCCTTCTTTTCCATCAGAGAAGTATGAAGAAACTTCTCAAGAATGGAAAATCTTCAAAACATGCAGAAAAATCCTAAAATTATTCTGTAATACTGATAGTAGACTAAGATTATTTTTAAAATAATAAAAATTCATGTTCTTCTTATTACATCAGGTAGGACTAATTAGCACCACAAATTGAGGAACAGCCAGCAGGCAGTTCAAGAGAAAAGGCTGTGGTAGTGTTATCATACATATTACAGATGAAGGACTGTGACTGAACACTGCCTCAAATTTAATTTTGGGATGTATATACAGGAGTGTAGTAAGTTGTATTAAAAACATTGTTTTACTGTACAAAGCAATAGTAAAATATTCACGATAGTACTGTGTCAAGGACTTCACTTTTCAAGATAGTTATGGATGGCTTGGAAAAAGTTTCAAAGAGAACAATAATCATTTAGAAAAAAAGACTTCTGGGGAAAAAACTAAGTTTAAATGTATTTGTGTGAAGGAAACTTGCAGGAGAAGCACAGTGAATTCTTTTTAATATGGAAAAATTGTGAAGAGGAAAGGAACAAATTGTTTGCTTTTAGCAATGGGGCTAGAAATGTTTGCAGTAGAACACAGCAAGTCATTCTACTAGGTGATATAGCAGTTGAGAAATATTTGAGATTGCCAGCATTTATAGAACACTCGATGCTTCTGGTGATGATGGACAGGGAAAAAAAGGCTGTTTAAAATGATGATGTGAATTTGTTAATTGACAAAGGAAAAGTTTATTTGATATGTCCCACTAAGGTATCATTTTTTCGAATTCATATTCCTTATATTTCAGTGTGGCATACAAATGTTTCTTTCATGTATCTCCAAAAAACTCTTCCCGTCTTCTGTCAGTTTGGTTCCGTGCTGAAACTGTTGTACAACCATACCTTCAGATTTATAACCTTAATTTCCCTTCTGGCTATCATTGAGAATTTGCAGGAAGGAAGGACAAATGAGCAGCTTTCTTTTATTTTCTGGGGGGTTTTTTTAATCCTGTCTTGCAATAAGGCAATTCTCAAAAGCATTCCGGGTTTAGAATTATGCTGAATTTTATTTCATGGTGATCTTGTTGGTCATCTCTTTTCCTTACTATGTAACATCTCTAAATAAAAGCTGGACAGACTCCCTTCCTTAATAAGATGACTTCATTAAAACATATAAAGAATCTAAGACACACAATTTCCATTTTCTGTTCAAGAGAAGAAATAGGGAATATTGGGTCAGTGCAGATATTTTCTGACATATAGGTGGGCCCCCAACCTAGCAGCTGCTAAAGGTGTACTATGCTGGAATAGCCTTGATACCTGCACTGGAAAGATCAGTATCCAGCTAGTATTTCTTGCTCATTGTATATCTTTGTGCAGTGTTACAAAGCAACATTTAATGCTTATGCAGTATATGTGTGTTAGGTGTAGTGGCCTGAAGATAAACCATGGTCAGAGAATTGTTTTTAAATTCTTTAGAAAACCTACACAGTGTGTTTCAGTCCCTATTCAAAAGAAGCGTTGAGCATAAAGAAATTATTTCATTCTTGTAAATCGTGTTCTGTGAGCACCTCCAGATGTCTGGCAGACCCCACCTGATATGCTTTAAAGAACAGAAAACTAATCTTCAGTGGTTTATTTGTTCTTCTTGAAGGTTTTTATTTATAAGTTGCCATGGAATCCTTCCTTAGTTACATTTTTGTTTTTCTTCCCTTAAAAGAAAAATGAAAAACATCAAGTTATATTTCTCTGCAGTGTTAGCTTTATGATGTTTTGTGATCTGGTTTTGATTCTGTGTCTTATGTATGCCAAATTTAACTAATGAGAATGTTCACTCACTGGAATTATCAGAATTAGACATGTCAGTATTTATGAAATTGTTCTTCAGCTACCAGCTGGATACCAACTATTCAGTTAAACCTGTCTGAAAAGCTCACTTATTGTGGAACATTTTGTACCAATGCCTGAATATCTTTTTCTGAAATTTATGTTATTTTTTGTAGGCGACTAAATAACAATGAATTTTCAGTCCTGGAAGCTACTGGAATCTTTAAGAAACTTCCTCAGCTGCGTAAAATGTAAGTGCAACTTCAGTGACCTTGTCTATTCAGATAGCACTTTAGCTTCTTGCTTTGTTTCTCCACTTCTCTTACTTCTTATCTAAAAAAGATTCTGTATATTTTAATAAAAAATCAAGAATGGGTTTAAATTAATCACTGGGGTAGATCAGAGTTGGCAGTTCTTCTCTATGGGACTAGGCACTACCAATAATAACTTCTCATGGAGTATAGCTCCGGCACCTTCACTGCAGTGTCCAGCCAGCTGGTCTGTTATGCAGCCACAGCAGGGAGCTCACAGTGTAAGCTGCTCAAAAAAGGTTCCAGCAATCTTTTGTAACTTCCTGTACTACTCCCTAACCAGGCAGGTTTGCCTCTTTCAGCACATTCAAGACATACCTTTGATTCTGTTTAATTAAACTGTCATTATATGAGGGGAATACCAAAATTAAATGACTGAGAAAAAAATATTTGATAGCTTATTCATGTAAGTCCATGTTCACAGTTCTGACTGTTTTAAGACAGTCAACAGTCTTACAAGTTGCAATTGTTACTAAAAATAAATCTATGGAAAGCTTTTCTTTCACTTATGTTAAAGACACATTTGAGGATAAATAATTTAGTTAGATTTACTGAGTCTGCATAATCTTCTCAGGATTAAATCCAAACATAAATAGTAAATGAAGAAAAATGCAAGTAAAAATAGTTCAGATTAATGAAAATTATCCCTGCTTTATAGTCACCAAGTTACTACCATTTATGAAAGATCAGTCTATGTTGCTAATGACCAGAATCTCAAAGGGAACAATAGTATTACTTAAGCTACTGTTAATCTTATCCAGATCCTTGCTGGCAGCTGTCATGATCTCAATTAGCTAAATACTTATTAATGAATTTTTTTTTTTTTAGTTAAGAGTCAAACATTTAAAAATAAAAAATCAACTCTTGGGTATACCTTCACAGAATCACAGAGTCACTAGGTTGGAAAAGACCCACAGGATCATCAAGTCCAACCATTCCCATCAGTCACTGCACCATGCCCCTCAGCACCTCATCCACCTGTCTTTTAAACACCTCCAGGGATGGTGAACCAACCACCTCTGTGGGTAGCCTGTTCCAGTGCCCAATGACCCTTTCTGTGAAAAATCTTTTTCTAATGTTCAGCCTGAACCTCTCCTGGTGGAGCTTGATGCCATTTCCTCTTGTCCTGTCCCCTGTCACTTGGGAGAGGAGGCCAGCTCCCTCCTCTTTACAACCTCCTTTCAGGTAGTTACAGAGAGCAATAATACTCTTGCCACTGTGGACTGGGCTGAGATACTTCAAAAAAGAATGTAGGAATGTCTGGCCCAACAGTGTTCTGGTGCAGTACAGTATATACGTAGATTTCATCATTCCTCAAGCATCTGATAGTAGCACTTTCAAGGTCTACAGACTGCCTTAGAAATAAATAAAATACTTGATGTGGCATACTTACATGTGCACACACATGCATGCAGACATATATACTAATTCTTCATATTTAAGTAAAACAAGGAAAGGGAACATACTGTCAGTAATTACATACTTTCAGGCTATAAAGGTAGCTAAGTAAACATTTTATATCTAGACCTAGTCTGCTGTTTTTAAACTAATGTGGTCAAGACAAAAGAAAGAAAAGGAAGAATATTAATCAGTCTTTGTGTAACTGTCTGCTGGATCTCCCAAGAGCTTTGAAATCTGGGTAATCAAAGAGGAACGAAATTGAGAAAATGTTAATGAAAAATTAACATTGTTAATGATAGCACTGTGTAGCTTCCTAATATACTTATCTGTTGTTAAAACATTCTTCAATTTAGAGAACAGTGAAGTGACTGGTTAAGCATGGCTGGAAAGCAGTGAGATTGTGATGTCAGAGGGACAATAATATGAGTGAATTCTGTATTTTTGTGGAGCTTTTATCTTCTGAAGGTTCAGATAGGTGCAGAGGTCTTTCTGCACAGATGACATTGAAAAATTGGGGCCTGAAGGTTTAATTGATTTGATGGTTCATCAGTAGTAAAGCACATGTATGCATCGCATCATTGATTTGCTATGCAACATTAATCCTTAAAATATCCCTGTGAAATGGGCAAAGTAGTATTCATGTTACACCAGGAATAAATAAGATTTTAGGAAACTGAGGACTTGACATGGATAAGCCAGCACAGATGAGAAATATGAGTTTCTTTCCAGTCTTGTGTCATACAGGAGACTGAACAGCTCCACTGTGAAACTAAATGAAAGCAATGATTGTATCCTTCACCACAGGCAAGGTTAAATAACAGCTAGGCTAGAGATGAGTGGTCAGCATTTGAGATTACCCCACAACTACTTTTTTCACTGTCTTAGATAATGACACCAGTTCATTCTGGCAAATGTATGGATTTTTGTTCTAATAGATAGCATCTTTTGTAATTTGAACTATTACAATGCTGTTTTAGAACTTGCATCAAATAATGTTTGATTTAATTCCCAACAACATTAGTTCCATCAAATAAAATGTTTTCATCTTCACTTCATTTTACGTTGTCTCGGAGTGTTTTTAAGAGCTTTTTAAAAATCACCAATGTTTTATAACACAGTGTATTACAATTAATGTGTAGATACGTGCTTCTGTAATATTTATCAAAACTTCTGTGAAACAAGCAAAACAGTAGGAGCAAAGAAGAGCATGAAAAACCTTTAAGAAAATTTGTGTTGTTGAGTATGTATGCTTTTGTAAACATAGTACAGATAACTACCCATTTGAGATATAATTCCCATATTTCAACTAAAAACTGCATACACTGAATATCTTGGCAGTATTTTAGGTCATTATCCCACATTTTGATCTGTTTTGCATGTGAATTGCAGATAAATGAATGATTTTGCTTAGAAACTCTCCTTTTTAGCTAATGTCATAAATTATTAACATTGCATTTACTGTTTACATTCACACATTTCCTTTACATATGTTGCTGTTTATACTGTTTTCTTATATTTGAGTCTACTAAAATTAAATAAATCAGAGTGGTTAGTTGCCCTTGTACTTAGTACCATTTTGTTATTCGTCTAATGATGCTTAAGGACTGGAGACATGAAAAAATATACAGTTACAAGATTAAAAATTATAAAAAAAAGTTTTTGTGTGGCAGCAGCAAGGACTTCATAGTTGCCATTATTTTAAAACATCTTTCAAAGATTACTTTAAAAATCTTTACCTCTTTAGTTAGTGGGGCATTGAATTTTGTTTTATTGCTTTGAAATTGAATTATATATTTGTTACTTTTAGACAATAGCTCAGTATCCTGAAATCTATGATGTCTGTAGCATTTAACAGTTAATTTGAAATATTTTTTAAAAGGAAAACATATTTTTTCTGTTGCATCTGTTAATGTATAATAGAAACCTGAGCAATAACAAGATTACTGATATCGAAGAAGGAGCATTTGACGGAGCTTCTGGTGTGAATGAACTGTTGCTTACTAGCAACCGCTTGGAAACTGTTCGACACAAAATGTTCAAAGGACTAGAAAGTCTCAAAACACTGTAAGTGTAATTATTTGGATGTTTTTATTCTTCTTTTTGGGCAGTTATTTTTTAAAGTAATATTCTGTCTGTCCTGGAAAATTTTATTTTGGAAGATTAACTATGGATTATTCAAGCATGTCTTAGTTTTTATATCTATTTTAAGAAATGATATCATATATAATAAGAATTCATTAATTATGGATGTAACGTCACTGAAATTTTTCATTGTGGTTACTTGACTACAAAAATCGAGTATAAACACCCAGCTGCAGAAATGGGAATGGGAATAATAATCTGCTTTGAAGTAACAGAATTGTGCACAGGAATTACACATTTTACATAATGGAGTCTGATTCAATTTAGCTCAACCATTACTGGGAATTTGGCTAGAGGAAAAAATTATTCTGGTCAATATTGACAGGTGGGAAGTTATTCTTTCTGAAGTAATTTTAATGTCATTTCTACAGTGAAAGGAGGAGTAAAAGCACTATAGCTTGAATTCATTGAATTCTTCCCATGAACGTGGTTTAGCTCTTTTACCTCAAAGAAAAATGTTTATACAACCCATACCTTCTTGACCTTCAGAGAGCCTGTCCTTCTAATCAGCAGAGCAGAGCCAAGTTTAAGTGGTATTTTAGGCTTCAGTTGTCCATAGACTTTAGATATTTTTAATAAATCAAGCTTGTCATTTTTAACTTTGCATTTAAAGCTGATATAATTGTTATAAGCAGCTACCCTTACACAAGAGCACAGGGGAAGAGTATTCATTTATTGATGGACAGATAGGAGAACCACAAAGTTCAGAGCCAGTATGTTTAAAGAACTATGAAAGATTTCAGAATATTATCCTGAAATCTTTGCTATATCTTAGAGAGATCTTGAGAATGAGTCAGAGTAACTTGCTTTCATTTAACTGAAATGCTTGAGAATGTAGAAGTGGTTGAACCAGTGTAGTAGAAGTGGTTTCTAGAATTCATCCTAAGAAAATTGAGGTGGAAGAGGCTTCAGGAGGGGCTAGTACAGACTTCTGCTTCATATAAATAGCACTACTCGAGTCATTAGGCTTGGAAACATGAAGAGCAGGCTGCTATCTCTGATTTGGGGAATTGAAATCAGTTTAATTTATTGTCAGTTAACAAACTCTGAACTACTGATTCTGATATTGGAAGGAATAAACCCACAAGTGCTTAGGGCAAACATCCTTTGCCCCTACACGTCCCCCTTTCTGTTTTCCAGTCCTCTCTACACACACTGCACCCAGTTCCTTCAGTGAGGTTATGGGTGGCACCAGCGGGCTCTGCACTTGTGGTTCCTCCACCAGAAGCCATCTATTTGGAGTCGTATCTCTTGGCCCTTGCTCTGGCTACCACTTCATCTCTGACCCATGCTTGGGCTAAGCTAAGAAATGCTAATCCTTTCTTTCTCAGCATGCTGAGGAGCAACCGTGTGAGCTGCGTGGGAAATGACAGCTTCACAGGCCTGAGCTCAGTCCGCCTGCTCTCACTGTATGACAACCAGATCACCACCGTGGCACCTGGCTCTTTTGATACACTACATTCTCTCTCTACATTGTAAGTGATGTCTCTGTTTTCCCTTAGCCACGTTTAAACCTCTAATGATTTGTGGACATTTCTGTTAATGGTTTACTGTTTAATTGTATAGTGTGAGGTAAAGTCAAGGGAAAAAAAGAGTTCATAGATTCTTGAGATAGTTTATTTTCTGGACCATCTTGGATGCATGAAGAGTATGTTTTCATGGTCTCTTTGATGCAGCATTAAACTAGTTTCTAGAAGTACGTGAGAAGTCAGGAAAAATGTCCTGGTTGCTCTTCTTGCAGATGCCTGCTGATCTCATGATGACAGCTGATTGAATCACCATGTTCCCTGTCCTTCTGCACTGTGCTATCCAATTATAACTTTAAATTTCCTCAGCCTACCAAGGATGTTAATTCATACATGTTTTATAATGAAGCTTCAGTCTCATTTTCTATACACAGAAGCATCTCTTTTTTTATTTAGATGTGATGTAATTTAAGGGAAGGAAAAATGATGAGCAAAGCTGCCACTCAGTGCACTAAAGATTTGTAGGTAGCATCATTCAGGAAAGTACTTAATCCCGTTTTACATAAAAAGTGACACTTTGCACCAAGTGACTAATATGTGCATATTAAGGATGGCATGTTTATAAATAATGGAATTGTTGATAGGTTTGTGGTGAAGTAAGGAGGTGCCAAAAGTACTGAGACTTCTAGAAGTAATTTCATTTTTATAACTGGCATGTAATCAACTTACCTGTCACTTTAGATAGGATACTTATTCTCTGGAGCAAATAAAAGATGGAAATCTTGAGATGACAAATTAATGGAAAAGCTGTTGTCAGGTTAAAGCTAATAATGTAGCGTAATCATCCTTCATCTCTGTATGAAATTATTGCGTTATCAGTACGGACCGACTTGACAACAAGTCAGGTGTTTGACAGTTTTAAATTATTTCTAAACGAGTTATATCAGGATTCACCACACAGAGCCTAAATTACAGCTTTCATCTATGGTTTATACATACTATTGTTTGAAGAATGGTATTTGAGTTTAGCTATTTGAAAATAGAAATAGAACACTTGGGATTAAAAAATGGTGTCATTTGAAGTAAACTTTCCTATGGTCCTCAGAAACCTCTTGGCCAATCCCTTCAACTGCAACTGCCATCTCGCATGGCTTGGAGACTGGCTAAGGAAGAAGCGCATTGTGACGGGGAACCCTCGTTGCCAAAAGCCCTACTTCCTCAAAGAGATCCCCATCCAAGATGTGGCAATTCAGGATTTTACATGTGATGATGGTAAGAAAATAAATGGTTAATGTTTTACAACTTCTGCTTTCATATTTATAGCTGCGTGATTCCCATAGAACCCAAAGTGTTATGCTTTAAATAACTTCATCTATGCTTCATACTCATTCTCTATGTCAGTTTAAAAATCTTCCACACGTTTTTTGATGACCAGGAAGCACACGGCTATTGTATATGAGCTTTAAAATGTTTTTCTTGCCTGTGTTCAGTATTTTAAATCATAATGTAGAGATAATATAAAAATTAAATTGATCAAATGTTTTAGTTCAGATGAGAATATTTTCAAATGCTGGTGCTTGTATCAAGCATTCTTTCAGGTTACTTCATCAAATAATATGCTGTTTTACTTAGTTTGTGACTTGTATCTTGCATCTCTCTCATTCATGCTCCCGTTTATTGTGTTTGTACTTTGTCAGTTCTCAAGGCTGTAACTTTTCTTTAGACAGTGTTTCTTTTTAATAATTAATTACTTTTGAAATTCAACATATATTTTGCTTTATTATCTTTCATTTTAATTTTTCTTCTTTCTTTAATGATTTTTCTTCCATGTAACTGCATATTAACCTAGTAAAACAGCATGGTACTAACTTGAAATGTAAATACTTGAAGCAGTGCTTTACAGAGATAATGTAATTTTACTTTTCCATACCTAGAGATATCATAATGTAGAAGCATCATATTTACTTATAGAAATTCTAGGTGGTATAATATTGCTAATACTGAAGTGACATTTGTATAGCACTCTTAGCATATATTTTTTTTTATTAACTAGGAAATGATGACAATAGTTGCTCTCCGCTGTCCCGCTGTCCTGCAGAATGTACTTGTTTAGACACAGTAGTGCGCTGCAGCAACAAAGGTCTAAAAGCTTTGCCTAAAGGCATCCCAAAAGATGTTACTGAACTGTAAGTAGCACAGTTTTTTACCTTTTTTTGAAAATGAGTGTTGGATTTATATTGTCAGGTTCAAGAACAAAGAGTGAGGAAAATGAAGAATTGGAATCATTAGATCAGTTGAAACTGATTAATAAAATAAATATAATAATTAAGGCTTCTTAAAGACTTAAACGGTATCTTGTGAAATTTGAGGTTAATTTTGAAATAGCAGTGGTGTGTAAGTCTCAAAATGTTCTTTAAGAATTATCTGTTACTGAAGAGATTTTAAAAGGTATGTATATAAAATTGTAATCACTCTCAGAGTTTATATCCCCAACACTGAACCATCATATAACTAAGTGTGGATATCATGTGGCAATGGCTTAAATTATATGCAACAAGGAATTTGATTCATCTGTGGTCACTGTTTAGGAAGGAAGGAAGAAGTTCAATTACATGAAAATGCAAAAAGAAAACAATATGTCAATGTGTTTACATATTTTCATAATAAATATGGGTTTGTGATATTTCAAAAAGACTGGTTTTAACAGACAATCTTAATTTTCATATAGGCACCTTTATACAATTTGGGATGTATTATTAATCTTTTGATGTGTTTTCCTATGAAAGAAATGGTTAAGGTTGTATTTTACAAAATGATATAGTTTGAATATGGAGATGGACAGTATCTTTGATATAAAAAATAGATTGCTACCTATTGTATTGTTTGAAGATAATAACTGAATAAGCTAGGATTAGATGAGTCCATTTTTATGCATTATGAAGGGGGAAAATATAGGCCTAAAAATTTGGCTGTTCATCTGTTTTGAGTCTTGGTCAGATAGGTCACAAGACTGAAATAATAAATACAAATTACTGACAAGAAAAAAAAATGGGGTTGTGTTACTTAAGGCAAGTACTTAATATTAAATTACTAATGCTTCATAGAAACTGATTAATTCAATGCTTTTTCAGAAGACGTCATAGTTGTGTATGTCATCGTAATTGTGTATTTTATCATTTGGTATTATATAAAAGATTCTGAAAAGTCCACCGCTAGTTTGGTGCTTATTAGCATCTGAAAGATTTTAGTCATTAATGAAGAGAAATTATTAGGAACTCAAATTAGCACACAGCTATATAGACCTATAACCTAACTTCATTTGGTTCTGGTGTTGATTTTTTAAACTCAAATAGAAGATTGCATAATTAAATGTAGTCAGGCATAATAAATAGAGATTGACAATGTAAGGATATCAATGCAGTGTAAAATTAAGCAGTTAAAGAGAGATACTTCTGGAATGGCAATTGGAATCCTGACTGTGACTGAAAACTCATTTGTGTACAATTTTGTATGCTTTAATTAGTGCCTAAGCATGCAATTTAGCATATTTTTCAAAAGGATAATGGAGGTGGTTCCTGTTAGCAATTGCATACTGATTGATTCTTCTTATTCATTAGCATGCATAACCCTTCCAAGATACAGTCCTCATGTGTTTTATGAAATATCTTAATAGTTGCTTCATTTGAACAAGGGGGAATTTTTATCAACCAAGTGGATACTTGTAGTACTTCAGTTCTAATGAAGCTAAAGCAATATATTCTAATTTATCTGTTAAAAAAAGAATTTTCTCAGAATGCTTAATCCTTAAAAAAGATTAAATGTTGCTGGTTTCTTTTTTAATAATTAAGAATATGAGCCCATGCTCCATTCATCACTGTTTATGTAATGCATATTTTGGATTTGGCGAGGAGCCCCAAGGAAGGCATGATCCAAGGGAAAGAAAAAGAAAGAACGAACTTTTTGATTAGATGTAGATAGTTACTTCATTGTGTTTCAGCCCATTCATTTAGTCAAGACAAAAGTTTCTAAAGATTTTGTAGCATACTTAAAGACATCAAGCTCAAAATTAATATAGGAATATTTTTATCAGAGGCTGCTCTTGACTCAAGTGTGTTCCAAGCATTTGGATGGCTAAAATGTCTTCATTGTAGAGGGATAATGAGGGTGTAGTTTTCACTTGGATTCCAAGAGACATAAGTAATACTGCCATAATACTGCCATCAGCAAGTACTTTGCCCCAGTTGAGAAACTATAGACCTTTAATCTATAGACTGTCAGTTCCATTTCAGAGAATCAGGTAAATTCAGCACATCTACTACTTTTCCTGGTTACATAAATAGACCTTGTGCTTGCACTTTGTAATGACTGGCAGGACACTGGAAGCTTTTTAGGCAAGGCTGTTACCTTCCTTCCCCTGTGATTCAGGTGCCAGTACAGTTTGATGGCTGTTATTGAGAATTATGAGCAATTATGAAATTAGGGAAGGTGACCTGAACTGCAGACATGACAAATGAGTTTGCTGTTAAAGATGGGACCAGCTCTTGCTGTTTCTGCTGTATAGGACTGCCTCTGCAGTGTCAAGGTCTGTTTCTATTTGAGATAGCTCAAAATCCACTCTAGTAAGACTAGCAGAAGTCAGATTTACTTTTTATCTATAGTTGGATGTGTGTGAAATGGAGATGATAATGACTTAATCTTGCGAAGTCTTTACAAAATAATAGAAAATACAATGTAAGAGTTGATTGTTATTACTGTTAATTTATAATATTCATAGTGTCTGATATAATGGCATTTAGATTTTAAGCTGCAATTCCTTGATTGTTTCTCTTAAACAGTTTATAAGCAGTATTTCCTCTAAGATGCAAAACACTATTTACTCATTTGTTAGTAACTTTACTGTTGGATTCTGTGATTAGGAGATGAAGAGACTACTGTTTTAATGAAAAAAAGAAAAAAAACAATGCTCTATGTTTTATTTTTCTATTTCAGTTATTTGGATGGAAATCAGTTTACCCTTGTTCCAAAAGAGCTTTCTAACTACAAGCATTTAACACTCATGTAAGTAGTTTTAGAGCAACATTCTCTACTGGAGTGAAAAAAAAAAACCAAAAAGCAATAAATATGCTCCATTATATGTGGGTTTAGTTATAAGAAAAAACTGTAAAGTATATCCAGGTCCTTCTGGGTGGCTTTTGGGTCAGTGCAGGATTGTATTGACTCAGTAGCATGATGTACATTGTTTTTATAGGAATGCATTCTGCTGCTTTTTCATCTGTGTTGATATGAAAATGCTTTTCATGGATCACGCTAAGCACTTACTGAGATCGTATGTGGCATGTGAAAATATGTGCTGCTTTAAATATGGATACCAATGGTGATACTACTACTAATAATAAAAATAATGTGTCTGTCAGTTTAACTTACAGTGTTTCAGGACTGTGGCAGGCATTTTAAGGTCTGAATTTCTGATTTTGTTTCTTATAGAGATTTAAGTAACAACAGAATCAGCACTCTTTCTAATCAGAGCTTCAGCAACATGACTCAGCTGCTCACCTTGTAAGTTTAAACATGTAACAGTGACTCTTTGGAAGCATTGCAGTGCAGGGTAGGGGGTTGTCTAGTGAAGAAAGGATGTTCAATTGATGTTAAAGCTTGCTTTT
Organism: Piaya cayana; assembly: GCA_013389865.1. Taxonomy (NCBI): domain Eukaryota; kingdom Metazoa; phylum Chordata; class Aves; order Cuculiformes; family Coccyzidae; genus Piaya; species Piaya cayana. The sequence goes on from WAAB01021739.1 coordinate 146,249, forward strand.
TGTGGAGGCTGTAAAATAACTAATTTCCTAACTAGCTATGTGTGCAAAAGCTATTTTTGGTCATGCTCTGCATCATTTTCTGAATGGCTAATAGAATTACTGACAGTATTTTATATATTTTTAGAATTCTTAGTTACAACCGCCTGAGATGCATCCCTGCACGGACTTTTGATGGATTGAAATCTCTTAGGTTGTTGTAAGTATTATTTTTTAACCATTGTTATTTTCCATGATTTTTATTTATGTAGAGTATATAGCAAATCTGTAGGAAGTTCCTAGATTTTAAAACAATTAGGTATTTGAGAAGTGATAATTAAGTTGCCTTAAAAATCCAAGTGACTTCATTCTGGAGAATTGTGCTCTCAAAATGCTGCACAAGAGGTTACATGACCCTGGACATCATTGTGTATACAGACATATAAATTATTCTTTTCTGCTTTTTCATGTGGGCTGTATTCCTTCTTTTGTGTTATGTTCTTCCTTGCTATAAGTATTAAAGTATAAAAAAATGGTATGTTCATAATTCCTTTACTGTATATGAGAGGGCTTTGCAGTCAAATTTTGAATATTGATATTCTATTAAAAAAATCTTTATTGTTTCATTTAATGAGGCAGTATTACCAAAATCTTTATCTCATGGGTAACTCTTGGAAATAAGTAAAATTATTTTTTGTTTCCAAGAAAACTTTCCATTTTAGCACTTGGAAAAACATGGTTGAAAGGGCATAAAAAGGGGTAAAGGGAAATACAGAATAGTCAGTCTAGTTTACAGCTTCTGCTTATCAGTAAGAAAAAAACACCACAAAATTGCAAAAATTCTTTCTGCAATATTTAATTTTTTCCTCCATTTGGGTAGTTTGTAACCATTTCATAGCTTAGTTGGATTAAGTGTCTAAAGCATTGCCCAGAGAGTGGTGTTAAATCCAGCTGGAGGCCAGTTACAAGTGGGGTTCCCCAGGGCTCAGTGCTGGGTCCAGCCCTGTTCAATGTCTTCATCAATGACCTGGATGAAGGCATTGAGTGCACCCTTAGCAAGTTTGCAGATGACACTAAGCTGGGTGGAAGTGTCGATCTGCTGGAGGGTTGGGAGGCTCTGCAAAGGGATCTGAACAGGCTGGACTGCTGNTTTAGCCTGGAAAAGAGGCGGCTGAGAGGAGACCTCATTGCTCTCTACAACTACCTGAAGGGAGGTTGTGGAGAGGAGGGAGCTGGGCTCTTCTCCCAAGTGACAGGGGACAGGACGAGGGCGAATGGCCTCAAGCTCCACCAGGGGAGATTTAGGCTAGAGATTAGGAGGAAGTTTTTCACAGAAAGGGTCATTGGGCATTGGAACAGGCTTCGCAGGGAGGTGGTTGATTTGTCTTCCCTGGAGGTGTTTAAGGCATGGGTAGACAAGGTCCTGAGGTTTAGTGTTTGATAGGAATGGTTGGACTCGATGATCCGGTGGGTCTCTTCCAACCTGGTGATTCTATGATTCTGTGATTATTTAGTGTGCTCACATAGCTTCAGTTATTTATATAAATATGGATAATTTCAAGAACCATAATTCTGTATGTGTTAGATATACATGTAATTTAATGACTTCATAGAAAAGGAGAGATGTTTTTGTGCAGGTTTGCTACAGGAGAGATAGCACTAGCCCCAGCACTGATGCTTAGTAAGGTCTTTAGTTCTTTTACTTTCCTATCAAATTAGGGAAGCAACCTTAATACTTATATTAATTAACAGTCAATGCCTATATTTTCCCTGAATCCATTAGCAATTAAAAAAACACGCGATCAATGGGAATTTCAGAGAATTGCTGACAAAGTTAGAAATAACTCTTCTGCTGCCCCTGAATCCAGTCAGTACTTTGCAGAAGTGTGCCTTCTTTTACTGGCCTTTATTCTTTCAATTTTTAAAAATATTGTATTATTAACTTTTATTAAGAAAAATTCAGGATGAAAAAATTAAGTGATGAGTAGGCTGCCAGTTAGAGCTGGAAACACTGAGGAACTGGAAGGAAAGAGAATGTGAACAGCTGAAAGCTGTTTATCAAACAAGACATTTAACCTGCTGATTTTTATTCATGTGTATTATTCTTTTTATTTTCTTTTTTAAGGTCTTTACATGGAAATGATATTTCTGTTGTTCCTGAAGGAGCTTTTAATGATCTTTCATCTTTATCACACCTGTGAGTATTCATATGTCAACTTTTTTACTTTGCACTTAGCAGATTTCATATAGCTGAACAAAGGCAAAATGCAGAGGCCTGCTCTGGAACTAGCTTGTGCATCAGTACAGGCTGGGGACTGACCAGAGGACTAGCAGCTCAGCAGAAAAATCCCTGTCCTCCTCGTGCGCAGCAAATTGACCATCTGCCATATGCCCTTATGGCAATGAAGGCTAAAGATGCTCTGGGCTGGACTAGAATCAAGCAACCAGGTGACCGAGGACAGTGGTCACTCCCTTCTTCTTGGCCCTTATAAGGTCACGTCTGGAATTTTGTCCAGTTTCTCCAGTACAAAGTGGATGTGTATGAACCAGAGCAAATCCAGAATAGGGGCAGGCAAGGATGGGAGGTGGCTGGAACATACAAGTTGAGGAAAGGCTAAAGCAACTTGGACCTATTAAGCCTGGAGAAAGAGATGCCAAGGAAGGACTTAATAGTCTTCAAGCCTCTAAGAGGATTACAGCAGTGAGAGACAGATTTTTCTCAGAGGAGCACAGCAAGCAATAAAAGTCAGCAGTCACAAGCTGCAACAAAGGAAGTTTGATTGAATGTAATGAAAAATTCTTCACTATGAGGGTGGCTCCGCTTTAGAATAGGTTTCCCAATAAAGCAGAAGAATCTCCATCCCCTCAGAGCTCAGCCAGACACAGCTCTGAGCAACTCTGCTCTGACTTGAAAGCAAGTCCTGCTTTGTGCTATCTAGGAGTAGATGGTCCTCAAAGCAACCTAAGTTATTCTATGAATCTGTCTCAATGTCTGTTAAGTTGACATTAAATACACGGCATGTGATTTAATAACATACTTGAGGCAATACTTTTCCTGGATTTAACCTAGATTTAAATAATTTACCTATGTGTAAACCTCATTGTGTTAATGGATAGTTGTTAAGTCTTTGCTTGCAGTTGAGGGGTAAGTTGATTAGTTCCTTAGATGTGTTTTATGTTTCTGAACAGTTGCAGTTGTTAAAAACTGATTTATCTGCTTCTGTTTCTAGTATTGGACTTCAGTATTTAGTTGGCAATTTCTTAGAAATTTTATGATATTGATTAAGCTGTAAGTCATTGATCACTCATACAAATGTTACTATTAAACTAGCTTATCTGCATCTTATCAGCAAAACTGACAGAGAACTGATTGTTGTTGCTGTTACTTTTTTCTTAATGGCTATCAGTTCTCCTTGCTAACACATGATTTTAGCAGAGCAATTGTTTTATCTCACTTCAGGCTGACATTCAGCCTTGCAGATTCGGAAGGGACAAATTCTAGGTATTTCTCCTTGTACAGGAAGTTCCCTGTCACTGGGTCTGATTTTTGTTGCTACTCTAACTTAAACCTGCCTGAACAAGTATATATAATTTCTTCTGTTATGCTGGAAGTATGTAGCAAAAATTAAAAGAGAGGTTTGTGTTCAGCATAGCAGAAAAGAGCATTTCAGTAGTGGTAGTTTCTACTGCTTTTGCTTGCCAAAGATTTTTATGTATCTCTAGAAGACCCACTGATGCCAAGTTGTGGAACAATCTGAAAAAAGGTATTGACACATCTGGAGAAGAAGGTTGTTCCGATATTGCCATTTAAGAGTGTACACGTGTCAAGATAGTCTGTTGCGTGTCCTATAATTGTTGTATTTTTTCAAAGGAATATGAGTTCACCTTTATAAAACAGCACAATGCTTCTGTTCTCCAAAGTAACTACACAACATGTCATTATTCTCAGACTTTTAAGAGTATTTATAGATTCTAGCAGAGAAAATAGACACTTAAAAAACCCTTACAGAAATTAATTCTGAAAACCTCTAGCTAAATTGTATTTTTAATTTAAAGAAATCAGATTTATTTTAAGGAATGGATTTACTGTCATAGCAGGCAATTCTTATGTAACTGCCACAAAGCTAGGATAATGTAGTTTAATTTATTTACACAGCAGAGACCTCTTGCAGAATTCTGCATGTAACTGTGAGTTCAGTGGGAGTGCTCCAAAGAGGAAATAATTAAATCAAATTTAGAAGCTTAGAAACAGATGGTTTGTACCAGCCTGGGAGTCATAAACTGAAAAGGAAAAATATGGGTGAAACTGTGTGGGGCTGCCCTAGCTGCTTTGGAAGAAATGCTTTATTCTTACTAACTTAATTTCCCAGTATCAGTTTCATTCTGCTGATATAGCTGATCTTGGCCATTGCATACCAGCAGTGAAACAGAGCTAGTCAGTATTAGCTCTCCAAAGTTCCCACATAAAGCAGCTAGTAATAGCTAGGTTTCTGGACCAGGTTTACTGCTAAAACTGTCACCTCTTGATTCAGAACCCAGATCCAGACACTTCGTGGTCTTACAGGAAATTTGGTGCTGGGAAGGTGGATTTGTGGTTTGAAGATTTTTCTTTTACCAACCTGTTTCCTGGGTTCTCCTTTTAAAAGAAGCTATTTAAAACTTCATTCCTTTTTTGTTTGTTTTCCATAGGGCTATTGGAGCAAATCCTCTTTATTGTGATTGTAACATGCAGTGGCTATCTGACTGGGTAAAATCAGAATACAAAGAACCTGGTATTGCTCGGTGTGCTGGTCCTGGGGAAATGGCAGATAAACTTCTTCTCACAACTCCATCTAAAAAATTTACTTGCCAAGGTACTGTTGTTTTATTGACATAAAAGTTTCAGTTTTGAAGTTCTACAAATAATTGATCTGTGAAATAAGAGTCCTGCATGCTCTAAATATGTTTACTATAGCATCTTCACTCAGCCTTGTCATCATTCCTTCTTATACTAAGGGATGTAGCCACTGGTTCTATTCAGGAGCTGTATTTATTTTAAAGACTTCAATGTCTGTTTCTTTTCAAACAACAGATGGAGAAAGAGTCTTTGGACTTGCAGTATAGTATTTCTCAGTACATAAATGTACATAGGTCTTAGTCATGCCTTAGCCATGAATTGCAGTTTAAGCATCCGCACTTCCTGTAGCCAAAGAACATCTTTTTCCTTCATAATGTTTACAGTAAAAACTGTAAATACATCCGTAATTCTTGCAGTCTCCATTATCCTAGTGGTAAATAATTGCATCAATATGTCCGGAATGCTTTCTCTGATGCTTCAGAAGAAAGCATTAAAAAAGTAATAGATTAAAGGATAGGATTACCTCTGTAGAGGTCTCTTTCAAAAATGTTGGTATATGGAGAAGTTTCTCAGGGTATGAACCAAGAGTATTTACCTCCATGTTGGTACTGATGTTGCTGACATTTATATCACCACTTATATTATTGTCCTTCAGTTCCTGCGTTCTCTTTCTGAAGCTTACTATTTTTTGGTGAGAAAAGTAAGTTTTTTTTACTTCTATGCGAGAAAAAGTTTTGGTTCATTTACTGTTTAGTTTTCCTCTATTTCATCTGTTTCTTCCTTCTAAAATATTCTGAAAACACGGAAGACACCTGCTGCAGCTTCATTTTTCATAGCCCTGATTTGGAAAGACTGAAAATCCTGAACTGAGCAAAATAAACCCCAACTTATACTGTGCTTATACTTGGAAGCCTTTACTAAGCTTAGTAATTTCTGAGGCATCAGATAAATATGATCTTAAGTCTAATAGAAGTAACTTGTTCTCACAGTCCTAGTAATCTTCAATCTATTCTGATTTATTCATCTGTTGATGTATCTTCAAAGGTGAGCTTAGTCCCTTTGTAATTTCTTCTTTAATAAAAGCAATGGGACTTAGTCGCAGTTTGTTTAAGCTGTTCTTTACTGCATGTTCATTCTATTTAGTCTCCTCTCCTTAGGCTTTCTGACAGAAAAGCTTTTTTGTTAAAAACAACCCAAAACATTGGAACCGATTTTGTTGCATGTGATGTCAATGAATTGTCTCTCCAGAACCTTCTTGCAGTTTTTTCAACAGAACATCTCTGAGGTCATGCCAGTGTTCATTGCATATGACACTCATATGTTGCAAAGTCCCTTTGTTTGATTTAAAATAGGAAATTTCCTGACCAATCTGATCATTTATCTACAGGCATCCACTAAACATTATTGCGGGTACACTCTTATCACACATGACTGTAGAGATTTAAGTGAAAGACCATTTGCAGGGACCTGGAGGGCCTGTTTGTTTTTTTCCCAGCTCTTTTGAAAACTGTATGACCCCTCTCTAAAAACATTGTTATGTTTCTGTCAGGCAATCCAGAAGGTATACCTTACTCCCTCTTGCCCATAGAAAATACCCTTTATATTATTATGCAGGGTAAGAACTGTATTTTTTTCATTTCCAAGAGTGGAGATCTGGTATGATGGATACCTTTCAGAGAAAAATATTTTTTCTACCACTGTCCTATGAAGATGCTCACAATTACAGATTGCAAATAAGCAGCTTTTGCAAGACATGATGGCCCTGTAAGACATTATGTGTCTGTTATTCAAAGATAAGTAATTTTATCTTTTGCTTAAAAATGAACTGCTGAATAGAATTTAGGAAGATGCTATATTCCTTTTAGAATCAAAATTTTAGGTTATGAGTGAGAACTATCCTCAGATATATCTGTTGATGGTCTGCTATTGTGTATGTATTTATCAGAAAAGAGCAGTTTGTAATTCCCTCTTATCAGTATCTTTGGATTCAGGTGAAAGGGAAATGAATGCTCGACTTTGACTTACATAATGAATGCTTCCCAGTAAAAATGAGCATTTTAAAATGAAGTCTTATCTCAGTTTTAAAGCTCCATAAAATCATGGTACCTTTCTCTAATTTTATGAATTCTTTTACTCCAGGAACCATCCTTTAGTATTTTCTTCTTTCAATTGTTGGGTGTTTCTTTCTTTTTTAATGCGGCCTCTAACAGATTCTCAATCTTTTACCCCTTTACTATCCATGCCCTGCTTCTAGAGATTCCAGGGCCTTGTGGTTTTCTGGTACCAGGTAAGGTTATAAGTAAATCTGGAATGGGTGATCTAATTAAGAATGGACCTTCTGACCTTCCTTTTGTGTACCTCAAGCAGGCTTCTTTCCTAAGTCACGCATGTATACTGTTTGTTTTCCCCTTTGATGAATTTATAGATGACTCTTCATGATATATTGTTTGACATATTGTGTGAACAGTTTTGTTATTTTAAAAGCCTGTTTTTTTTCTGAAAACTATCCAACTTAAATGATCATTTCCACTGTATTGCACTCAAGTTGGTGATTTCATTAGCAGCTTTAATATAAGTGAATCAGTGTTGATATTGATTTTAAGGTCATAAAATGCCAGCACTCAAAGTTTTCCTTGCAACAGGCTTCTCTGGAAGCTAGTTTTGAGGGAGTTTGTGTCATGTTCTTCTTCAAAAGAGTTAGATAGCTAAAAATGTGTGTCTGTGTCAATAACTATAGTAAGTTTTACACTGTTTATAAAAGAATATTGCTTTTTTTTTTCTGAAGGATGTTTTTTTCCATTTAGGGCTTATTCAAGAATATGTCTACAATATGAAAAACTAAACAATAGGTTATAACCTAATTCTCTTTCATATGCGAGTCTTTTAACACATGCAAGCAGAAAGAGGGAAGGAATGGTATGGTGCAAATGAATATAAGTTCCAGAACTGACTTTCCATTAGACTTCAGTAAAAATATCTGAAACATTTCCATTCTTTGATATTACAACTGTAGAATGATAAACAATGTTATTTTTTCATTGGATACTACGTATATGACAGGTGGAAATAAACATAGCACTAGATCAGATATGATGCTTTTTACTATCTTGTTGAGACTTAGGTTAGGATTTTCTGACTCTGTTCTGGAAGTGAAATTTACATTGCTAATCCGTTTGGGAAAATTATCTCAATTACTGAATGTTTTTCAGTTCATACCAGATAATTAGCGTTTTGTGGCATGAGAAGTAGAAGAGAGGATATGATGTTCAGAATGAACAGCTGAGTCAAGGAAGCATAGAGTTCCATGCAACAACAGTGTTGCAAAATTTTTTTTTTTTTGAACATGTGCCTCTTGCACCTTATTTTTATCCCCCAGAACCTCTTCAGGTCTTATAGCAATAATCAGAAATAGTCTAGAGAAAATGGACAGGACTTTCTTGATGTTAATTTTGTGATGCTTGTTTCAACTCTTCTGCCTGTGCTCTTTGCTAGTCTAACAGAGCCTTTAATCAGGTATAGATTTGTCTTTCAAAATATAGTAATGAAGACAAGAATGGTTAGTGACCCATATAGATTGTGGCTTTGGCAAGAAGCATCTTATCACAGCTTACTGTGTTCATCTCTTTGGATTTGCTTGCAAGCTGTGACACAGAAGGATACCAGCAACTGCAGAATTTAAGTATCTTATAAAAATAAAAAAAATCAGCCTTTCCTTGTCTAACACCTCCTAGTGTATCTGATAATTACATGGCTTCCTTCCATGCTGGCTTCTTTACAATTTATCCCAGATTAATCTTGCAAAGAAAAATGAATAAAGTTAAGAAATCTAAGTTTTAAATACCCCAAAGCCCCCTGTCTCAGTAAAAGTGCCCTGTAAGCTTGGAAAACTTTGCTATCTGGATCATTTTGAGTAGAACATGCTATGGAGCGATCAAGCTATTCCACCAGCAGGTCTAAGGAGTTTGGAAATTAAAACACAAATACATTAAATATAGTATTCTCAGTAACACCATCAAGGGTAGGATTGCAGACTGTGAACCCCTTTTCTCATAGCCATTTTTTTACTCCGTAGAAAGACAAAAGTTGAAGTCATATTCTTTATTCCGTTAGTACAAAGGGAAGCTATTTATCGTTGATCAGAACGTACATATTTCAGGAATCACTTTTTTGAGAGAGCCTCCCTTTTAAAATAAAGTGATAATTAAACCAAAAATCCAAGCTCAAATTTATTTAGTCATGTTGAAAGGATTTAGGACAGTCTATCATTTCATTCATAGAGAAACACCACAAAGCCTAAAATATAAATTTCATTTTAAAATTTAAAGCAATGTGGCAGATATATCCTGTCAGATATAAATTAATAGTTGTTTCTGACTATGAAATTTGTGTTTTTAAGGACCCATGGATGTTAATATTCTTGCTAAGTGTAACCCCTGTTTATCAAATCCTTGTAAAAATGATGGAACCTGCAACAATGATCCAGTTGACTTCTATAGATGTACTTGCCCATATGGTTTCAAGGTAGGTACTGAGTGAAGAAGCAGCAGCTTACTGCAATGTAAGATTCACCATAAAAACTTTCATTTGGCTCTGTTCCACTAGTGTCTCTATATTCTTCCTAAATTGTAATTGCTGTTCCGCAATAGGGTCAAGACTGTGATATTCCCATTCATGCCTGCATAAGTAATCCGTGCCACCATGGCGGAACTTGTAATTTGAAAGAAGGAGAAAAAGATGGCTTCTGGTAGGTTGTTTTTAATTGTAATAAGAGGGTAGAAAACTACTGAGTTTTATATGTTGAAATAATTTTGGTATTAATCTTTAGGTTCTCTGTGTTTGCTGGTAAGCACACCACAAAGGCAGCTTTTCAGTGCATCTGTTTTCAGAACATGTCGGCGTCCTTGGAAAGCTTTTAAACCTTTGAAACTATTAAAAATAATAACAAATGATTGTGATTAGTTGAGGCGTATCAGGTCAAGACAACATAGTATTGACTCAATTATGTTAATTAATAGCTAGCTAGATCCCTGCTGAAAAAAAATCTCACAATTCATCTGTTGTCGTGTGTATTACTTCAACAGGCAGCATGTAAATGATACAATGTAAATCCCAGTGCAATAGAAAATTAATGATTCATTTGAAACTCACTATGCCAGCAGATAAACATGCTGTGAGCATTTTTAATCTTGAGTTATTTGATCACGCAGTACAATTAGTCCAGATGTACTTCATGAATTATGAAATAAAGTTCTTTAGCATTCTTACGTGAAATTATTAGTCATTTAATAATCTGCACCTCAAGCTTGTTAGAAATGACACCTCAAAAAGATACAGTTCATTATCTTGCAATTCATTATGACATTATTTTTATTTTTTAATCCACATTCTGCCCAAAGATTAAGTAGTTTTCTATTAAAAACTAAGCGTATACATCTTAATACTATGCCTCTAGAATCTGAAGTGACATAGTCATGTCTCAGAATTTGACCTTTTTTATTTCTATGTTTAGACACTACATAATTTGAAAATCAAAACAATATTATAATCAAAGCTGCAGAAATTATAGATAGAGCATATAACATGAAAATATATGTGTAGTCATGTTTCGCATGAAAATGTATGTGTAGTCATGTTTGAATGAGCTTTTACATTTACTGTCTATCTTGATGTAAAAACCACTGCCTTGAAGAGTTTATGAGGGCTTTTATTTTTATATATTAAGACATGTATTGTGCCTGGAACATTAAACAGAGATTTATGTTGGTGCATTTAACTGAATGATAGTGGAATACTGCTATTACACTATTACATATTAATTCTGGACTCCACAGTCTTTTCCACGTGTCTAACTTTTTTTTTTTTAAGAAATAATGATCACCTTCAACAAGAAATTTAATCTAATCTTATAATATAAAGGTAGCAAGTTTTTCAAGAGGAACGTTCAGTGATTTAACTCCTTAAACTAAAGATTACAGCACAAAGTTAGAAGCCTTTTTTTTTTTTGTAATTTAAAACACAAAAAATAAACATTTACTATATGGTGGTTTACATTGTATCAATCATGTTCATATATTGATATGGGATATTGACTATGAATTATTGTACCTGTTAATTGTAGAACTTCCTGTCTGGTCTCCCTAGCTAAAATGTCTGTGTGGTTAGTTTTGTTGTCTGTATTACAGGTGCACTTGTGCAGATGGATTTGAAGGTGAAAACTGTGAAGTAAATGTGGATGACTGTGAAGACAATGACTGTGAGAATAACTCAACTTGCGTGGATGGAATTAATAACTATACTTGCCTTTGTCCACCTGAATATACAGGTAGGAGTATAAGAGAAAGTATAGGTAATTCAAGAATTCCAGCAGAACAGTAATATTTTTAATTTTGTAGGTGAATTATTAGTTATTCTACAATTGACTTAAAGCTGGACTTCCTTCATATTTCTCTCCTATATAGTATGTAGTCAAAAATAGACTTAATGCCCACTCATTAATTCCTTTGTTTTTCAGTTGCAGTTTTTTGATGTGTAAAAGAGCATTCAAAACATATCCCTCCCTACTATTTACCTAACCCAGACATTCTAATGAAGAGCCTCTGTAGCTGTAGAAATCTCAAAAATATTCTACTTTTATCCTGTATACCTCATGTTACAAACAGGGCAGAAAATGATCTTTCTGTGCCATTAGGCAAGTGAATTTGGCACTCATGGTTGTTGTCCTGCCTTCTCTTAGAAATGTTAAGGCAGAGTGTGATGCTTTCTTTCTAGCACAAGAAAAAAATAATCATTAAAGTGTGTGTATTTATTTGTTTCTATCATTCGGCAGCCAAGCTCCCCTCTCTAAGACAGAGGGTCTGTTGCTACGATTACCTCTGTGGGAATGGAGGATAGTTAGAATAGCGACATTGGAGAACAAGAAGTAGGGTCTATTGTTTACACTGTTCTGTTTTATAGTTTTTCGAGCTACGCAGATCCATTTTCTGTCAGCTAGTTAAGCAGCAGAATACAGAGCTTAAATTCACAAAAACATGTTTTGAAATTCATAAAAAAGAAATGTAAAATCCATCATAACTTGGGAATTAACTCTACTCAGTCATCCTATATCTTTAAATAATCCTGTTCCCCTCTGCCTGGTAAGTTTTTCACTATCCTCAGGGATTGATTTGAGTTCTGGAAAACTTGGAGAAGAGGTGAAATCCTGAATTAATTTAATTTATTGAAAACATAGTTAACTTCATTTTGATGCCCTGTATTTCCATCATTAGGTCTCCAACCTATTGAATTAATCAAATGTTTTAGGGTATTCAAATTTGAAGTCGGTATTTAAATCTTGGCAGTGAAGATAACGGAACACAAGTGAAAGAAACACAGCTTCATAATCTAATGTATATATTCATTCAGTATTTATGCTCGGTAAATGTTTGGTAGAAATTTCCCTGTACAGCATAAGCTACAATTCTTACAGCAACACAGATTAGAAGTATAAGTAGCCAGAATAAAGTATTTAATAATAAGTGGATGGTCTATATCTGGAAGAACAGACATAATCTTGTGCTCAGGCAAAATACTGTTTTACCAGTAACAGATACCTTATTATCTAAAATCAATTGACAATTCAAACCTTAGAAACAAGTAAAACGTAACAGCATCAATAAACAGAGAGAGGTTTTTGCTGTTTCTTCTCTACCTGTATTTCAGCTATACGCAAGTCAAACTTGAGTTCCTCTGGGATCAGTTGTTATCTCCTTTAAAAATGGGATCAGATATTATGCTGGGTGGAAGAAGGCGAACAAAAGTCACATCGGTGCAGTATTCTTGTTCAGTGGCTTCATGCCAAAAGGCTAAATATATGTTAGATGGTAGACAATTCATTTGCATATGCATTTCTTCTCTGCAGTTTTGCATGTGGTTTTTGCTGTGTTGTTCATTTATTTATTTTCAACAGTGCTCTAGATGCTTTTAGCTGCTGGAGTCAATAGCTTGCTGTATTCAAAGTAGACCATGGGAAGGACTGTTTTGTATTAAATATCCATGGAGTGGATATAATGACTTGCTCATATGTGCTAACCTAAAACTTTGATAAGTGTGCCTGTTATATGCTGTAGTAATTTAATTGAAATTTACATTTCACATTTACAATTGAAACAGCAATTGTAGCAATTCTCTATATATCTGTTTGTTAGGGCAAAAAGGAGACCATAAAAACTAGTATAATTTTTTATGTTAGTATTGGGGTTGTGCTTCTTCAGTCAAAATAGAAGAAAGTGTATTTTATAATTTGTTTGCTAACTGTAATTCTTTCAGAAAGAGATTTGCTTTTACAGATGCAATGCCCACTTATAATTGCTACTGAAGTCAGTAGGTCATGTGAGTAGTTGAGAATACTCTCACCATCTCTAAAATAAATCAAAACAATCTACTTGTAATCAGTAAGTTTACCTGATCTGTTTTTTTTTTTAAAGATGTTGAGAATTTATACTATCTCATCATATTTTTTTAATAACTTATCAAAAATCAAAGACATACTTTTTGAAGCATACCACACCAGAGCCTTGACTCATTTGATAGCTGAGCAAAAACTCTAGCAAATGTTCAGGTTTTTCATTCCACAGGATATAGTACAGAATTCTACAATATACTGTCTATCTTTAAAAGCATCTGAGGATAGGATGCAATATGTGAGATCCTAAGTTGTATTTGAGATGAACTGTGAAGAGAAAATATAAACCATTGAGCTTGTCAAGGTGTCTTAACATCCGTTGTCCTTGATCTTGCATAATAATTAAATAACCTTTAATGTTAACAATTAGACTGACAATAGTCTGGACACGTCAGGTTCTAGAAATGGTAGTCTTTAGAATATAAAGTAATCTTGCAGTTGCCTCAACTGTGAATGAGGTACCAAATTATTTATAGAACAAGTCATCTGAAACCCACTGGTATGACATGTAAATCATTTTTCTTTCAAGTTTTATTTATATGTGGAGGGCTCATTATGGTCTGAAATTAGCTCTGAAAATACATATAAAAACTATGAAAAATTTTGTAAAGAATGTTGCAGTGCAAAAACAAACAGTCACTTTTTGCCTTTTTAACAATCCCTTGAAAATTGACCATTCTCAAGTATATAGTATTGATTAAAAAATAAACAGTTAAAAAAAAGGTTATTATTTTGTTGTTTAAGAATCAGGAATCCATTTTTCTCTGCCTCAGTTCAGTTTTACAGTTACTTCCAGAGGCGCAGATGGAAAGATAAAGAATCACATTTGCACTATACTATGAGCTTTCTTAAGATCACAGACTATAACTAAAACAACAGTAAGCAAATAGAAGCAGCAGACATTAAAGAGTGTCTGATGAAACCTTGAGAATTAAAACATAAAATACCTCACTATGTCCTGCACTCTTTAACCTCCCTATTCTCTTAACATTATCATCTCCTTTATTTTAACCTCAGTCTAGTAAACTTCAGGTCATTTTATGTACATTCTGTAGATTACAGATGATCATTTCTCTTGCTCATTATCATCAGCCATTAGATCACAGATCTAATTGATCTAGAAGTAAAATCTTTCTTATGCCACCGGTGGCATGTACTTCTTACTTTTTCTGTTTGTTTTGCTCTGCTGTAGGCAATACTCTGAAGCTTGCTTCATTTTGCTATATCAACCTCTCTGCTGCTATAGTTGTGCATTAGCTTAATGTGCTGTTGTATTACAATGTAAAAAGTCTCTTGTCTCTTCTGTCTTTGTCACTGCAAGCTGCTAATCTGAATGAAGTGGAAAAAGGTCAGTTGTCTTTTAAGCCTATTTTCACTTACTTTGGTTTCTCACTTTCCTTTCCTTAAAGGTGCATGGATTTCAGGTTTTTAAAAATGAACAAATAAATAGTATATAGGTATAACTTAGAAAGCTCACTGCAGATCCTCAAATTAGGCACTTTGTTCTTGCCATAAATGTCAGAAGAATGATGTTTAAGGTGCAGATCGCTGTGCAGGAGTACTTTAATTCTACCTCCATTGTCTTTTTTTCAGATGTATTAAAACTTTGTACAGCCACTAATAGAACTAACAGAAAAGTTTACATGGTGAACTTCAGAAATCTTTAGTCTCATCTCCTTAAAAGCACGTTGGTTTCATTCTAATGTATTTTATAGCACTGTTTTGCTTTAATTTCTGTGTTAGATTATGGTACTAGAAAATATGCTGGAGTATAAAACAGCAGTTGTCTTGGTTATCATTTCTGTGGCCTTTTTTACTGTTAATATCTACAGAATCTTAAATGACACATTAAGCTGAGACTATGGTACAAGAACGGAAATAGTGGAGGGATTTTGACACTAGCTTTGGGTATTCCTGATTTTTAATTTTTTTTTTTTGAGTTTCTGCCTAACACGTGTCTTGCTAACAGGGATAAGCCATCTTCTGTTCAATCAGATCATCTAGACAATCAAGAGTGCTAACATAATCATGACAACATATTTATGAAGTTACATATTTAGTTTTAAAAGCAAATGAATCATCTTGTAGTTGATTTGCCATTAATTCAGGTTGATAAATGTATGGTGCCGTCTATAAAGCAATATAAGACTTCACTAGTAAACAAAGTATTTTCATTATCAATAAAATAGCATGTTGAGCAATACTGTAGTTATACCATCTGTATTGATAAAATTAGGTATCTCACTAATTAATTAATTCTTACAACTAAAACTCAGAGCCTGATTCTCTCTGTAACTGATGGAGAAAACAAGATATTTCCAGAACATTATTCCATCCATGGGTGTTCCATGTTAAAAGCTTTATTCCATTTAGACATACTGTTGCATTTGCATTTTATTATTACTTCTCAGGACAGCAAAAATAGCCTCCTGTTTTGTTCTTTTTTTTCCCTTGTCACTTCCTAAGTTATTTTTTCTACATTATTCTGTTACTGTCCCAGTCTGCAACTGGTTTATTTTATAAAATGGTACTCAGCCCTAGAAAAACTAGAAAAAGTGCAAGCTCAGTATAAATAAATATAAAAGTTTAGTTCTTTATTATTTTTAATTAGAAAAAAAAAACAAAACAAAACCCCACAAACAAGCCAATTACAATGACTAGTTTATCAGGGATAAAATTTTGTATTGTCACTGATTTCCAGTAGTGAAACATTACAGGATTTTTCAGATTTACTTTCAGAAATTAAAATAAAAGCTGTGTTTATGTAAAAATACCTTTACAAATGGAGTGCAAAGGGAAGTATGAAGAGACTCAAGTCTCTGTTTGAATCAGCCATTACCTGTATATAAGTAATCTTGCTGACAGTTTGAATGTTTTTAAATGTGATTAAATGTAGAAAGGCAATAAATCCTAAACAGAATTGTATTCACTGTAAACATATTACAGAAGTGTGAATTATAACATATTAAAATTATTGTTTATATCAAGAACAAGTTTTGCACAAACACCCAGGGGATAAGAACTAAGATCAGCATCCAAATTAAGCAGATGTGTATGTGATACATATATGTATTAGCTTGCCAGCTGAGCTTAAAAGTTATTAGTCTGTCAGGAGGATCAGTCAGTTTTGTCATGCCAGACATCTTTTGAGTTCTGTCAATGTTAGGAAAAAAAATTGAAGGTAATTCTAAGCAATCATTTCACTTTAGGCAAGCCCTAGACACACACACACACATATTTATTTTTGTGCTTCAAAAGTTCATTACATTGCTGCCTTGCTACTGCAATAAAGGAGTTGAGATACTTCTTGCAATTCACTTGGTTATCAGATAAATACCTGCCTAAAATTTAAGTATGCAAGCANGCAGGGCCTCCCTACCCTCCAGAAGATCGACACTTCCACCCAGCTTAGTGTCATCTGCAAACTTACTAAGGGTGCACTCAATGCCTTCATCCAGGTCATTGATGAAGACGTTGAACAGGGCTGGACCCAGCACTGAGCCCTGGGGGACCCCACTTGTGACTGGCCTCCAGCTGGATTTAACTCCATTTACCACCAATATATGTATTAGCTTGCCAACTGAACTTAAAAGTTATTAGTCTGTCAGGAGGATCAGTCAGTTTTGTCATGCCAGACATCTTTTGAGTTGTGTCAATGTTAGGAAAAAAAATTGAAAGTTATTCTAAGCAATCATTTCACTTTAGGCAAGCCCTAGACACACACACACACATATTTATTTTTGTGCTTCAAAAGTTCATTACATTGCTGCCTTGCTACTGCAATAAAGGAGTTGAGATACTTCTTGCAATTCACTTGGTTATCAGATAAATACCTGCCTAAAATTTAAGTATGCAAGCAATTAAATGAAAATCATGTCATATCAAACTTGCTAAAAAGTTTAATTATTTCATTAAACCAGGATCATAGTCTTCATTCTTGTAAGAACTACATGTTAGTGTTAGAACTCCTTGTAGTAAAAAGACAATTTTGGTATTCTTGCTTTTTATCACTCATTGTAAAATTTTCTGTTTCATCTAGTTTAATATACTTGAAATTACTGTTCTATATCAGAAGCATGAGTATTACAGGAATTTTACTGCATTTTCATAAATGGAGAATATACAGGATAATCCTTCGTAAGCTGAGATGCTTGCTACTAGTTTGATTAGTTCCATTACTGATTCTCATATATAATCCATCCTTTTGTTTTCCTTAATTGTCTTAAAGCTTAACTGCCTTAAAGTTACTATTTCTTTGTTGCAGCTTATGTAAAACAACTACAAATGTTAAACTAAAACTGCCCCATCTTACAGTGAGATCCACAGCCATGGTACCTTGAGTTAAGCAATGAGGGAATATGGGAGCACTGAATCTCATCTAGAATTTGACTTTAACATTAAATTCCAACAAAATGTTTAGATTTGTGGTTATGAACTGCATTCCACTGTGACTGTATTTTTTCTATTCATAGGCTACTTTGTCCCTCACATAGTAGATATTTTAGTCTTTTTTGAATAATTTCAAGACTTAAAATAATTAATGTCATCTAATGTTCATCAAACTCAACTTCATAAAAGTGTAGCATGTTTCCATATAAAGTTTGTTAAAGGACACTGAAATTTTCCAACCACTTCTATGCTCCGTTGGCTATTTGAGTCAGAAGTACTTAAACAGAGACCTCCAGTTAAAGGCTCAGACAGTAATACCTAATTAATAACACGTAAATACTGCAGAAGTTATCACAATATATCACAACAAAGCTTAGAAGCTGGAACAGATATATATGTACACATATTAAATCCTGCTATTCTAGCAAATACCTGTAAGTATGTAATATATTTTTGTTATTTTTGCTTTGGAACACTGAATAAGTCTTTTAACAAAATTAATTATTTTGATAATTTAGACTTCCTTTTGCATTGTCTCTCTAGTTCTTCTAGTAATATCATACTCAACTTTGCTAATGTGCTAGTGATTTTATGCATGTTTCTCCAGTAAGCTTGGCTATAATCAGCAATGTGCTATTATATTCAGATCTCCATGTCGACTTGTGTTAGAGCTCTCCTCTTCATTCAGAAATGTAGTGGCTGACATTGCTTTATTTGACTGTATTTTGAATTTATTGCCCAATTATTATTTACAATTACGTAAATCCTTTTTCACCTCATTACATTATTCCATGTTATTTTGTACTACATCTTTATGTACTGGAAAATCCAGGGTTAAATTTTTCTGTGATTTATAATCTCATTGATTTGTAAGAGTGAGTTAACATACACTAGGGAAACACAAACCGACCTGTGAATTTAGTAAACTTATAACTTTGGGTAGTTAATCAAGGATTGCTCACAATTCATCATCGATATTTAATAGCGTTGTCTAGCTGTTTAAGTCTGCATCATCCTCAGTACATAGCTGCACAATCTCAGTAAATATTCCAGTCTTGACCATGAAGAGTTGTGTTCATTTGGACTGTGTAAACCATGGTTGGAGTGGTACCCCATACTGGAATCCAGACTCCATAAATTGATTAAGAAACATGTTCTATGAAGAGAGCTAATGCTGGTTCTAATTAAATTTTGGAAGCATTTCATAGGATTTTTGACACTTTATGCATTGCTTATTTTTAAACAGACTAGTCTGTTGCTTATAGTTCCTATGTACAGAAATCTTCCCATCTTTCAAAAACGTAATTACTTAGCCAAGCTCTTACAGAAGCCTCAGTTGCAGCATTATTAGATGAATAATGATGAATAATAATACACATACATCGGTATCAAGCATCCTTGAATTGACATTTGTTTCACATTTTTATCACTATTTTGAAGTATGTTTTTTTTAAGACATTGTATTGTGCTTCCCAAATCAGGCAACTCTAACTTTTCCTTCCTGTAAAGCCAAGGTGCCTAAGTTGGTGAATCTGATACATTCTTCAATTAGTGTTTCACTTTAATCGCTATATTTTCATTTCAACAAAATTGCTTTTTTCTCTTCACCTTATCTGAGCTAAATTCTGAATAACATTGGTTATTTGGCACACTAAGAGATGAACCTTTATAAGGTTCAGATTCCAGGTCACATATTTTTACTTAACTTTTCTATTGAATTTTCACAAGCAATTGTATTTTGGTTATGGGAATGCTTTATTCAAAATATAAATCTGTTAACAGTATAAATGAAGACCGCATACTTGGGTTGTTTTGGTTTGTTCTTCTGGTATTTATGTTTTTATTCAGAAATTCACTATCTGATGTACCTTTTTTGGATCCGGTGTTCACTTTTTCTTGATTTTATTTTTTCCAGTTGTGTGTGCAAGTCTGTTATGAATTCTACTTACTTTATAATGAAAGTTAGTACATTGTGTAAAACTGACTTTTTTGTTCATAGGGTTATTTACATTATTATTATTTCACTACATGAACTGACACATTTACCATTCCTTTGCTTGATTCTTGTTTCTTTCCCTAGGCTAGTTGCTAATGGACTGTTTAACTGAAAGCACCCTCCAAGTGATACAATTTTGACACTTATTTCACAGTGTATACAATTCATATATGCAAGGGGAAGCTTTCTTTCCTTTTATGTTATCAGAGCATAAAAGTCTTGGTTATTAGAAACAAGTGGGGTTTTGAATAATTTTTCCTCTTCTTTTTCAGGCTGAGGACTTTTCTATAGAGTACTCAGATCAGTCTGTCTATAATGGCAAAAGTACCTGATGATGTTGGCAAGCCATTTGGCTGCATTAGGACTGGTAGTGTAACATTGATCTTATAATCTGAACTGGACATTTTTCAAAACTATTTCAAACTTAAACTTCCAGTTCAACCCTTAGTCTCTCTGCAGGTTATGTGGCTATGACTTGGGAATTAAGATATTTCGCATGCTCCTAAGCTTTTCACGAAGTGATTCTGCTTTCAGTGTAGTTCAGAAGATATCAGGGCCATCAACCTATGAAACTAAAATGCAGTGTTCTCTAACTAAGGAATAATGTATTTTGTAAGTACCTGAATGCAGAGGGAGGACTTAGACACTACACTCCATAAAGCTTTTTCCCACACAAGAATTTTCAGATGTCTGTGCCAACAACAATCTAAGCCATGGTCCCATTACTATCCTGTAGCAAAATCAGTGCCCACTAAACCTGACAGCAGTGGTGATATTGCTTGATCCTACAATACCAGTCCCAATTTACCCTTTTCTAAGTTTTTGGGGAGTTTTCCAGTGAACTGCTGCTGTGAATATAACTAGAGACAGAAAAGCTGTAGCTCTGCTTGAAAGTTAGGTTTGGTATGTCACATTCAGAAAGTCTTTGTTATATTGCTAGAATTATTAATCTTGAAAATGTCCATAGGGGGTTTTATCCAAGTCTTTTTAGTACTGAACAGCTGTATTTTTATTATTTGTAGTTGGATTGTAATGTATATTGCACTTCTGCGTGTTGTTTAATATAGAATATATGACATAATAAGACACTGGGGGGGAGGACATATATAAACATATATACATTTCTAAGCCGTAGGCATGTGTATAAGCTATGTTAAAACCCAGTGATTTTGCTCATTCCACTCCATGTTCCTGAAAATCTGAATTTTCTGTTCACATGTTTATATCTCACTCTTAAATGTTGCTGGACTTCAAACCAATTTCAACTATTAGAACAAGTCCTGTAAACAGACTAAATGCTATGTGAAGAATTACTTCCTCTTAGATATGTATTTGTTTGAACAAAACCCTTTGAAAAGAGAAAGGGATTTGGGTTTTGTTTGATATATCATGGGGTGCCAAGAATCCCTGGTATTTCAGGATTCTTTGTGCACTGACCTAGTCATAGCAGTTGCACATTTCCAGACTAATAAGTCCATTGAGAGTCTGAAGAGGCTTTGAGGATAGAATTAAAATCCGTTTTACTGGTCATCTTCAGTGGCCTGCATTTGATCTTTATTCAGTTTCCTACATATTGATTAAGTCACATTACTACAGGCAGTTTTCCTGAGGAGTGTTAGCCAGCCTGTGCTTGAAGGACATTTTCTTGTAAGCTTTATTTGATTTCATAGGGAAAATGCATGACTTGAGAACTGGTAATGTGCTATCAGTTTTTTATTTTAAAAAAATAAAAAAAATCTTTGTATAGAAGAAGTCTGGATCTTTTGGAAGGCTGCAAAGTACTTGTGTAGCTGGTTTTGACTTCTCCTCTCTTTCTTTTAAGATCTAGAGGTCCCATACCTTATCACACTTAGCGTATGTGTTTCAGATGTGTTTTTGTCTAGTATGATCATAGAATCATAGAATAGTTTGGGTTTGAAGTAACCTTAAAAATCATCCAGTTTCACCCCCTGCCCTGGGCAGGGACACTTCCCACTCAATCAGGCTGCCCAAGGCCCCATCCAGCCTGACCTTGAACACCTCCAGGGATGGGGCAGCCGCAGCTTCCCTGGGCAACCTGTGCCACTGCCTCACCACTCTCATGGTGAAGAAATTCCTCCTTATGTCTAGTCTAAATCTGCCCTTCTCCAGTTTATACCCAGCACGTCTAGTCTTAGCACAACAAGGCTATGTAAACAGTCCCTCTCCAGCTTTCTTGTAGGCCCCCTTCAGGTACTGGAAGTTTGCTATAAGATCTCCTCAGACCATCTTTGGCTTTGGTTCAGTTTTGCTTTTTTTCTCTACCCTTGCTTTAATGTAAGCTGTTCCTCAACACTTTTAGGGTTTTGTTTATTTGACCGTCATTTGAAGTAGGTTCTGCCTACCCAAGGGGATAAGTCCTAGAAATAATGTCTCAAATCCTGATCTTTTCTTCTTCATTTTGGTGTATTCTTCTACTTTTTGGTCACTAGCTCATCTTCTATTATTTGACAAATGACTGGGGGCAACCCCACTGCCTCAGTAGTTTTAGGGCCTGATGGACCTGTGAGTCCCTAAATACAGCAGGTACAGGGTTTATACCTTTGATTATACATGGATTTTTCATATGGATGCTGGAATACCTTACAAACCAGTGATAAACTCTACGAGTGAACTACTCATGTTATCCTCTGATTACTTAGTCAGGGAACAAGACATTGTTGATCTGTTTACACATATGTAAGCATTCACTTGTCACAAAGTTGCAAATGAAATCATATTTTAAA
The DNA here is from genome assembly GCA_013389865.1 of Piaya cayana. Classification (NCBI taxonomy): domain Eukaryota; kingdom Metazoa; phylum Chordata; class Aves; order Cuculiformes; family Coccyzidae; genus Piaya; species Piaya cayana. The sequence goes on from WAAB01021739.1 coordinate 168,631, forward strand.
TATATTAAAATACTGAATAGATTATACAGCCCATGTTGGAAATTAGAGCTACTGTTAGACTTCTAGCAGCTGGCAAGACGTGTGACAGATTTTTTTTTCTTTTCTTTTCACAGAAGAGAGTGTAGATAATCATGGTACAGTAACAAATGCAAAAATTGGAATCATATTTAAGAAACAGTAGAAAGCAAGTTTTCATTTTGGGATGATTGGAGTTGTATTGGCATGCAGTGATATTAACAGGGTTTTCCCAGGCAATAGGTTACTTTTAGTGCAAATCTGCGTATTTGTGCATGTAATGAACTTAGAAATAAGTAAGAGAAAAGCATATTGATGGCTGGTTTGTCCTAGTGAGCAGAGATTCTATTACTAGTGTTTTCCTAGCATAGCTAGATAAATATTGTGAATTAAAAAATATTTTCCACAAAATTATCATTTATAGCCATGGCTAGATGATTAACATTGAACTATTTTTTTCATAAAAGGAGTTATCAGCAAGATTAGTATTGACTGTTATTATGTATGTATGTATTTATTCATATTTATTATAAAGGTAGTCTTTATTATTACATCATGAAGTACGCTTTTTTTAGTTTAACAAAAAAAGTTGTAGCTGTTGCTTTTAAAGTAGAAAAAACTATTTTCAGGGCACTATGATATTTCCCCTAAATTGACAGTGTACTTTATATTCCAGGTGAACTCTGTGAGGAGAAACTAGATTTCTGTGCTCAAAATTTGAATCCTTGCCAGCACGACTCAAAGTGTATCTTGACACCCAAAGGATACAAGTAAGTCTAAAATATTTTTTCACAGTCTGACTGAGTCTAAAGTTTTTTGGGTTTTTTTAATCTTGCTTAATTTCTTTTCCTTTTGTTTTAAAGAAAGGAAGTTGTCTCCTTAAAATACCAATTTCAGTTATTATCAAGCATTATGGCAGAATAGGCAATTATTTTCAGTAAATATTCATTATTATCTTAAATGTGTTTCACTGAATTGTACTGAACTTNTGATGGCTGGTTTGTCCTAGTGAGCAGAGATTCTATTACTAGTGTTTTCCTAGCATAGCTAGATAAATATTGTGAATTAAAAAATATTTTCCACAAAATTATCATTTATAGCCATGGCTAGATGATTAACATTGAACTATTTTTTTCATAAAAGGAGTTATCAGCAAGATTAGTATTGACTGTTATTATGTATGTATGTATTTATTCATATTTATTATAAAGGTAGTCTTTATTATTACATCATGAAGTACGCTTTTTTTAGTTTAACAAAAAAAGTTGTAGCTGTTGCTTTTAATGTAGAAAAAACTATTTTCAGGGCACTATGATATTTCCCCTAAATTGACAGTGTACTTTATATTCCAGGTGAACTCTGTGAGGAGAAACTAGATTTCTGTGCTCAAAATTTGAATCCTTGCCAGCATGACTCAAAGTGTATCTTGACACCCAAATGATACAAGTAAGTCTAAAATATTTTTTCACAGTCTGACTGAGTCTAAAGTTTTTTGGTTTTTTTTTATCTTGCTTAATTTCTTTTCCTTTTGTTTTAAAGAAAGGAAGTTGTCTCCTTAAAATACCAATTTCAGTTATTATCAAGCATTATGGCAGAATAGGCAATTATTTTCAGTAAATATTCATTATTATCTTAAATGTGTTTCACTGAATTGTACTGAACTTTAACAATTCTAAATCTAATTCTAATTTTAATAGAAATGCAGTTGAGCAGTAGTCTATATGGCAGTCTACACAAAGCCCTGTTAGTAGCTTGGACAGTAGGAAAATAATTGCATTCAATCGACTTGGAATAATTATACTGCTTTCTAAGAGGTAATTGTGAAAGAGATTATTAGGAAGGCATACTGGAACGTGCAAAGTAAAGAAGTTCATAGCCAGGAAGACTAATCTTTAATTACATCATATCCTTATCATAATTAGTAGGCACAATTATAATTGTTTTAAATAATCTTTAGATTAATAAATACAGGACACCTGCAGCTTTCAATTGTTGTCATAAGCACCTGCTTTATTCATAATATGCTCTTGTGCTAAAACCACATTTTATCATCGTACCTACTTCTTGCAAAATGACAGTTTAGTTACACTATGGCAAAAAAACCTCAAACATATGAAACGGTCAAATGAACATGAAATGAAATTGATAGATTTCAACTGGAAAATCTTCAGTGTTACTTTCTGAGATTTTAAATCAGAAAAGAGGTCATGCAGCTACTTCAGGCAGGTATCTCACTTAGTCAGTTTTTCTAATATCATGCTTGATATTCTTTTTTCATTATTCCTATTCATCTATGTTGTTGAATAAAAATTGAGACATTTGATTGAAGTACTTAATTTATAGTTACATTTCTATTTAAAGTCACTATTGACACTTTAAAGCCAGTTCTTAATACTAAGAGAAACACCAAGGAGGGAATCACAAGATCTAATGAAATCAATTGCATATCTATTCATTTATAAAAAATAAAATAATCTAGATACACGAATTTGTAACCTTTTCCATTCATTTTTCACAAAGGGCCAGGTATTCACTCAGTCTAATACATAAGAATTTCCTAAAGAAATGCCATTAACATAAAAAGTCAGAGTTGCAGGGGATAAGGAGGGAAGAGGGAGATA
>WAAB01021739.1:171275-205058 GCA_013389865.1 Piaya cayana
CTATTCATCTATGTTGTTGAATAAAAATTGAGACATTTGATTGAAGTACTTAATTTATAGTTACATTTCTATTTAAAGTCACTATTGACACTTTAAAGCCAGTTCTTAATACTAAGAGAAACACCAAGGAGGGAATCACAAGATCTAATGAAATCAATTGCATATCTATTCATTTATAAAAAAAATAATCTAGATGCGTGAATTTGTAACCTTTTCCATTCTTTTTTCACAAAGGGCCAGGTATTCACTCAGTCTAATACATAAGAATTTCCTAAAGAAATGCCATTAACATAAAAAGTCAGAGTTGCAGGGGATAAGGAGGGAAGAGGGAGATATAAACCAAAAAACTCCCACAAAAAAAAAAATCACTCAAATTACATACTGTCTTGAGGATACACTGTTCTAGTTCAGTGGGGGCTCAAGGAGGACATAGGATGTGTTTACAGATTTCTGCTATTTCAATAGCCATGGAGCTATATATGGTAAATCAGGCTGGTGGAAAAGAAGGGGAAAAAATATGCATAACCTCTAAACTATGTAAATGATGTACTGGTTCCATTCATAGCTGTTCTACTAACAATGAAAATATCCATCAGTACAATACAAGTCTTGGATTATTTGGAGCATTTTCAGCAACTAAGCATATTGATTATTTTTAGCGTTAGTTAAAACATCCTGTATTACTCATAAATTCCAAGAACTGTCAAAATTCTTCATGAGGCCTCTCTAGATTTAAATCACAGTTCTTCAATATAATGGCAGATGAGTAAGCACATATAAGTAACAAATCTGTATTCATGTTACCTGTGCAGATTCCCCATGGGGTTAAGCTACTTACTATTTAAACACAGAGTAGTGCTTTTTTTTTTTTTGAGTTGCAAACAATTCAGTACTTCTTAACTTTATCATAGGCTCACTCGGTTGTTAAAAGGCACTGTTCTATTGTACTTGCTTTACTGTTTCACAGATGTGATTGCACACCTGGATACGTAGGTGAGCATTGTGATATTGACTTTGATGACTGCCAGGACAACAAATGTAAAAATGGAGCACAGTGTACTGATGCCGTTAATGGATATACATGTATTTGCCCAGAAGGATACAGGTGAGAAAGATCTGAAGACAGTACAAACATGTATGTTTTATGTCAAAGTTGATTTTTTTTGAAGATACTAATTTCTTCTGTTTGCTATTAGTGGCTTGTTTTGTGAGTTTTCACCACCAATGGTTCTACCTCGCACTAGCCCTTGTGATAATTATGAATGTCAAAATGGAGCCCAGTGTATTATAAAAGAGAGTGAACCAATCTGTCAGTGTTTATCAGGCTACCAGGGTGAGAAATGTGAAAAGCTGATCAGTATCAACTTTGTCAACAAAGAATCCTATCTACAAATCCCTTCTGCCAAGATCCACCCCCAAACCAATATCACTCTACAGGTAAGACTGAGTTGCAGATTCTGATCTGGAAGAGTGTAAATGACTTTTCATAGTGTGGAAAATTAGCCAAAGTTGTCATTGGCTCACTTTAAGAGTTTTTCACAGTTGGAGCTAAATATCAGGGGCTCCAAGCCCCATCCAACCTGGCCTTGAGCTTTTCCAGGGATGGGGCAGCCCCCACTTCCCTGGGCAACCTGGGCCAGGGCCTCATGTGAGAATGGATATTAAGGAGATTTGTGTCAGCGTGACAGGAAATGGCGGCAACTGTGAAGTTATGAATGTTGATCTTCAAGTTTAATCGTTTGTCAAAATTCGCTGTTTAACATTGGTGCAGGCTTTAGCTGTGTTGGATTGTGCAGACTGGGGTGTGGGGATGAGGGAGTCTGTGTTCACGGAGCCTTGGGGAGCAGCTCTTGAGAGTCCCTGGGTTGATGAGGCACTGAGGGACATGGTTTAGTGTTTGATAGGAATGGTTGGACTCGATGATTTGGTGTGTCTCTTCCAACCTGGTGATTCTATGATTTAGGAGAGTAACTGAAATAACTCTGTGTTCATACTGGAGTTGTTTGGTTTAATTGATAGGAAGAGAAAGGATTTTGTCAGGTTGTCTTTCAAGGAAGAATGTTATAGTGAAAAAATAGACTATGACTAAATTCATAGATTCTTTTAATACAGCATTTTGATTTAATATTTATTTTTAGCTCTTTCTAAGTGTTTCTTTCCTTTAATTAGATTGCCACAGATGAAGACAGTGGGATCCTGCTCTACAAAGGCGATAAAGATCATATAGCAGTAGAGCTGTACCGCGGTAGAGTGAGGGTCAGTTATGACACAGGATCTTATCCAGCCTCTGCTATTTACAGGTGAACCCAGATGAAACAAATTTCTAACTGAAACAAAGCATGTATTAATTCCTTATATCAAAGTCACATTTTTTAATAGAAGGTTAAAAGAAATATATGCAAATGAATGCATTGAGAGACATTTGATACCTATTGCTAAAAGACATGATCTGGCTTGGAAAATAACTAATAGAGTTATTTCAGAAAGATGATACATTATTTGATCCATTAAAACTGAGTAAGAGTTAGCTTTTAGCAAAACATGTATACATTTGAGTAAAGCTCACATGTGGAAATGGAGTTTTTTCCATGATGTTGCTGCCAAATAATTTCATAGAGTACATGGTAAAGTGCAGAACTATACTGCATTACAAAAATTACATGGAAGTTTCTCTTTTCTTCTGTGTTAAGCAGTCAAATAATGTGGAGCTTTTCCCTGGCAAGTGAAGAATAGGCTAAAATCTTGGTGCAGTAAATAGGCACTGCCCTTGAAAAAGAAATGTTTTCTGCTTCCATCATTAAGAGACAGAATCTATATCTGGTTCTGGATTATAATTTTTCAGGGTTTTTTAAAGTCAGATTTCCCTAGTTCTCTAAAAAATTACCACCTGAATTTCTGGGGAGGTTTTTATGTAACTTATCAAGAATTTGCAGACAGACATGCAAGAGTGAGCAAAAAGACAGTGTCACTTCTTGGCCTCAATTGTTCTAGTGTTGATACAAATACATACAGAAATAAAGAAGTGTTATGTGAATTTTCCTTGAATCTTCTTTCTGCTGTATTCATATCTTTGTTTTCTAAAATTATGCCTAGTGTATATTTACTTACTGGAGTTCAGAGCATCTGACATTGTTCTGTATTTTATTAGGTACATTTCTTTGTAAATAAATTATTTTTAGAAATAATTGTACTCCAATGGCAATATAAAAATAAAAGCTTAAGTATTCAAAGCAGAGAAACTACTAAACTTTGTTAGGTAATAACACCAAGGGAAGAGTGGTTTTAGTCAGTTACTGAAAGCATTCCACAAGAAAGAAAAAAAAAATCCTATAAAATATAACATAAAGTTGTTTACTAAAAACATGGCCTTTTACAATAAGCATCTTAAGGCTGCTTTTATTTTCTGATGCAATATGTATTTCATAAGGGTGTTTTTACAGTTCTTGAAATGGTTTAACATGTGCAAATAGTATATGTATTTAATTGTGTAAATGTTCGTATGTTAAAATAGAAGTAGAATTTACAGGAAATTAATGTATTTAAATTTGCGTGAAACATTCACTTTTATCAATGACTACAATTCAAAATAACATTATTTCTCTTTTGTGTCTGTGATAGTGCTAAAAAAGTAGTTTAGATTGTTTTGTCAGGAGTTTTAATTGGTTTTGTTGATTTTTAATTTGATAGCTACAGCTATTCTTTCTGAGAATAGGAAGCAATAGGAATCAAGATTATATTATATACATATATTTCCTTCTCATCAATTTAACACTTTCTCCAGTATTAATGGAATATAATATATACAGGTTATTCACACTTGTCAGTTTTAGTTTCCTAGAAAAAGATTAGAAAACAATATTCACGCGGGTAAACCTAAAACCCATAAATGTAAACAGGATTAATAACAAAAAAAATCAGTTAACAAACAACCCAAATTAGTTTAGTGTAACAACACAATTTGACGCATCTCCCTTACATAGTTGATGAGCAGATTTGAATTATGTGAAAGTGGAGAATGCAGGTGCAGTAGAGAAGGGGATGAGAAATGTAGTAAAGTGTCACATGGCAACATGGTTGTTTTGCGTAGATACACACTTGTATTTTTATTATTATTACCATTAACCTCCCTGTCACTTCAAATAGGCATGATGGTGAGTTCCTAGGAGTTACTTGAAACATTGTCATGTAATGGTAATGAGATCAATAGAAATGAAGTCTTTTTCCCTTGAGAGAGGTGCATATGTTGGAAGCCATGTATACATTACCACAGTTGTACAGATGTTTGTGCATCAGAGATCACTGTACAAATTGGATATTATTTCATTTCTATTCCAGTCTCTAGAAAAGATTATGTTGTAGCACAAGATCTTTTACACAATATATTCTAATCCCTTCATCCTTTACAACCTGTTACTGGTTTTCGACTCTTGTTTCCAGACATCCCTGTTTTCCAGTTCTTACTCTTTTACTGTTTTCCACTCTTTACCTCCTTTTCACCCATTCATAGCATCATAGAATCATTGCATGTTGTCTTTCTGTAACTTTGTTACCTGTTAAAGCTGTCTCCTGTCTTGTTTCCTTTCTTTCTTTTGATCCCTCCCTTTGTTTTCTTTCCTCCCTTTTTTTCTTTCTCAACCAGCTAGATCTGATCATCTTTGCTCAAAACCTGCTCTCAGGCATGATCTGCATTAACCTCCTGATTCACTTTTCCTCTTCTCTGTTGTCTGTCTCGGTCTCCTCCTCACCACAATTGCCAGTCCTGTTTTGCTTACAATCACTACCATCCGTTAGTCTGATTCTTTCCCAGTCCTACCTCTTTCTCTTCTTTCTCTGCAGGCTTATTTTTTTGCTTCTCCTGAATGAGAATCACAGAGTTTCTTTCTCTGTCCACATAACCTTGATCTAACTAATGCAATACCTTCTCTTTGAATGGGGTGGCAAGCACAGACCCAGCAAGTACTGCCTCACAGCCCAAAAGTACAGTTTCAGGCACTCTTCACTATGGAAAGTCTTAGAAGAAATAGTTGAATTTTACAAAAATTATAAATAGCTAAAATAATATCACAAAATAGTGTTATGGGTTAACCCTGATAGGCAGCTAAGCACCACACAGGCTTTCACTTACCTCCCCTTTCACCCTGAGGGGGACAGTGGATGAGCAAAGGAAGAGTAAAAGTCATTAAAATCATGGGTTGAGAGAAAAACAGTTTAATTACCAAAGGAAAAGTGGATGGAGAAAGAAAGGAAACAAAACAAGACAAATGCTAGAATTGCAATCACTCACCATCTCTTGTGGGTAGACTGATGATTATGCAGTTCACAAGCAAAATATGATTCTCCTTCCTAGTCCCCCTCCTTTCCATTTCACTGCTGAGCATAACATTATATGGCATGGAATACCTCTTCAGTTATTTCAGGTCATCTGCCTGGTTGTGTCCCCTTCTAACCTCACACACACCCCTAATCTGTTCATCAGGGTGGGCAGAGTGAGAAACAGAGAAGACCTTGACGCTGTGCAAACATTATTCGCCCTGTCTAAAACATCAGTACATATTCAACATTGGCTTGGTCACTAATCTAGAACACAGCAATGTGTCAGCTATTATGAAAAATGCTAAATGTGTCCCAGCCAGATGCAGTAAATCTAGTTGATGAATTATAAAAGAAAACAAGTTGGTGTATTGTGCTTATCAGAGAGATATAATAAAGACAACAGCGTTTTAACTCAAAATGTTTAAGAATTATTTGGTAACAGAGTAGGTAGTTTGCAAACTAATATGAGAAGNCAACAATAACAGCAGTCTAGCTGTGTAGAGTGAATGAGAACTGCTTTATCAATGGGAACTAACTGCAGAATGCAATAATCCCCAAAGCGTTTGTCAGTCAATCTGAATAACAAGAAGAGATGGTGGCAATGTAAAGGCCAAAAAAAACCAAACCTAATTCATTGGAGATGGTTATTTGGGCAAAAGTAGATCCACTTCAGTTTTGTTCTTTGTCGTCATCCATTTTTAAATGTTGAATGTTTTTTTAGACACACACACAAAAATAAATAAAAGCCCTTTTCATTCTCTAAACTAGTTTTCATGCATTTATTGGAAATACAGGATTTTTTTTGTCCTAAATCATTATTCTACAGAGTTCTAGAAGCTTTAAATCAGTTTTTCTTACAGATTTTCATTAGGATCTATGCATTCAGTTCTCGTTTCTCCAGTGGAAGTGGGCTAGAAGTGCTGTAGGTGCATTGGCAGTAACTATTGCACAGATTTGCCTCATACTTATTTTCCTGTTAATTTAAACCACTTTTATCTAGGAGGTCTTCTCTTTCTGCAGTCAGCTTTTACCAGTAAAACAGTTTAAACAAGACACTTATAACAATCGCTTTTAACAGAGACACATTTTCTTCACACGTTATCTCTTATACATTCCTGGAATGACCTTTTGCTATAAAACTGGATGTTTGTTGCTCTCATCCTTTCAAATACTATTATATGAAAGGTTGATAAGTTTTAAAATAACATAAGTTTCCTTGGAACAAGAATATTATATTAGAATTTCTAGCTTACCTAAGTGCATTTTAAGTGCAATTTGATTCCTTAGCAAATTTTTTTCCTGGATTCGTTGAAATATGTTAAATAAATTATTCCTGACAGTCTTCTTATTGCATGATCACAGCAAAGAGACCTCTTAATCCCTTGAACAGACTTTACTCTTTAGGAATGATGAACCTTGACCTTTTCCTTCTCCTGTGGAACCCTGCAGTCCCCTTTGGGCCCACTCCCAAAAAGTGTTTATTCTGCCAGTGTCTGCTTCATTGTGTGTTTGCACTTCCACGTAGAGCTGAGTTTGTGTAAAGCATGAATGCTACCATGCAGACCTTTATCCGTATTGAGCTGAATCTGTCCACATAGTTGGAGTTCGTAATAAATAGCTAAGAAGCTGTAAATGACCATGTGAGTGCTTCTGATCTGTTCCAGGACAAAAGCAGTTAGGTTAATTAAAATGTCACTGAGGATGCTATAAGGCAATTTGCTTGGGTTTTGCCTTGAGATTTAGGAAACTAATTCCTTTAAGCTATAGTGCTTAACTGATGAGAAGGGCTAACCGACTATACAACTGTTAGTCCATTTCAGGCTATCATATAATTGGTTCATCTAAATAACTTTTTTCAAAGGCATAAGCTCACTTATTTGATGATTCCCTGCAGCAGATAAAGGTTCTCATGGGAATGGTTATGTCTGATCTCTGGAGTATAGCTCATTGTCATAACTTCCATGCAGCTATATATTCAGCTCTTAATTCTCTATTGGAAAATAGGCTAAAAGTAATGTAAGTACAATTCAGCCCCAGAGCTGAATTATAAGATTCTTCCTTCTCTGATGTACTTAAACTGTTTTCAGGTGCAGAGTGGTTACCCTGCACTTAAACATTTGCTGTGTAGATGCTGAGGCTGATAAGCATTTCTTGCACTTAGTAGCTTTTGTAGGCTTGTCCTTACACAGCAAAAGCACCATATTTGAAAGAAGACTTTTCTATGTAATGCCCTTTTGTCGTTCTCCTACTAGGGGGTTTGTATCTTGTTAGTAAGCAGAAAGAAAAGGCATATGCGAACAATTAAAAAAAAAAAGTACGGTATTCATTGTACTAGTAAAAAGCTGAACACAGAAATAACTATGCCTAATAAGATATTACTTTATTGCTAGCATTAGTAGAGCTGTCTTGACCAATGATGTGATTTTGTGTGGCAGAACTCAGATTTCATGCAGTTCCGTTTCCATGAAATAATAGGTTTGCATATTACTAGAGTCAGCTCAAGCCTTCATATTTGCAAGATATTTAAACCCAATAATATGCAACATGTAGGATAGAAACATATGCGTATGCACATGTGCAAATAAGTTCTTTAAATAAATTTAGAGTAATAGAATTGTTTAGACTGTAAGGGACCTTTAATGGTCATCTAGTTCCACCTCCCTTGCTGTGGGCAGAGACATCTTCCACTAGATTAGGTTGTACAAAGCCCTATTCAACCTTACCTTGAACATTTCAAATTCTGGGGCATCCACTACTTCTTTGGCAACCTGTCTAATGTTTCACCACCTTCATATTAAAGAGTTTCTTCTTTATGTCATCATCTTTTCTTTATGGTTTCTATCTAATGTAAAACTACCCTCTTTTAGTTTAAAGTGGTTACCTCTTGTCCTATCACTAAAGGCCCTGGTATAAAATTTTGCTCCATCTTTCTCATAAGCCCCCTTTAAATACTGATAGGCTTCAGTAAGATCTCCTAGCAGTCTTCTCTTCTCCAGGCTGAACAACTAACTCTCTCAGACTTTCTTCATAGAAGAGGTGTTCCAACCTTCTCATCATTGTTGCAGCAGAACTCCAAATTCTTCTAGTGTTTGGCTTCCTGCCTAGTAAATGTATTCTGACTAATGTTTAGAATATCATCTATATTTACACAACTCATTAGTTGGTGAGGGCAGGAATAACTTTGAATGAAAAAGGCTATTAATTTACAATACTAATAGAGTGTTATTTAAAGGGTACTATACTGTACTAGCTCTTAAGCATACATGCATATCTTTGCTTAAAATCTAGTTTCAGGAGACTGCACTCATAGAGAAGTTCTGTTCTGAAGCTGTCTGTGTTATCTCTTCAGGAAGATCAAAAACAGTTCTAAGCAGACCATCAACTGTTTAAAATTAATATTAATGTTTATTTTGCAGTGTGGAAACTATTAATGATGGCAATTTCCACATTGTGGAGCTGCTAGCTATGGATCAGATTCTGTCTTTATCTATTGATGGAGGAAGCCCCAAGATAATTACCAATTTGTCCAAGCAATCCACTTTGAATTTTGATTCTCCGCTGTATGTAGGAGGTAAGAGGATCTTACTGCTTCTTAGTAATTGTATTGTAGCTAATTTACTCTGGTTACATAAATTAATAAACATATGGTAAGCAACTCATTCATTGAGGTAACACCTTAGGATGAAACTTAAGCAGTTAATCTCAATAGTTTCAATTTTACCAAACAGTGTGTCCTCAAGCTGCACCTCTATCACTATGGCTTTTATCACTGTGGTTTTATCACTATGGTTATTTGATGCCCACAGTAAAATTATGTAATTTTATAATGTTACATAGCTTTTATTGTACTGAAGAAGTGTGTAGAACAGTAGCATTCTGGTTTGATCTTGTTTTAAGTTTTTATTTCACTGTACAAATACACGCAGGAAATGATGACAGGTTATAGAACATGACACATAGAATCATAGAATAGTTGGGGTTAGAAGGGACCTTAAAGATCATCTAGTTCCAACCCCCCTGCGATGGGCAGGGACACCTCCCACTAGATCAGGCTTCCCAAGGCCCCATCCAACCTGGGCTTGAACACCTCCAGGGATGGGGCAGCCACAGCTTCCCTGGGCAACCTGTGCCAGTGCCTCACCTGCACTTATCATGAAGAAATTTCTCCTTATGTCTAGTCTAAATCTGCCCCTCTCCAGTTTATACCCATTGCACCTCATCCTATCACTACAAGCCTTTGTAAAAAGCCCCTCCCCAGTTTTCTTGTAGCCCCTTCAGGTATTGGATGGCTGCTATAAGGTCTCCTCAGAGCTGAACAACCCCAAATCTCTCATTATTGGTTAGGGTTGATAGGAGTTATGACATGAGGTAAGAATGAAACCAACTGGACAGTAGCACCTCAGTATGAGTCAGGGTTTGTTGATTTGGGTTATTTTTTTGTTTTGTTTTGAGAAGAACTGTTTATTTCAGTAAAACTGGTAGTAGGTGATTGTAGAGGTAAGCTATTTGAAACATTTTTGATCATTTGGTGCAATTTACTGTGCAGAATTATGGATTCAAGCCTGCTGCTTTAACCAGCTGTTTCTGTTGACTTTCTGATGGGCCTACATAATCTAGGTCAAAGAGTCAGAAACTTAAGCCACCACTTTGTACCTTCTTGCTGTCCTTGGTAGCAAGTGTAAGTCCTTAGTGATCAAAGATTCAGCATGGTTTTTAAATACTTCTGACCAGTCTTCATCTCCTACTTAGTTTAACCTTATGCTTTTTAGGAGACATGTAAGGAGTCTCCTGATCTGTTATTTCTGTTAAATGAATAACTGATTTATTTTTTCATTTTGGGTAATTCTTAAGAACTGCTTTGTGTCTGAGAATAAGTTTTTAGGCTTGAGCATCTTGCCTTTTTGCAAAAAAAACTATGCTACCAGTATTACATTCACGCAATGCTTGTTTTCTCTAGAAAAGGTGCTCTTTAGCCTCTTTCTGAATATACAGAAAAGCTATGGGTAGTTGCTTAGATTTATCTCTGATGGAAAAGAAAAACAGGAATCTGTTTTGATAACTGATCAAGAGTGGTCTGTTTATACTAGTATAGCAAGTGCCTTGATTACAAGTGATGAGAGGTAAGTTGATTTTTGTCTCTAAAAATCCCCATTTCTACCCTGAAACACTTCAGGTTTTTTGTCAAATCTTTTCAGATTTTGTCATTGCCTCCTTTCATCTAAGGTGGGAAGAAGTACAAGATAGAATTCAACATTAGTCATCACTCCCCACAACAGCAGAGAAAAGAATTAAAATTATTAAATGTATGACCTGCCTTTAAAATCAATTCATATCATGAATGTTCAGAGGAGGATTACCTTGTAGAAGCACGTCCGCATTTTTTCATGTCTATCCCTTCTGTTATTTACATACTGTCCTATGCCACATTTTTTGGAAGGAGAGATGGTCCTAGATTCTAATAAGACGCTGTGTTCTTGCTTACTTATAGTGTCAATATCCATTTGTTTTTTAATTAGAGCTAAGGCAAATTTAATTAGTTGATTGATTCCCCTGTCTGTTATGGGCACTTTTTGGTGAAATGAGGCTAGACCGTCAATTATAAACATTTATTCTGTGCAGTGCTAACCCTTGCTTGTTGATTTGTGACATAAGGTTCTCCTTGCTTTTTCACCATGCAGATCTGTATCTCCAATAGGAGAATTATACTAATCTGCATTATCATTTTTAAGTATCAGAAAAAACATTTTTTGGAAATAAGCTTTTCCTTTAGTGGTTTGATTCCTAAGATTAGGAGTCTTTCACCCTAGCGCATATTTTTTAGAGAGGTCCTGTGTTCCTTCTATTTCTATCCTTCACATTCCTATGTTTATCACTCTTCTATCTTTATATTACCCATCTTTTTGAGATTCCTTCATTTCTCTTATCCAACTGTATCTAGAATTTTTAGAGAATTTGATCACACATTTCAATCAGTTAAGAACTCAAATTCTCACTAAGATTTTATGCAGTATTTTAATCTTTGCCAGAGTCTTAGTTTGACACCTATATCATCATGGAACTTACACTTACTCTTATCACCTTCCTGCTAAAATGGCATTTCTGGTAAGCATCACCTCAGCTGGCAGGATGAAATTCAGACTTGACAGCAAGCCCTTGTATGGTTCTTTCTCTCTCATTCTCTCTATTTCTCTCCTTTTCTCCCTTCCCCCCCCCCCACCTTTTTTTTTAACAAAGTTATTCTGGGGTAACAATATTTGGGTTGGTTTGGAAGGGGTAATTTAACTTTATTGTTAGAGAAGGTGGGCTATAATCAATTTATATTCTTCTCTCTTTTTGACCTTATTCCAACTGTATGGCTCTGTTGTGTGGTTAGAATACACACACCTGATATTTTTCAACCTTTCTATAATAGAAAAATTATATTGAAAGTCCGTGGCTTTTGTAAAAAGTCTTAAGGAACAATCTGTTTCTTCTCAAAAACTCTCCAAAGGGGTCAGAGACTTCACTGATACTTCACATTCTTCTGTTGGAAATTAGAGCATATTTTACTAGTTGAGTGGCACCTTGTTTCACAGAAGCTTCTATTTCTGAGACAGGTAGAGCATCAACTGCTTTTCATTTGTGCCTGCTCTGTTCTGGCAGCTTCTAGTATGAGGTACTTATTTTAACTGCTATTGCATGACTATTATTTAACAGGGATCTTACCATTTGTCTCCGTGAGCAGTGATTTTACCTGTAGTCAGGTTCAGTGACCAAAAACTTAAAGGCAAGTGGGAACAACTTTCTTATATTTTGGAAAATATAGCTGAAATATTTGTCAGCATCATTTCTATGGCAGTTCTTTCCTAACTGAAGAAGAACCTTTATCTAATTATAAGAAATATTGCTAAAAAATAAAAGGAGCTTTGCACAGACTTCAGCCTTTTAGCATTTGGTAACTTGCTAGAAGAAGGAAAAAGAAGTTTATAGGCTAAAAGCTTGCATATATATTTGCATTGTGTTGCCAAATGTCTTCCAAATTAGAGATTATATACCTCATATTATCTGGTGTGATGTATGCTTATATGCCTCCCAGAACTCATATCTAAATATCCAGATACAAGTCAAACATCTAGTTTAACTTTGCATTGGTGTACATAGTTTTATGTAGCTTTTATTTTTACAGTGGATAAATTCAGTGCGTCTATTCTGCTATTACACACCTCAAGCCATATGCCTAAACATTGAGTGTTGCTTTCAAGGGAGACGTTAGGGTGAGGAGGCCTTGATGACTTTGTCCTGTCCCTGGACTTTGAGAATATAGTGAATAGAAATGGACTGTAATGAATTTTGCAGTATGAGTCCTTTAATATAATAGTCCCAAGCCTATTTTTGCTTAATTGATAAGATGAAAGAAGATTAGGCTCTTCAGCACCATGGATGCAATATTGTTCATTTCTATAATCACTGAAGCTTAGCACAAATGAAATGATAATAACATCTAAATGAAAGGCAAGTCTACTTCATTAGATTGCATAGTACTTCTGCATTACTCTTAACTGTTCAGAGTCACTATATAAATCCATTAGAAGTATCAGTTTGCATGGTTGAGGAGCAACAATGCAGAACAGTATCTCTTTCTGTGGTTATTTAAGTATAAGAACGAAAATTGTAATTTTGTATATGAATAAACCTGTGCAGCTAAGAAGCATATTTATTTTCAGGTAAACAGATACTTTTCTAATGCTCAGTACACTTTGATTTACTTATTATTCTCAGGAAATATTTAGGACTTTATGTATTAATTATTTGAATGTAATATTTTAAAAGACTAGCTAATATGGACAAATACGTTGGCAATAAGTTAAAAATGAACAAAAAACAGAGGGTAAAGAAACATCATATTTACAAGGAAACAATGTTTAACATTAATGTTCCTTCTGAATTAGATTTACATGATTAACTGTTCACAATAGGATAACTGCATCACATATACCTCCTGCTCCAAATACACCTGTAACAATTGTAGACTGCAACAGGGAAATTATTCTGAAGATGGTCAGTATTAGGCACATTCACACTATCTAGAAGTATCTACACACAGATATTTGGATGTTGAATTATTGTCTTTGATTTAAACTGTAATGGCAAACTATGAGTGTTTTTTTTTATTAATCTGTTTATGAGACACGCTGAGAAAAAATATTTGTGGAAGTAATGGAACTTCAGTCCTCCTGCTAAGCTTTTCTTTCTCTGAATTTTCAGTAACAAAATCTCACATTTGAAATGCATATGTGAGCTCCACATTGATGAACTGGTCCTAGTGCATTCTTCTGGATTTGAGTATCTTAGCAGCTTTCAAAAAATCATGCATGAACTGCTGAAATTTCAACAACTTTTGCCTTTCCACCATTCACAAACAATTTACTATCCTGGATTTAATTGCACTAGGCCTGTATCTATAATTTTTCACAGTTGTGAGCTTCCCATGTGAAGTTCTATATACTTCTCATTAGTTGGACCTTGAGCCTACAGGTCTGGAGCTGGTTTTCATGAATGCTTGACAACCAGGAAAATTTCCACATACTCGGTCACTGGTCATGACTGTAGACTGAATATCTAAGCATAATTAATTAGGAAGAAACATTTCTTAAAAAATGTTTAAAAAATAAGGAGTATATATAAGAAAATTGTACCAAAAATTACATTGATTATTTGCTATTATTCCTTTCCTAGGCATGCCTGTGAAAAATAACATAGCGGCATTACGCCAGTCTCCAGGACAGAATGGCACAAGCTTCCATGGTTGCATCCGCAATCTGTATATCAACAGTGAACTCCAGGACTTCAGAAATGTGCCACTGCAAGTGGGAATTCTGCCAGGCTGTGAGCCTTGTCATAAGAAAGTTTGTGTGCATGGAACATGCCATGTTACCAGCCAGTCAGGCTTTTCCTGTGAGTGCGAGGGAGGATGGAGCGGACCCCTCTGTGATCAACAAACTAATGACCCGTGTCTTGGAAATAAGTACGTCCTTCCTCAAATCAACTGTAGTGTAATATGTATATAAGTCTCCTGTTATGTATATTTTTTTGCTTAAAAGTTCACACTTTCTTTCAGCAAGAAACAAAATATCCTGGGTGTGTAAAAATGAAAACAGCATCCAGGTTATAGTATATTCTTATCACATCCTTAATGAGAAAAAATTACCAGTTTAGGGGAGCAGATACACATGTTACTAAATTCCTATCTAAAGCCTGGGATATGCTCTTGAATATTTCTGTATGGGCTGCTTTTGCAATGAGTTACACCATTGCAATTGTTGGTGTGACATTTAGCCTGGAATCGTTCAGAAGGATTTGCAAATGGAAAAAGAAATCTATTTGCTTATTTATAATTTTATAGAATGAGGAATTATTGTCATCATAATCTAAAGTATTTTAAAAACTTGTTACAATAGATGGATCTAGTATTTTCATATTTTCACAATACCCCAGGTTTTAGTAGGAAAGCAGATTTATGTTAAACTTCTGTTTAAGTTTGTGTGCGCTAATTCTTTTTTTCTTATTTGACTAGAACATTTTAGGTTGGGCATTTTATATATGTTTATAGAGCGGGTCGTGTGTGTGTGTGTGTGTATATATATATATGTGGAGAGAGTGAAAGATAGATATGTATATATAGGCATATGTGATTATTGATATTTATGCACATACATCTTTTTAAATTTAATATAGAGACAGATTCAATTTTTTGGCTCATGGTGTCCCAGCACAAGATGATCAGAAACTTCAGAAGTTTAAAGTCCATCAGGATTTATTAGTCATGGGCAGCAAGATGCCATTCTGTTTGCTCTCACCAGGGCCCTGATCTATGTAACTTTTGTCTTTTGGGGACCAGTGGCCTGAGTTTCTGAAGAGATTCTAACAAGATGATTTTCAACTGCCATATTAAAATTATGTTAAAGTGATCTTTTCACATAGTGTATGCAAAGAGCTTACCCTTTAAAGCTTTATACACTAGTCAGCATGCTTTACAATGCATTAGCATTGTTTACGTTGGTATTGTGCTTTCAGGACTGTTTGATCTCTTTCCAAAGCCACAGCAGTGAATTTTTGAGTCATATCATTACAGCACTTCATTGTTTGTGGGTGTTTTTCTTACCCTGTCCTCTTTCACAGTAACTTAAGAGATAAAGAAAGGAAGTCATAGCAGGATAAAAAATACAAATGTGATGTCTATCACATCTATTTTATACTTTAGTGGTCAAAAATAACATGTAACTATAACCCTGAAGTTCTGTAATAAGAAAACCCAAAGAATTTCATTGAAGTGTCCTTGAAAATTCAGCTAGTATAGGTTCTTAGAACTATGCACCTCAGCACCCACACTGAGTGCATTTTGCAGTAAATTACAAAACTTGTCAAGTATCAGATACAGGCAGTATCAAGGACAAAATTAAATGAGCTCAACATCAGTATTTTGTTAGCTCCTGGAAGTATTGGATTTGTGTCAGCTATATACAATGCTGTGAGGCTTTAGGAGAGACAGCCAAACCAAAATTGTTTATTTGGAGTGAAGGAGGATTTTATTGCTCTTTCGTTCCTGGGGAATTTGATTCTGTATTTCTTGGTTCATCCCTAAATCCTGTCTATTGAATAGATGCATTTTGTCAGTCTAAAACAGTACAATATTCCACTTTATCTGAGAAACAAGACCTGTCACTGTTGTCTCTCTTTTGCAAATACAGGGAATCTTTTAGAGATACTTACACACCATGAAAAGGTTTAAGGCTTAGATTTATTTTACCTAAATTTAGGTGCTTGACATAGGAACTTAGTGAACAAAATTTGCTCTACAGTCAGTAAAGGAATAAACACATTTCTAAAGAGTAAGTTAGACCTCAGAGTGATCTAATCACCCTCTGGATAAGCTAGTTTCTCTCCATGATTGTGTGGGGAGCTTATGGCAATTATACATCTAACTTGGGTTCCTGACATAGGTACCTAAAATTAGGTAAGATGAAAGTGTGCCTGAGAGTTTGCGCTTGGCTTGATTTTCCATTCAGTACATGAAATTTAGGGCCTTAAGGAACAGGTGGAAGCAAAAGTTTGAGAGTTGGCATGCACTCGGATGTAATCATCTTCTAAATCAAGCAGAACTTTACCAAAGATCCTGACAGAGGATTGGTTTTTTTATATTTAAACCACTCTGTATAGAGTATGACATAATGTAAGTGTCACCTGAGTAACTTTGTACATCAGATGTACTAAAAGTGGTTGTTTTGTGAGTGGTGAACGGATCAAATGTTAAACGTAATGAAAACTAAATAAAAGCCATCTGCCTTGTGATACTGTCTAATCATTCTATTCAGAGTTGCTTAATCTAACAGACCTGGAATATCAGACTTTAACCACAGGAAAAATTTGGAATTTTTTTTAAGGAACATAATTGCTTTGAAAGTATACCCTATTACGTAATAGGGAAGTTGAAGGTTCTCAAGCTATTAGCTAGGTTTTACATTTGTAGTTTTTAATCCCAGACTGGGTATGTAACTGGAGGCTGTATTATACCTTTCATTTAAATATTCTGTGATGAGAATGACTTCCCATACTCTTTTTCCTCCAAGTTACGCCATGCCTAAGGCATTTGCACAGAATTAAGGATACAGATGGAGAACTGTAATGTAGATTTTACTGATGAGTGGAATTTGTTGACTTTTATAAACTGAAACTGTTTTAAATAGTTAATGCCAGTTTGTGTAGTGCATTTTCTTCACTTTTCTACTATACTGAAGGAGCAGAGCACAAAGCAAAAAGTTTCCAGAAATAGAGACTATGTAATTCAAAAAAATTCAAAATTAATGTTGTTCTTAGTAGAACATTGCTTGGGTCAGAAAAGTTCAGTTAGGAAGTGCCTGACTGTCTTTGTGCTGGGAGCCCCATACTTCATGACTGACGATATGGCTATTTTAAATTGTATAAGACCTAGAATTTCTGGTAAGTATCATTTTTCTCTACTTGATTCTAGTGGATTACATTTGGGCTTGATTTTGCTGTGTTCTTCTCAAAAGCATGATGAAAATTTAGGTAGGCGGCAAATGTTGGTTTTAATAACTGTGGCATTTTAAAGTCCTCCATAACACATCTACAGTGGCTCTTTTCTGGTGAGACAGAGTTCTAATACTGCAGTTTATTTTGCGTAAACCTGCATACCAATTATAAACCACTTCACTGCATCTCACTGATGAGGTCCATTAGAAACAAAAGCAATTTCTTCTGCGTACAGTCCCAAGTATCTGTAGTTAATGTTGCTTACCCTGAACTTTGATGAATAATTTATTTTTATTCTCTTGGGCTTGTTTCCCCTGTAGATGTGTGCATGGTACCTGCTTGCCAATCAATGCATTTTCATACAGTTGTAAATGCCTGCAGGGACATGAGGGAGTCCTCTGTGATGAAGAGGAAAAGCTGTTTAACCCCTGCCAATCCATCAAGTGTAAACATGGCAAATGCAGGCTTTCAGGACTTGGGAAACCATATTGCGAATGCAGCAGCGGATACACAGGGGACAGCTGTGATCAAGGTAATGAAAATTTTTAAATCATGTTGGTTTGGTCTTAGAAAAGAGGGTTTTTTTATTAAAACATGAACAGCCAAAAACATTACCAACTTTTTTTTTTAAACATTACCAACTTTTTTTTTTCCCCACAACACACACATTTGTTGGTTTTTTTTTACCATAAGAATTTATCTCAGTGAGAGAAAACTCAAACTTTTACCATGAATTTGTTTACATTTTGAGGATTTTTTCATCAAATATTTTGCTGTGAAAACATTTCTCTTTTTTGCCTATATTCAGAAACACATTTTTACTATATTTAACTACTACCTTTTACCTGCTGTATCTTTTTTGTATTTATTGTTTCTCTGCCTTCTGCAACTGAGAAGCCAAATCCAATGATTCTGCTCCTAGTTTTATCACAAACTCTACTTTTGACCTCTCAGCTTCAACTGATTTATCACAGCGAATTATGCAGGTGAGATGGATGAAAACAGGATGACTTTTCCCCCTACCTTTTTCTTCTTCCTTTGTCTATCAAAGCTCTCCCTCACCCTCTCTTTACCTTACCCCAGATGGCATTTATTTTGTATTGTACATAGATGTGAATAGAATAGAGGAATATGGTTGTAGAACTTCTAACAGATGTCTCATTTTTAGCTGCTTTTATACCTCAGTAATTTATGAAGTTAGTGGAATGTAATTTGTATTAAATAACACTTTGAATAATATTAAACTCCAGGTCTAATAAATTAAATTGCATGGTCTCTGAAACATTTCCCTATGGTAAACAGAACCAGCTGCAAGCACTGTAGGAACAGAAGATCTCTATTTTTATAAAAGAGGAAAAGATTTAAGCTTCCAATTTTCTTGTCATTGTAATAGCTTTGTATTTATGGTTTACATATACATAATACAAACTTTGCTGAAAATAGGAGGCATAGGAAATAAAACTCAGCATTAATCAAATTATGTTTGGTAGAACCACTATTTTCCAGTATAAAGTCTGAGTCAAACTTTAAAATATCAATTCCAACTGCAATTAGAAACACAGCATATTCTCTAGCAATGTCAACCATCCTTTGACCTGTATCTTAAATGTGTATCTCTCATTCTAATGTTGTTTTCTACAGAAATCTCTTGTCGAGGGGAACGAATCAGAGATTACTACCAAAAGCAGCAAGGGTATGCTGCGTGCCAGACGACCAAGAAGGTATCGAGACTAGAATGTAAAG
This sequence comes from Piaya cayana, assembly GCA_013389865.1. Lineage (NCBI taxonomy): Eukaryota > Metazoa > Chordata > Aves > Cuculiformes > Coccyzidae > Piaya > Piaya cayana. The sequence continues at coordinate 190,362 of WAAB01021739.1, forward strand.
GAGGATGTTCAACCGGGCAGTGCTGTGGACCACTGAGGAGCAAGAGACGGAAATATTCTTTTGAATGCACTGACGGGTCATCATTTGTGGATGAGGTTGAAAAAGTGGTGAAGTGTGGCTGTACAAATTGTCCCTCCTAAGTGTCCCTGTCACACTTGTCTTTTGAAAATGTTGTATACTTATTGACCATGTCGGACTAATTAATGCTTCATAGTGGAAATATTTGAAATATATTGTAAAATACAGAACAGACTTATTTTTATTATGAGAATAAAGACTTTTTCTTCATTTGAAAAAAAGATTCAAGTGCTTGAACTGAGACTTCTCATAACCAAGAGGAACTTTGAAGAAAAAAAAAAAGACCTGGTAACATTGCAACAGGATGGGAAACTTTAACTGCTTTTAACATGGATTCTTCTTTATAACATGCTGAAGATACACTGACACTATATACATGTGACTTTCAACTTAAGAGCTCAAAGATGAAATAATGACCAGAACATGAGCCTTGTTTTTCTCACTTTCGTATCAGTATGTTTTGTTGTCTTGACAGACCATACCAATCACTTACCTATGGATGAGGAAGCGTTACAAATAAAAGAATTAGATTATACAGAAATAACTATTGTATGAAATACATTTTATCTTTTGGAATTATTAAGCATCTTGAGAAGATGGGCTCCCATTTAATGGATGGGAAATGGAGATACAAGAATATACTATAATCCTGAAATCTCCTGATGATGTATACTTTTATGTCAGCATGTTAGCAAAAGAAGCATATAAAAGTGTTTATCTGCCCTTTTCCAGTATTAATTTTTTGTAATATAAATGTTTGGGGGAAGATAAAAATAGATTATTGATGGATAAATTAGTAATAATATGGATTTTTGTTTCTATGAGTTCTAAACAACTCTATACAGTATTGGGTTTCATTGAGAAATATTTATTGTATCAAAGTACATTGTACTTAACCCTTTTAGGCCATCCCTTTTACTGTTTTTCAATGCTTTAATATATATTAATTTATATTTGTCCCAGTATTTTTGTATTTTTTTTAATTATTTTTTTTAAAAGGACTTAAAAATCAGGATTTTTTGCAATAGAACTAACGTAGCATGTCGTCTTGGGGTAAATGTTTTCAGTCTGTTTTTTCCTTCCCCTTCCTTTTTCTTTTCCTTAGAATCTGACCACTTGGTGTCACTGAATCTGAAAGTGATGACAATCTGCAGTTTTCACATACAGCAGATATCCAGGACACCTTCCAAAAACCCGTAATGTATGACAGAAAATGTCTTTACACTAGGTGGCAATTGTAGAGAAGTTAATTTTCCCTATATTCAGTACTTACAGGAAATAAAATGGCGTGTAGAAAATGACATTAGAAGGTAGATCTTTATAGGAACTTTTTACCTTTTTATTGAAATAAAAGAAAAAAAGGCTGTGCTATCCAGAACTGTGACTTTCCTCAAATAATAAAACTACTTTACTGCCCTAATTTTCCCCATGTTAACATGTTGCTGCTAAATTATAATGTAGAATTGGTAATCAATAGTGGGTTGTGTTCTTCCAGTAAAACCCAGGGTACCCTGTAAAAATGCAGATGTTTTTCAAGTTTATTTTATTATTTTTTTTTACAAAAAAGTTAGATGTACATGTGTAATGCAGTGTGCTTTGTCTTATTTGGACTGATATCAGTAATGCTACTGATGTTTGTAAATTAAACAGATATTTACTTCATTAACAGCTTTTATTTGTATTCTTCTGAGAAGTTTAAATTGTCTAACAGCCTTTAATTAAACTTCTGTAGTTGCAAAGAATATTTGGTAAAAAAACAGAATAAAACCCAACCCTAGATCCTAGTGTATTCATTGCTGAAAACCTGACGAAGGAATTAACTTGGGATTATCACACCTACATGCAGTGACATCTGGAAATGCCAGTTCATTACAAACACAGCTGAACTCGTTCTAAAATTAACAGAAGACTTATAAATGAAGTACACTGCATGAAGAGGCGAAATGAGTCTATCCTAATATTTTAATGGGTGTTTATAAATGGCAATTTGACAGTTGTTTCAGCAAGTAATTGGACTCTGCAGAGGGATTAGTTTTCACTGCTCTTTGACTAAGTATTTTAAATGTAAGCAATGGGGCGGAATGATACTTAACGTGGTTCCTCTTCTGTAATATAATTTTTACAGATACTTCTGCATTTGTTTTACTTAGTGCACTTTAGAATTTGTCTAAATTCTAAATGAAACAGCCTTTAGCGTGAGGCCTTCTTTGCAGTTTCTGTGACTTCTAAATTATTGTCTGTAAATAAGGGTAGCTTTGAGGAAGAAGCAGCCATTTTTGGTACAACAGTACTCAGAGATGTAGGTGTTCAAGACCAGGCTGCATGTGGCTTTCAGCAAAATTATCTAGTGGAGCAGGGTTGGAACTAGATGATCTTTAAGGTTCCTTCTGACCCAAACCATTCTATAATATAGCATTCTTGGATAAGCAGTATTATTTTTTCTGTGTATAATCAAAATCCCTGTACCAAGTATCTGGAGTTGGACTGCACTCTGTCCTCATACTGACAAAGAGGAACTTTGCACTGGTATTCTATCAATGCTACCAGCTACTAGTGATCCTGAGGCTGTCAAGACTGGGCCCTTTTTGTGGTCTCTAAGCAGAACTAAATAAAAACTTCAGAATTAAAAAGAAATCTCCAACAAACAACTTTGGCACCTATCCCTCTGGAGGAATATAAGGCACCTGTATTGAACAGTGACTCAACTCACCTTAGAAACTGAACAGCCCTGTATTCTTGTCACTGGAAGTCCTTAAGTGTCACAAGGTGTGCACCTGTGCGTGACAAAGACAGAACTTTCTTAGTAGGATGGATCACCCTGACACCTTTATCATGCCTAAATCAAGTTTCTTGTAATATTTCTATAACAGACTGGCTTGTAGCTGTACTCCCCAAAAGGGAAATGGGGATCTAAGGGAACTGTAGCTTTAGGCATAGGTAACACAGTGGAGAATTTAGTTAAGCATAGAACACTCCAAGACACATAAGTTTCCATTCAAAAACAAGTTATGCAACTTTTAACACAATGCTCAGGGAGTAGTTTGCTCTCCTAGGATCTTCTGTCTGCTACAGGAATCACTTATACAGTCTGCTTTTAATGTAATGTATAAAATGCACAAGCAGCGTTGGGTCTGAAGGATACAACAGTACAGTGACCAAGTTCCTCACTCGAGTTAACACTGCATACTGTTAAATTCTTTTTTCATCAGAAACCAAGAAAACTGAAACTTGCAGATTCCATCATTTTCTGCCAGTATTCTTAAAAGCTATAAAAGAGAAAGCATATGAATGCTGCTTAATTTCTACTGGCTCATGCTCGGCTCCTACTGTCATCTCACAGATGACAAAAATGTGAAAGAACATGGGAAAAAGACCATTCTTCTTGAATGAAACTAACAGAAGTCATCGCTTCTTTTGTTAACGTTGAAAGTCAATCCAGAACAAGAATTATCACGCATGGAGTCATATTCTACAACCTGAATTAAAGTTTCTGGGGAAGATGGATATGGAGTGATAGAAATACAGCTTGAAGCAAATAAGTGGTGGCCTTTGGATAGGCTTTGGGAGATTTTCTAAGCTCTATCGTAATGACAGTTTTGCCTTGCATTCAGCATAGTATTTATTGCCATATGGGGATACCACAAGGCTTAGTATTATAAGAATCATTGTAATATGCTGATGCTCTGTGTAGGTGCCAGTATGATATTCACATGATGTTACCAAGGCATTTGTCTGGAAAGACCAGAATGCAGAGGTTTTATAGATGATAAAAAATCTGGCAGAACTGATGATCTTGCAGGGATAGCAGCAAGGTAACAGAGAAAGTGGATGTCACCATGTTATTTTTGATGAGTGATGATTAAGAGATGAGGGGGAGAGTGGTGTGTTATGGAAAGGAGCTTGCTGTTAAGGAAGGAAATGCCCAGATGTTTTGAAAAAGCGTCAAGAATTTTGGAGGCTATTTGTATTGAAGCTCTGTGTTTTGGGAGTTTTATCTGTTATTGCTTGAAACTTACGTATTTAAAAGAAACCTCTCTACAGTTCTGAAAAATGCACACTTGATCTTTCCATCTTGAGTTAACCCCGTTGTTTGAGGAAAAGCTTATCTTTTCAAAGCAATTCAAAATCCCATCTTTTAGTTCTTTTAGAATCGAGTGTTACTCTTGCAGTAGCTCATTAGGCATGCAGTGTCTGTGCTTCAGCTATCCCACCTTACAGTGGAGAGCCTGGCACGTAATTTCAGTTCCCATAAAGTGCAATTCCCCAGCTAAGCCACTCAGGATTCTTGGCTTTTAGAAGAAATATTTATACACTGAGCCAGTATCTCCAATCTACTTAAGACTCCTGGAGTGGAAATGAGAAAATTGTCGGTAGTTGTGACTATGTAGGGACTGTCAGGAGTAAAGTAAAACTGAAGTGTTTGCCTGCATGCCTGGAGGGTCTACTGTTCTACTGAGTTCTTTATATATTGTGTTCTTGGGAGAGCGGAAAGTAGTTGTGCTCATCCTTTCAGAAATGTCTGAGAGTAGAGGGATTTTGTGTCCTTTTGCAAATAAATTGTCAAGGCTGGAAATCATAGGCCTTTTTGGCCCTAAGCCAGGTTAAACTGTGTATGTATACCTAACATCAACCATCATCTTGGACACAAACAGCTCCTGATGTTAAAAAAGTGAATAAATCTTGCTCTCAGTTTAATAAAACACAGATGGAAAAGCAAACCAAACAGAGAATTAACAGCTCTATTCACTAGTCTCCTGGGCTCCGTGTGATTAAATCTGAGTTGGAGGGTATGTTCCTGCTGCTGCTGTTCTGGCCAGTGTCCGCAGGGCAATGGCCAGCAAACGAGAAGTATTCCGTCAGTGCTGAATGTCATTTGTCAAGCTGAAAAAAACCAGTCATCTTGCTGAACAGCAAGACTTCTGGCTATCCACAATCCCAGCAAATATGCTCCAGTTCTACAGCATGACATCCGTGCTGCAGGAATTTTGCTCAGCCATGGGAACAGACTTCAAAATCACCTCCCAGATCCACAGCTTAATTTCAAAACATTGATCTTCGTAATGCTTTCTGGTCTTTACAACTCCATTCTGCTATTTCATTCTAGTCCAGACGTAAACTCCATTACTTGTAAACATTGAGTCTCAGTACTCTCAATTGCTGCCCTATTCTACGTAAAGGAGATTGACTTGAGTTTTTTCCTTTTTTATGTATTAGTAAACATTTGCAGAGGAATCAGAAGACCTGCCTTAAAGAAGAGAAAGGTTACACATACAGCTACAGAGATCAGACATTTTCAGGTCCTTCATAATTTGGAAAATTACACAATTCCTGTGGAACTATTTGACATCCATAGAATGATATAAACTTAGATATTTTACAGATTTATAGACTCAATCCAGGGGAATTGTTATCTGGTTTTTTCTGCTAGAACTTTTTTTTAAATTCCTTTTAGGATACTTTCCATGTCACGAGAGACAAGTAAAGACAGAATTAATGTACCTCGGTTGGTTATTCTGTCATTAAAGTTCCTTTAAAAGATACAGTAGCCTTCTTCCAGGACATTTTTATTCTTTCTCATAGTTTTTCATGTTCTGGGCTTCAATCTGTTGTTTCTGTATGATGGTCCATTTGTCCACTTTGGTAATTTGCAGGACAGATTTAATCCTTCTAAAGAGAGGGAAAGGATACCTTTTTTCCCCTGCAGCTATGTCTAAAATCTCTCACAGCAGATCTTTAGAAGTATGTTTTCTTTCACAGTCCACGGAGAATAGGTTAACTTGAGCTGTTTTAACTGCAAATTTATTTTTTGCTTCTGATTAGCTGTATTTATTTAATCACATTTCTGTGTTTCTGTTATGGCAACAGCAATTAAGAGTGGTACCAGCTGACCTGTGCTTCAGAAGTTGCTTGCTGTTTTGATAAGTTTAGGGAGTTTGAATTTTGCCTGTTCTCTCCCTTTTTTCCTCATTTTTTTAAAAAATACTTTTATATTTCTTTAGATCTCCTTCGCTATCAGTCCACCCATTTCTGAGCAGTTTTATAATTGATAGGAAGCCTAAGAGCACGTCAGTTTGAACAGTAAATAAAATTGACTATAGAAAACACATAGATCTACCAAAAAAATAATTTCTACATGCTGAGAAAAATTGGAAGTAATTATCCAACAGTTTTTGCCTTCTGTTTTACTGAACAAACTCTTATATGTCTAGTGAACAAAGGTGTTAAGCAGCCCCCAAGAACACTCTTAGACATAATGCAGCGTGTCAAGGGCTAGAGAAGTAAAAAAAAAGGAGCCTAACAGTTACCTAATTGTAGTATACTTCTAGTAGAAAGCAAGGTTTGGGCATGTTTCTGCGTCTGAATTGCAGTGCACGGGCTCCATTGCAGAAGAAGGAAACTATTACCCAAAATATAAAATAAAATAAAAAATTAAAATAAAATAAAATAAAATGAGAAACTTTGCAAAGAGCCTTAAAAATGAGAAGCAAAAACTTTGGTGACTCCCACTTGATCAAAAGAGTGCTTATCATCCACTACTACAGACCAGCTTTTGGCATTTGTTCCTCTCTCCAGCTCCATGCGCTACTTGCTCCCCCCATTTCCCACCCACCCACCTCCAGATCCCACAGTGCCGGCCATTCCCACAGCCTCCCAAATGAGACACTTCTTCCTTCCCTTGCAATAACTCACAGAAATCACCCTCCTGCAGATGTATTCACTAAGATAACTGGAGGCATCTGGTGGGGGCAAAACACTGTGTTGGTGATGGCAAGAAAACTCTGCAGCTGATTAATATTTAAGCATTAAAAAAACTGACTATTATTTATTGAACCAGGAATGGTGGCTGACAAAATGTTTAAGTAATAAAATCCTAGTGTGTGAGTGACATAGAGAATGAAGCTTCTTCCTTTTCATTCTGGAAAGCATGTGCAGTTTAGGATTAATTGACAGGAACCTAACCTTAACTGACAATCTGCTCAGCAATCACATTCAAAAGCTAGAAACACACACACACACACACACACACACACAAAAGATGCCCCAGTTTGTTGGTTTTTTGCTTTGGTTTGGTTTGGTGTTTTTTTTTTTTTACTAAGAAAACAAAGAATAAACAGTCAAATAAATACAATACAAGTGCCTTGGAAATAACAATGAAAAAAAGGAACCAGCTCTGGCTATATCAGAATTCTGGGCAGGGAACACACAAGGGAATTAACTGCTGCAATTGCTCATGGGTAACAAATACAGCCATATGCTTTCAAAATTTTGTAGGAAGGACGCTTACAGCCCAGAAAGTAGTGACCAGTCACAGAAGTCATTCTACTGTTACCGCATGCTGACATGAAAGAACCTTTTGGGAATAACTTCTTTTAGCAGAAGTGGCCACAGCCTAATTGAATTTCACATGGTAATGAACAGGCTGGTAAAATGCAGAAAAACAGAGAAGTAAATAATACAGATTTAAGGCATCTATGGCCAGATTCACTGTAGGCTTAAGCTGATAATACTGTTTCAATGATGCAAAGCAGCTGTAAACCCAATTTAGCTGGCCTGAAGCCACTACATCATCTATCTGGTTAAAAAAAAGGACATAATGGTTTCAGTTCCCAAATCCTGGGTTTGGAACTGTGTCCCATCTGCCAGCCGGTTGGCTAAAGGAACTATCACTTGTGTTACTTTGGAAAAACCCTTGTGCCCCAATTTTTTGGCTCTGCCCCTATGACCCATCTAAAGAGTGTCATTCGTGGCAAAGGAGCTCACTTTTCAGGGCTGCTCTCCAAACTCCAGAGAAGCAAAGATAATTGGCAACTCATCTTCAGCAAAAGCAGTAGAAAATGAAAGACATTTAACCAAAACAATAAAATTAAGTGAGCACTATTTTAGTATAAATGCTTCTAGTGAAGTCATTTCTTTAATAATGACTTTTGAAGACTCACTTATAAGAAAGCATTATGAAAAACAGGTTTTCCTATTAAATCTTTTCATCATTGTGTGTGTATATAGATCCAAATATATAAGGGTAGAAAGCATGTCTGCTATTTTTTCTTTTTCACAATGTGAACTTGGTTCCCCTGAGCAGCTCTGAACAACAGGTAAGATTAAGAATTCAAGGTAGCTGGCAGTGAAGAAGTTTGACCTAATCTATCTTGACTTTGCACTCTATGCATTTAAATGCAGCATTGTCTGTGTGAAACACACTGTAGTTCACTGGGGTACAGCGTATCTATTTTAGTCACGTGCATACACTGAAATAGCTGCGTGCACATGGAGATCACTCTTTTTTTGTTGTTTTTAGCCAAATTAGAGGATCAAAGCCACGTAAAACCTTTTGTAATGAAACTTGAAACCACATGTAATGAAACCAGATAGTTTTTCCTTTCTGATCTAAAGTCTTTCCTGTTTTCAGGCATTACTATAAACCAACATCTTGGTCCACTCTGTAACTTGGTCCAGCTTGGATTTGCAAACAGTTTGATGAAGGCTGGGGGGGGGGGGGGGGTAGGGGTGATTTATAGCTTGAGGTAGAAAGAAAACAAACAACAGAATCTAAAGTTTGGCTTGCTTTAGGCTCAAGATCAAGCGTAACCTCCTACTGACTCCTTTTGGATTTTTGTGTCTTTTCAAATCCCAAAACAAAAGCACCCCACTGAATCCTAAATGCAACACAAAAAAAAATATACTGCAGTGGTAAATGTAAAAGCAAGTTTCACAAATATCCTTTCATTTATTAAGAAATTTCTATTTAGACTTAAATGAGGAATTTGTACAGAGGTAGGTTAGGGAAAATATTTCTTCCTTACTACAAAGAGCTGAATGTACTCTTCTTTATTCAGAAGACAAGTAGTGTATCAATCAAAGAGCACTTTTTTTCATGCCATCCACAAACTTGTTCAATCTCTTTTAATTCAGCTTAAAAGGAAGATGACAAACATCAGCGGGGAGCTGTTTAGCTAAAGGAAGTGTAACATTCAGAAAAATCAATACAGATTTGCAAAGACAGCATGGCTTAAAATTAGCATGAAAATAATGTGGGTTATAGCAGCTCTCAGGGTTCCTATTTCCTATCTTCTTTAAAGTATAAAGAGTTTAGATACAAGATAATAAGGGGATGCCTGTGAAGAATATCGTACACAATTACTTCACAAGGTAAATTCTTTCAAAAATACTTCTTTACTGCTTTTAGAAAAAATCCTTCTAGAAATCAAGCTGGTACTTGGTATTTCTACCTGCTACCAATGCACACACATAAGGAAACGCTCTTATCTAGGCCAGGACGTCTTCACTTTTGGCATCAGAAGGCAGAAGGAGAACAAACCAATCCCAAAAGAAACAGCTGTGCAAAATGCGCCTTAAGCAAAATCTGAGTGAGCAGATGCTTTGCTCCGTTGGACTGGTGTGGGTGACAGTCTGTCCCATTTAAAGGAGAAGCCTAAATGATAAACTGATTGAAGCTGTTTGTGTATTCCAGCATTTGGCAGGAAGGAATGGAGTATGTATTTTGAGACACCTTAATTTCCACGTAACTGGAAGATAATAATATCAACAATTGCAGATCTCAGAACATAAAATGGAAAGTATTTCTGATTCAGATTAAAAAAAAAAAGATTTGGTGCCCACAAATAAGATTGCATAAGCGTGGACATACAAGCCTGAAACCACAGCTCTTTCCATTATCAAAATTTAATTCCTAGGCTAAAAGGATTTCAATCTGTATCACATTACAATACATTCAATATTTAAATTCTCTCCCACTTAAAGGCATCCTAAACAAGAGATCAGTGTTTAGGTTCCAACAGGTCATGTTTCCTATGATTGTCAGTAGTGGGTACTCTCAAAGGGTAGATGGGCAGCTGAGGCACAACAACCTAGCCATGAAATCTATCTACACCTCGTGCAAGAACAATCATGCACAAACCCATTTAGCTACCCTTTAAAATACACATGAATCCTTTAATTCAATCTAGATCAAAATGCTGAGGCATGAAAATCTATATAGCGGATTCAAAAAAATTCCACATAATTATCCTAGCTGGATGTGAAGTTTCCGTCGATCTTTGATCTATAATGTAGTAACGTGTCAGCTCGACCAAAGTAGTTTTATGTGCAGGAAATAAGACAAGCTGAGTAGCTTCATGGTTAATTGATTAAAAGGTTCTAAAGAAGGTGCAAGATCAAAGAGTAACTTAATGGTTTTATGTTACTCTAGAGAACTATTGGTCCACTTGTCTAACAAGGCTGACCTTGGGCAATGAAGTAATATGCAATTTTAAACAAATCTGCAAAAGTAAAACACAGATCATATTTATCTAGTTCAGCATCCTTATTTGCTTTAGCAGGTAATAGGTAGCGAAAGCACAGAAACTCAGAATACAGGATGCCTTGCTGTTGGTTAAAAACCTATGAAAGTAAACAAATGACAAACCATGAATGAAGAATAGTTCCTTTGTCTGTGGCTGAACTCCTTCAGCCATCTTCACCGGCACTGGCAACTGATGACACCTCATAGCTTACAAGATTGGCTCATCTTGACAAGTATATTAGGAAATGGGAGCTACTCTAAAGGAATTTAACTGCCTGCAATAAAGAAAAGAAAAAAGACGGTTACTGCATCAACTCTTAAAGAAGAATTTAATAGGTCATTCTCTAAATGACACTTTAAAACACCAATACTTTCTGGTTAGGCTGTCATCCCTAGGCTATGCAAGTATCTCATGAGCACAATTTAGTCTGTCTTCTGAATATGAGCATTACTCGATGATCCTGGGGGTCTTTTCCAAAATAGCAATTCTGTGATTCTGTGATTATACTTGCACTAAGGCAAAATACTGGGAATATTGGGCAAAGGAAGGCAAGAACTGCACACAACAAAATTTCAGCAAGCTGCACAGTGACCTGAATCCAAATTTGTCTGAGTCCTGATCCAGTGTGGTATTTTATATATGCAAACGGGTAGTACTTTGCTTTACTTGAATAACTAAGGCACCAGCACCAATAAGACTGGAGTTAGACTCAGTCTGGCACTTGATTCTAATGATAACTCAGTCTCCAGTGGTTGTGCTTCTGGAAAATGGTATTCCAGGTGCTTACAAGTCAGCTACAGCAATGGCTTCACAAGGCAAACTCAGAGTTACATTGAAAGAAAACAAACAAAATCACATTTTTCCTGTTCTGTATTAATCCTGTTTGTATCAAAACCATGGTACTGTCACACGTTTTCCCATGTATTTTCTAAGGCTCAACAGAGGCTCTTGCCCCTCCCTACCAAATTCTCACCTCATTACTGTGAAGCAAGACCCCTTCCCCAGCCAATCCTGCCACCATTCCGACCTTTACAAAGAAAACAGCCCTTTCTCTAGGTATTTATCTGCCTTCCAGCATCATCAGGAGAGCTTGGTCATGTGACAAGTAGTATCACCAAGATGCCTATCACTTAGTCCAAAAATATGAAGGCAACCCTAAGTCTGAAAGCCACTTCCCTCGAGGGAAGTTCTGTTAGAAACAACTGCCATTCTGTTAGAAGCAACTAGCAAATGACTTGAATAGCCTGAGCTATTGAAAAGATGATGATCAGAGAGTGTGACATAAGGCAAACGGTTTGGGGGAGACTCCTCTCATCTGTAGATCATAAATTAATTAATACATCTGCCCAATGTGTTAATGACATTGTAGCACGCTACCATTAACGTCTTCTGTTTACAAGACAGTGACTTTCAGGTCAAGGATCTAAAAGTTCCCTGTTGATCTATTTACTTAAAACAAACAAACAAACCACTACTATTGCTCCTGCTGTCCTGCTTCGCTCCACAAAGAACAATAACCCACTTGAGCTGACCAGCTGACAGCTCTGCTTAGTGCCTGATAAGCTGCCTTTCTTGGGTCACCACTGAGTGGGAATTTCTGAGCTGTGTAATGGGATTAGCTTTCCCACACCATTCCCAGAGAGCCCATTGTTGAAAGAGGAATAGTTTTATTCATGGCAACAAGTCAAACACAAATCCTTGGCAAGTCAAATTAAGAACAAATAAACAAACAAAAGCAGTTTTGGCAGAATCTGGGATTTGCCCTATTGGAAATTTCTTTGTAAACTGATGGAGAAGTTGACTGATCTGGAATGGACCACTAAATTTACAATGGAGCTAGAGGAACTTGTTAAAGACTCTTCTTTTGTTTTGAAAAAAAAAGATATTTCACTACCTCAAAGCCCTTTCCTTCACAAAGTTCCTAAAAACCCCAACCCCATCAGCAGCAGCACATCTTTGGAATGATGAGGAAAACCACTAACTGTTAATCCTTTCAGTGGAGGAGTCTTGCATTAGTTATTTTATAGTTTCACAAGTACAAAAGTGAGGGAATTGTTGTGATTTAAAGATATAATAGTTTTCAATGCACAAATCCCCTTTACTGAAGTATAAATTGTTCCTTCAGGGCACATAAAAGCATTGAACTGGGCCTGGCAGGATCACTTTTATTGTATTCTACTGTGCAGAAACTATTACTTCAGTACAAATCGTCATATGCCTTTTTTCAGCCTGATAAAGTTCAATCTTATGCTTGTAAATTACTTTGTACTGGAGAAGTATATCCAAACATCTGTGGTTAATACTGTCTTGGACCTTTTCTTTCATAATCTAAAATTTTTCTCTTTTTGTTTGGTTCTAGCCATGAACACTTTTGTTCGCATATAAAATTTTACAGTTGTGCTTCCAGTCTGACCAGTTTTCACTAGTCTCTTAATCTCAATTCCATCCTCCAAGTAGTTCTGTTTCAGTGCTTCCAAGAGACTCACTGAAACTCGTACTTCTTATGTTGTTTTGGTTTTTTTTTTTAAATCTTTGCTGGATCTGAATGTTTCCAATGTATTGTTATCAACAGACAACAAACAGATTTGATTGCTATCTCTGGTTTTGGAGGCTTCTATTTGCCCTAGTGAACCTGTAGCCACATATACAGTTAAAATGCATGTGCATGTACAGTTGGACCTTACACTTCTTCAGCCTGGTGAACATCTCACAATTTAGTTAGTGATTATGGTATCTTCATACATCATGGGGTTTTGTTTGTTTTTGTATTAACCAAACACCTGGGAAAACAGGGCACCGTGCAGAGTCTCACAAACAGCACAACTAAGATGTGGGGCGAAATGTGCTGAGGCAGGGTCATATTACTGCAGATATACTGCTGTAGGAGTTAGCTCAAAGCTTTCTGAAAGGAGCAGGTTATGCTATAGAGAAATATCAGCGCAGTGGGAACTAATTTGGGAAAACCTCATCACTACACAGTGTGATTTTAAGTCTGAAATACTTCAGGGACTTGCAAAAATAAGAACCTTCTCTAATTAAAATAACCTATTGAGCTTTCAGGTTGCAGAGAGGATTTCTTGTACCCACAGTTACGACACCAGGAACTGGTGAAATGTGGTGCTCAGCTGGAGATAATAAGCCCAGTCAGACCTTGGTGAAAGCTAACGAACTCTTACAGCTCCTTGCTGACTGTGTGGTGCCATGCAGCTTTCATGCCATCCTTTTCCTCACCATTTCAGGTCCAGGGGTGCAGGGTTGGGCAGTTGCTAGCATGAGTTCATAGGCTCATTAACACCACAGTCCCTGCCCTGTGCAGCAGAGGCAGAGTGCTTCTTGGACTCATGTTAGCTCTGGAAGTAGTACTACATTCCTGCTCTATACATGCCTTCACAGGCTCAAGGTGAACAAGTACAGGCTCCCTGGCACAGCTGATACTCAAGACCTAGCTCCCAAGATTTGCTCTGCTTAGTGGTCTAGAGATTGTTCAGGAAACAGTACTCCAGAAAATTGTACCTGTAAAACTGAAGGAAATAATTTAGGAAGATTTTTTTAAAGCTTCATATCAAAACTACAACACCCTGATATGCTGGGGCCTGACTATCAGATTCAGCTAAGGAGATTTGTCTCACCAATAAATTATCCTGAGTTTGTCAAAGCAGTGGGCTAGTCTTTTTGGTTTTCCTTTTGACAAGTCCAGTGTCCAAGATTACTAAGAAACATTATTCATGGCTGAGATGTGAATCTTGTTCTAAGTAAAAGATCAGTTAAAATATAGAAAAGAAAAAGCAGGTTTAAATGGTCACTGCATCTTTGATTTAAGAACAAACTATTAATTAAATCCCTACCCACTACTGTCACATTTCAAACCCATATCATAAAACCAATTGAGTGCAAACTTGTTCTTTGGTGGCAAAGGATGGTGTAAATAGAATTATTAGTAGTAGTTATTTAGAGTCATAGGAATAACGTAAATGACAAAAAAACAATCTTGCATCACTCCTTACCCTTGATGGTTAATTAGTACTCAGCAAAAATCACAAAGCATTAAAACACTTATCCAAACCATAATGTAGCTAGTCAGAATAAACAAAACCAACCAAACTAACGAATAAAAAACCATCTCCAAGTAGTGACCTAACCTCCCCATGCAATCACTACTTCTCTTCAAGACTTGTGGAGTGCATGCAATATCTGTCTTAAGAGGAACAATCTGTTACTGTACAATGACACTAGTGTATTTACTGCTACTCATCCCAATCTCATTGATAGCTTCACTTTCCACATGTATAATACCACTATTAATTGTTTGCTAAATTCA
>WAAB01021742.1:0-28807 GCA_013389865.1 Piaya cayana
GGGCAGCCACAGCTTCTCTAGGCGACTTGGTCCTTCCTCATCATCCTCACAGTAAAAAATTTCTTCCCAATATCTAATGTAAATCTACCCTCTGTCAGCTTAAAACTATTATCCCTCATCCTAGTTCTGTGCTCCCTGAGAAAGAGCCCCTCCCCGCTTTCCTGTAGGCCCCTTTAAGTACTGGAAAGCTGCTGTAAAGTCTCCTTGTACTCTCTTCTCTAGGCTAAACAAACCCAACTCTAAAATGCTAGTACTGTGTTTTATCAGCGAGCATAATTAGCTTTGCTGAATGGTTTTTATTCAGAGGGAAATCAAGGAGCATACATTTGTCATTAAGTTATTTGCGTGCATCTCTCATGCGCAGCTCATCTCCTCAGCACAGAAGGCACAAACACAGCTCTGCTCTCCACAGTCTCCAACGGTCTCTTTTGGGCTTGCCTTCCGTTGTAGGATGCATCATATTTGAGTAAAGCGGTGGTAACACAAAACCCACCGTAGCCCAGTTTGTGATTTAGGAGAGTGGCACTGGGGCACCACCTCAGCCTTGGCTCAGTTTGGCCACAGCATCTTCGTTATTGACACACACAAAAGGATATGATGGTTTCATCTGAATTACTGCATGGCAGGATCTCTGACCCCGCTTATTACACAAAATAATCACAAAATAGCAGGGCTGTCTTCCCTGTGAGTAGTAGATGATTATTGCATGAACTTGTTAGTATGTTTGAGGGGAAGTTCACCTGTGCTGTGCAGAGATGAGTCAGTCTCTGTAGTATCTGTATCATTACAGAGTTACAGAGACGTTACAATGAAAAAAACCATCTCATTTAGGGAGGCTGTTATTAGCTAAAGGTTAAACCAAAACCTTCTATCCCTTAGGGCTTAAACATCTAATTTCAAATAATGAGTAATGTTATTTTGTTCTTTACACCCTTCCATTATCATGTCTGTTAAACCAAAACCAAAACCCAAACCTATTCTAAGCAAGAGGTACACGTTGAGGCTGAACTTGGATGTAGCATACACGAAGTAATCCCACTCAATCCAGAGGAACATCCTTGCATAAAGAAGTAACTGGGGACTAAACGAAGGTATTGGTGCAAATGTCCTCAACTGATTGCATATTTAAGTAGAAGTACAGTCTTATACACCTTGTTTTTCTTCACTGTCCAAAACCACTTCAATATTATCATCTTCTGTGTGCTACAGAACTTCCACTTTAAAGAAATCCATGCAGTTTTTGCACTGACCAAATGCCTTCCACTATTGTTTAATATTGCATGGAATGTTTTAAAACTAAATTGATTTGGGGGGGAAAAAACATCTATGTGGTAACTCCCAGCCCTGTCAAACTGTTCACGATGTGCACATGGAGCACGGCTAATGCCCGAGAGATCAGTTCGCAAGAACGAGGATGTTCAGAAATAAAGCTGAAGCATCACTTTCAAAATATACTGCATGATGTGGAAAAAATGTGAAGTCTTGTCATTGGATGTGAAATGCATTATAACTTATTTCAAAATGTTTTAGTCAGCAACAGTTTCACAGTTTGTAGTTTTTACTGAAATAACCACCTTCCATGTAAGTAAAAAAGATATATTATTGTCTTCCATTCTTTGAGACCTGCAGAGGGGTTTGAATTGAAAACAAAATGAAAAGTAATTCCCTCCCCCCCTCCTCATACAGGTTTAAATTCAGCAAATAAGGAATGTGTGTTGTCTCTAACCTGGAGCTGCCAAAGTGATCAAACTGAAATTAGTCTCCCAGCTGCAAGTCCCTAGGACTTCAAGCACAAGTGGCTCCACCAGTCTGGTTCAGGAAACTGCAGATCCATGTCATTATAGCACGGTGCTGTATTGTTGCTTTATTCTAACCAAAGACTTAAACACTTCTCATACGACTACTGAGTAAGCACATCTCCAATTTATTGGACATGACACAATGTAGCTAGACAACACCTTTACAAAAATACTTGAAAGCTATTATTTCAGGTGTACAAATATATAAATGCAAGATCCCCTTCACTGGAAAACACAGAAATCTCATACAAGTTTCTTTTTAAACAAAATGAAAAACATTGCAACAAACTGTAATTTATGGACATCATGCTCTTGAATGTTAAATACAGACAAACAGGAACACTGGTCCAAATATGTCTCAAAGGTAAGGATTGTGTGGCTTTCTATAGATTTTTCCATCTAGGATTACAAAGCCTCTACAAAGTGTTCATGCGTTATATATCCAAGTAATCCTTGGGAAAGAAAGTGTATTGAGGACAGGGAGAATAAACATTTTATAAATGTGGAAACTGGGATGTAGAGTTTGAGTGAAATTCAGAACCTACAAGAGATCATGTATTGCAAGAGTCCCCAGCCTGGTTTTTAACCATTATGTTGTGCTTTTTTCTATAATGTAGTTTTTCTTAAAATTAATGGCTGTCTGCAGGGGAGGTTCTAAAGATACTTTAAACTAGAATCTTCCTAAAGTAATATTTTGAGGGTTTGGATTTCTTTTTAGTGTTAGATTTTTATAACCTTGCTTTGTGAGAAGACAACTAGAAATATGACCTGCATTACAAAGCTTAAGAAAGGACAGTGGCTTCTGTCTCCCTGTAAAATATAAGCTGGCTGCAGCCAGCACTCTAAACTGCATATAAAAGCAAACCCAATGCCAATACTTCTGTGTAAAATTACTCTTAAGTGAATTGGCCAGTGCAGAAGAGATGACTAAGTTGTAAGCTGAGTTTTGGGATACTAAAGTTCCAATTAAATTTTTAACTATACAGCCTTGCCATCCTCAGCTGGTCAGCCCTTCATGTGCATTGATGACAGTCCCAAAAGAGGATAATTCTGATCTTGTGCGTAACACCTTCGTGACAGACCCCAACCCACAGCTGCCACATCTTGTCTTCTTGGGCATTTGAAGTAATGTGAAACTTCATCAGATTCTGCTGTCACATTTCTTCTGTGCAATAGCATCACATTTTTGTCCAGTGTGTTGTACTTTGTCTATAAAAGAACATGCTTACATGGACCAGCAAAATCCACAAATGTTGCTGGGATCTGGGAAAATGCTTGGGAAAATGGTTAGGAACATATTAATTGCTCTGTAGACACCCTTGTCCCTATTCTGAAAGGGCAATGACACATTTCAGATAGATCTCCACACATTTCCAGCAAAAGGAAGGTGCCTGCTTGGAACCCGCTGCCACCCACTAGTCTGAATTTCAGTTGAAGTTGCAATCCTAACTTCTCCGAAGAGCAGAAGAAAACTCATTTCACTCAAACTGCTTTTGATTCATAAAGATGCACAAAGTGAATTATGATCATATTTCTAATAATGCATGTATTTATACAAAGAATATATAATGTGTCTATACACACAATCTCTTAGATGACAGCTCAAGCTGGAGGCAGGGGTGCTCCTATGACTGTGTTTCCATATGTGTGATCTTAAACTAAGTATTTCAGCTACGCATGCCCAGCGTTCCATAGATGTCAGAGAAAGTACTGTGTTAAACACTATTATTTGTACTGATGGCTTTAACTTTACTTTTAGATCTGTTTGGTAACAGCTGCAATCAACTGCCTTTTCAATACAAGTGTCCATTTTGAGGAATTTATAAAGGGTACAAATCTATAGCTTTCAAAAATTATAGAAGACTTCTTGGAGCTTCCTGTTTTTGGAGAGGAACTAGAGGGCCTATTAAAGTTCAGTATACAATCAGCCTTATTCAGCAGTATATAACACAATCATACACTCCTTTGAAACAAAATTTACTGTTGGAATTGCATAGCAATTGCAGATGGTTGGGTGTTGGTGTTTCTTTTCCATATACTCTAAGTAAAAGCATTTACACACCTTTCTGAATGCACGATGCCACGTTTACATCTGCTTGGTGCTTTCCTTATTCAAACTCCGTACAGCCACAATAGACTTTCTGGAGTAAATCCACTGTTTTGAATGGTGCTATGATGAGAACATTGTTCTGAACTGGAGGCATTGCAGGTTAGAGTCTCAGACTGGACATGAACCAACAATACAGGGTATGAAGTGTAAAGGCAGTAATATTTTTTTATCCAGTATGTGAAAAATAGGCATACGTGACAACTGCACATCATGGAATAATCAATTTAAGGTGATGTTCATGAAAGTCTCACCTGTAAAACACAAAGGTCCCTGTATTGGTCTGCCCAGTAATTTCTGCTTTGATGGTGAAGTTATTTATTATGCCCACTAGATTAATTATACTGATCTACCACCTTGTTTGAAAGTATATAGCCACAGAGTCCACTGATCTACAGCTCTGAACTCCTGTAAATTATATAATCCTTCTTCCTCAACATAGCAAAAAATATTTCAATTGAGCTGTGGGAAAATGCAACAGAGTGAGACCCCTTAAATGACACTGTGAGAACTTCCTCACTGATATGCCTGAATGCTAAATCAGTGGAACTATTGTACCTGTAAACATGAAAAGGTAATTTAGTTTTCACGGTCAGAAAAACACGATCTATGGCTGAAAGTCTTGTGATGGTGTTTTTATAATGAACACACCTCACACTAGCAAGAAACTGAAATGTTGCCAGTTTTAAATGATAAAGAAAGATTAAATTAAAAGTTCACCGCTCCTAGATATACTTCATACTCTGTAAATATTTTGTACAGAGAACTCTGGGCCAAATCCAGCAATAAAAATGCCTAAATGTGAGCAAAAAAAAAGATACATGAAGGGAGCAGCCTGCTCAGGTATTTTCTCTTTAAGGTGAATAACCAGCTAGATTTTAACTTAGTTACTATTACGCATGCAGTCGCCTTTTACTGCATGTTTCTGTCCAAGCATCTGAATAGCTACAATATCATTCTCCAATCATAAAACGTCAGTCTAATAATTTAATAACTGAAAAAAATAATTAAATCATTGAAAAAAATCCACATTCCCCCCATAAATTTAAAAACCACAGACACCTAAAATATGACTTTTTTTTTCCCTTTTCATCTTGTATGGGGAAAAAGAGAGCTAAACTAACAACAAACCTTCTGTTCAAGTTAGGTCATCATGACCCAAAGCAGTACAAACCAATAAATCCAGCAATGCTGACAGTCTAGCCTGGCAAAATGCACACAGGCTCTTGAGCCATGGAAAGTTGGGAGGGCTTTGGATGTCGGCTCTGTGGCTGCAAGATGACTTATTGGAAAGAAAGAAAGGTCAGCGTGCCACAAACAGCATGTCAGGCAAGGCACGTGTACTTGGAGTTGAATACGTGCATGGGAAGGGTCCAGGCCCATCGTCTCCCGCTCTGGGGATAAACTAACATTAAGTTTGTGTGGGTAGCAGAGTACAGAAAGGAAGGATCGCTATAGATATTACTGATCATACTACCATTATGTCACTGATTACTAAAATAATTATTTCTAGATAGGAACACAGTAAAGCAGCTGACTTTCCCGAAAAGAGAACTGAGAGAGACATATTGCTATGCTTGAAAAGAAAAAAGAGAAAAGAACCATGGTACTTATGCAGCATTGACCAGACAGAAAATACAAACGGAACTCTCAGCTTCCCTACTGTAGATAAAAAAGTAAAACATAACTGCAGTGCAGCTGGAGGAGAAGCTGGAGTTCAAAAACATCTAAGCTTCAGTTTATTAAGGACACACACACGGGACCGTTCCAAAGTGCCATTAAGGTGATTGCAAGTCTCTCAGGCATTTCCCTCTGTCACAAACCAGGTTTTAATGAACTCGCATTCCCCCTTCCCTAAAAAATGGTCAAAACTCTAGACTTAGCTAAGACCTTTGAAAACACAAGTGTTCAACCTTTTGTGTTTCTTCAAGCACAGCAGGTTAGAAGTGTGAAGCAGATTGGTGTTTAAGAGCAAGACAGCACGACAGCCGGATCTGGAGGTCACCTCTGCTCTGCACCGCGTGTCACAGCTCTCCAAACACAGCCAGGCTGCCAGAGCCAGGCACTTCAGCCAAAAAAAAAAAAAAATTGATGATACCTCTACAAATCTGAATAACAGTAGGAGAGTTCAAAGGAAGTGGTTTTCTTTGTTTGCTTCACTGAAGCACTGGCAGAAGGCATTGCTGAAGGCCACAGATCAAAAATATCTAAACCATACAAGAATAGGAGAGGCTGAGCTCCAGGCATAGCTTGCATCATTTAAGGTAAAGACTAAAAAACTTCACTGATGTCTCAGACTAAAAAAAAAAGACACCTGCAATCTGTGAAAGATAATAAGTTTTCTAATTGGTACAACAGGTCTCATAACTTTAAAATGTAATCAGGCACATCAGAAATGCCAGAAAATGTCCATCTGCTGCAACCTCTTATTTCTAGTAGACAAAATGCAGTATTAGAAGATGCGGCATTATTATGCCTCCACTGGAAGTTGTTTTATTTAGACCAATTTGTAAAGCTTAGATCAAAAAATACCTTAATCTTTAAATAAATATGCAGAGAAATACAGACAACTAAAAGCCACTTATTGTCTAAAAATCTCAAAGAAAAAACAAGTTTGCTGATAGACCTCCAGACATTGTTGCACTGTTGAAAAGTCACAGTACATTATATTTCTATAGGGAAGAAACAATCCTGTGTTTTGATCACTGTTCACAGTGCCTGTGTAATCCAGAGCAAATGACGGTATCAAAACAGAGACTAAAGGCAATTTTATAATCTGGGCTCAAAGTTGGAGTATCTTAAAACATTTCTTTTCAATCTTCAGACAATCAAGTAATGAATGCAGGACTTTCAAATTCTTACAGCAGTCACACTTTGGCAAACTTTTTCTGTCTTATGTAGTGCGTTCACCATGACCACAGCTCTCTGGGAATGTTTTTCTGTGATTTATGAGACCTTCGAGAAATACAATTTGAAAATGTTTTTAACCTTTGCTATTTATTCCCAAAAGTCATCTTTTCTCCCTTTTTAATTATGCCTCTGAAACAAATATAAAGCATTTCAGGCTAACCTGCCACATTTAAGGGACACAGTGACATGGCAGCCACTTGGAACAATTCTTAGGGACTAAGTAAAAGGCAGATGTTGGCTAATCCAGGACATTCCTAAGCCTGCTCTGTTTTCCAGTTTCAGAATTAGGGTGTCAAAGAATAATTTTTAGTGTGGGAAGTTTCTGTTAAAAGTTTAATCTAAACAGTAACATAGACATTCTGTTTATCCAATGGTAAACCATGTGGCAAATCTTAAATTCCCAAAGAATGCATGAAAATACCGTTGTTACACAAAAATGGAAAGGTTGAAGTTGACTTTTTTACTAAGCTCCACAATTACTGGATGCAAGTAGAAAGAAAAATAAAGAAAACAAAGCTTCAATATGTAGAAATAAAGAATTTTGTGTTATTTATTAAAACAGTTGCTTTAAGGATCACAGTTAAAGGTCAAACTGTATTGAATATGAAAGAAATTGTGTCTGGGCAGTTAGAAATGACAAACCTATTAAATTAACACAAAGAAGTCTACTTAAACCATTTTACCAAGGGCTGTATCTTTGCATCACCTCTCGTGAGGTCGTACTGTGTGGGAATCTCAAAAATGTTTGTATCCCCAGGCATAAAGTAGCTGCTTCTTGATTTGCTTTAGGAAATGATAAATAGTAAGAATACCTTTAGATCTACCTTCAATTGTTAGTTGTCCACATTTTTTTTCAAGAATCAGGATGTAATTTTTATGAACAGATAACACCACTTGTTCTTTTAATGAGGGGACCCCCAATTAAATCAGGGATACTGGATTTGTGTCCATTGAGCCTTTGTACATGTGATAAGGATACAGACCAAGTTGCACCAATGCATCAGTGACAGGCTGCCGCACGATAGATGCATCCAAAATGTAATGGGGAGGAGCATAAGCGCAAGGCCAGCAAGTACCCAAGTACAACATACTACATTGTTAGAGAATTTGGGTACCATTTTTAGTGACAGGCAAAATTTGTTGTGTTTTAATAGATTAATAAATTCTTCTTAGACTTATCCGTTTCTCTGTTGTTCGAATATATCAACAATTTACTTCCTCAAATGCATGAGTTCCATATCAATGCAACAAACATCACCACATTATAATTCTTCAGTCTAATATTCCCTTCCCATGGTAAAACATGACATTCCTCTTGAAAATATAAAGCTAATTTAGTTCAGTTTCTTTTACAGTTACCTCAATTATAATGGCATGCTTTCAAATATAAAATACGTAGCTTCACTAAATAGAACTGAGTTGGATGTGTATAAAAATGTTTGCAGACATATTTTCCATTTATTTTTTGCATTTAATCTTGCTGTAATTTGATGCTAATGGCTGTTTGAGTACTCACCACTGGAATTCAAAACATTAAGATTATTAAGAGTTGTAGTCAGTGAAAACATTTAAAGCTTCTGAAATACAGAATTTTTGAAGTTGATGAATTTAAGACTACAGCTAAGTGATTTAGCTTTAGTAAGTGCTGAACTTTTAAGGAAAACCGAAGCTGAGTGGGTTTGTACACGTTACTTCTAGTGCAATATACACTTAAATGTTTCTAAGCTTTCTGATTTTTGAAGGAGAGATGCACTGAATGCTGCAGTACAGTTCAGTACACCCAACTCAAGAGTTTCAATGCAATGAGAGCAAAGACAAGAATGTAAATGCATATGTTGTGGCTACCATTTTGGTTCTTATGAAAGTATTGTAGTGACGTCTACTTAATCCCAGACAGCTGACTTTGAAAGGATATGTTTGTGAGGCATGTTAGTTAATAAAAAGTGAAATATCCGTGAGAAAATGTGGGCAATATTTATTTTAATTGATCCAAAATCTTGCACTACGCACATGCCCACAGGTACACATGCACACAATGCACTGAAGTAAAAAGTTTACACCATGTCATATCAGACATTCGAGAGCGTGTAATATGTAAGAAAAATGTATAAGATAACTGTTCTTAGAAATATGAAAACTCTATTCATTTGCATCCATATATCTAAAAAGCAACCTAGCCAAGTTTACAAAACGTTTCTTATGACTGCTGTGATTTCTGCAGTTAAGGAATCGGGAACTCACAATATGTACATCAAGCTTAAATGGCTTGTGTATGTTACAAGTATAAAGCAGTAGGCAGGGTAGGTATGACCAATATACTGAAATCCTGACGTTGCAAAATCTTGACCAAAATAAACAAACAAAAAATGACCCAGAAATCATCTCTATGATAAGAGAAAAGACATTTCACTTTTTGTGAAAGAGAAGAGGTTTCACCATCCCTGCCAGAATCTTGGGTAGCTGGGCAGCAATCACCTCTGACATCATCTCAGGGAATTCAACACTCAGTGCACGGGACTGCAGAAATGTGTTCAGACAGAAGAGATGGAGCTGTTTCACTAGCTGGATTTAATAAAATACAAATATGATAAATCAGGCTAACAGTAATAAACATGCTTTAATCACTTATCTCATTCATCCATCAGCTGACATCATTATATATCTTCCTTTGTCATTACTTCATTCAAGAATGTGGGTACTTGTCATTCCCTGTTAAAATATCCTCCCATGGCAAAGTCATAAATACAGCTAAATTGTATGTCATACAAAACCAGTGCCTCACTAATATTATAAAGCCTTATTGTCCTCAGTGGCAGCATGCACCATGAACAATGGCAATCGCTGAACAAGTATTCAGTCTTACATGTTATCCTCACTTGCAACACATCTCTTCATGCCTCATTAACTATATGCTAATCAAACACTGCTCTAAGGAACAGCATTTACTGTTTGTTTGTGAGCTCTTCATTCATTCTGATTGCGATCAAATCTGGGCATGCCGCAAACATTACACTTCACAGGTCCTTATCCCTTGAAAGCAACTGTTCAACATATGTGACTAATTCATCTTTTCTATCTTCTCTGTGAAGTTCCAATTTTATGGAGGTTTTTATTTAAGATGTGTGACCTTTATTATTATACATCATATATATATGATATATTTGATATTATTAAATAAGATTCTATTTCTGTTACTCTAGGCTCTCCACTGTGATTATCTTTTCCTCATATCTCCCATCACTTTATCATCCTGAGCTGAAATTAAGAAATTGAGCAAAGATTCCCTGCAGACCAAGAACTACCCTAATCATCACCTTGTTGAGTATTTTGCAGCAGGCCTCACTCACTCACTTCTGCTATTGTACTTTATTTGAAATTAAGAGATTGACTGTACAGCCCAGTGCTCAAAAGTTTTCCTCTAGATGCTGTGACACTCAGATTGCAAGTTAAGGCAAGAAGACCTTTTATCACAAGCAAGACTGATATAAAAATGTTCCTTGAGCACAGGTCTGCCCTGAGTAGTATATTGGCCAGGACTTATTTTTGCAAGTAAAAGGTGACCAACTGAAGTTCAGGAAAGGACTTAGCACTGACAGTCCCAAGTAATGACTACAGTTTGACTACCAGTAAATACTTAAAGTTGACCTCCATATCCCAACTTTAGAATTTTCTGTTGTCTGCCTTCACCTGCATGGATGTTTTTGTACTGGTCTCGTTGTCCTTTCACTGGTATCCGAGACAATGTAATAGCTAAATGGTGAATGTGTTCTATGGGTAGCAGAATTGATAGAGAGGTTTGTGCAGTGGATCCAGACCACCTGGATAATTACCAATATTGTTACCTCTCTTAAATCCTATAAATGCAGTCATCAAAGGTTGTTGTTTGGGGTTTGTTTCCCACATCAGGCAGGTAAATTAGTGACAAGAAGTTTGTATTCAGAAGAATACAAACATGCAAAGATCCCATCCTTCCCTGAATTCCCTGCGAGCTCCTCACAACCAGTACTGAACTCAAAAGCACTCTTGCTAAAATTAACTTTGGTGCCCCTTCCCCACTGCCCTCAGTCTTGATGGATTTTAAGCTATAGGATACATGCTAGATTCTCAGAGAGGTGGAAAGCTTCATCTTGTAAGACTCTTACGAATCTCTCCAACAGCAGAGTTCTCATAGAATTCTTCCCAAATATAGACCAATACTGAAAAGATGGCATAGAATATATACATAAATGTAGTTGAATTAAGGTTGCAAAATCAGTCTTGGTTGTCTTTCTCTAAATCTTAGTAGCCTGAACTTGCAACTTGTATTGCCTGTTCTTTGCATTATTAATATATTTCATGACCATATATACACACGCACACACACGTACATGCCATCTCCTGTCAAAACCCATAACTGTGCCAGTCACAAGACAGAAATAATGAAACAAAATATTCAAATGCCTGTTTGTCAAATACTTAAATCTTTTACATCGTATAATATTTATGCTCTATATATTGGTGTTGACTATTTGGCTATATAGTCACACAAATATATACACTAAAGGAAAAACAAAGGGATTTTTTCTATTGTTTAGAAATGTTGACTAGCCACTTCCCATAAAATTACTTTTAAGAAACACAAGTTCCTTTCTCCACAAAAAGAAAAACACATCAACAAGTACACTTACATCATGCATGGAATCCATCAGTTTTGTAAGCTGATAGAAACGTTGTGAGTTGGCCACAACACCTTTCTGGCGCAAACCAATTGCCTTCACCAGTTCTCTAATGTAACTTGTTCTCATCTCATCAAATTGGCTTTGACTTCTTAGACCTTCCAAAGGAACTAGAAGGAAAATAACACTTGCGTTGCCATTTATTCAGACACCACTGAGAGAAATTTCAAGTACAGGAGCAATTTACAGTATTTTACACTGTGCAGTGCAATTAATTATTATACACTGGGTACTTATTTCCATTCCACATTCTAGCGCCTTAAATGTGAAAGGCTTTTAGAGAAATTATCAAGGAGAAGCAAGAAGTTGAATTCACTCTTCCCTTCATGGTCAGCCACAAAGAGGATGCAGAGAGAACATTGAGAAATAAACCTGTTAGCAGCTGCTAGTGATAATACCATATTTTATCACTGATGATAAGTCTTGGTAGTATTGTAAGTAAACAGGTGTAAGTTCTAGACTCTACGTCCCTTGATGTGGCAGATTGTAAGACACAGATCTTACAATTTATGTTGTTAAACACAAATATCAAACGAAAAACTCAAAAAATTAAACTTTAAAAAATATCCCCATTTGGCAATTGACTCTAAATCCCTTTTTTTCACTATAATAATCAAATATTAAGCCATGGTCTTCTTTCAAACATATTGTTTTTGAAAGAGCTCTTAAAATTTCCTACCCTTTCCTTTCTTTCCAATGACACTTCACACTGCAAAATGAGGTGAAGGATTCACCTCACCAAACTTTAGACATTTTACAGTATAGGCATCTCCATCTGGGCTAGTTACCACATCTTGCTGTAGCTTTAGTGGGGAAAAAATCAGGCAAGTCTTAGGCACAAGGTATTTTCACTGTTTCAGAAGTAATTTAGAAAGAGATTAATTAAGCTGAAGAGATTCTTATTTTAATCTATGGACTTTAAAAGAATGTCATAGAGACTAATTCACATGTTTAAACAAATTATCTGCTAGTTATCTAGTACATCTTCAATCTGGTATCAGTCCATGGCTAGTACATCTCTTCAAAAAATGAAGCTTGGTTCAAAATGACATTGATTTATTCAATGCTGTTACACCTAACTTTCAGGTGATTTGTCACTTTCTCGAATTAAAACTTAGATATATCCATGTGCTGAATCTCTATTGAATGAACTGCATTGTTAGACACACAAGAATCAAATTCTTAGAACAGAAGCAACCTAAAAAGCACATGGCTGCAGAGCAGTTGAACTTCAGCCTATTCCCTGAAAGAGAATTAGGTAGCAAAGCCTGCACTGAGATAAACATTTATCTCCATGTGGAAATCATAAACCCTATTCTGAAGTCAACAGCCTAAATTATCTCTGTTTCCTCAGAAGGAGGTAAAAGGAGGAGACACTTCAGGTAAACAAATTAAAACTAAGTGCCTCTCACCTCCAGCCCAGAAAGACATAACAATGCAGAGGTTCAGTTCTCTACTTGACTACAGCATAAGTCTTCTGTTTTATAGGAGACTCCTATTTTATAGGAGACTTCCCAAGAGAGGAAAAGATCCAGTTTGCCAAGGATGTCTTCTGCTCTCTGTCTCTTCAGACAAGTGCATTTCTGGGCAAAGGAGTGAGACACACATACGGAAAATAGAAAGTTTCCTTTAAAGCCA
The DNA here is from genome assembly GCA_013389865.1 of Piaya cayana. NCBI lineage: Eukaryota > Metazoa > Chordata > Aves > Cuculiformes > Coccyzidae > Piaya > Piaya cayana. The sequence goes on from WAAB01021742.1 coordinate 13,170, forward strand.
ACTGCTTAAGCACTTAGATGGCTATGGAAGTCAGTCTGACTGACTAACTAAAACTGTATTCACACAAGAAATAAAAATAAAGAAATTGTGACTACTTCCACTGCACATATGTTTATAAAATCATAACTGATAACAGTCCAGCTTTTAAGGATGCCATGCTAGATTTCTATTGGCAGCTGCTGGAGATGAAATGCTGGATGAGGTGGACCTTTGGTTTGACTCAGTATAGCCTCAAGTCCAGACAGACAAGAGTGGTATCTAAAAGTGTGGCTGTACCATCTCTGTCAAGGGTCTGAATGGAAGAGTTCTGATTTGTGGAGAATGCAATGTGCTTAGGAGTAATAACGGCAGGAATACTCGCAGTGAGGAAAGGCTATGTCATGACAAAAAAGAACAGTTTCATTTTCAAAGCCTGGATAGTTCTGTGTATGTGTAAGCAGAACTACAGACACATAGAAATCTTTTTTATATAAAGGGACATTCTGATGGAATTCAGGGCTAAGTGGATGCTTTCTTTGACTTATGTCACTAAAAGAGCAGTGAAGTCCTTACATTTCCCTTGCGAATTAAGTTAAAAGATCTCTTTCAGCAATGCATGTCCTATTTCCCAGAATTCTATAAAAGCACAGTCACGTTCTGGTCTAATCACAAAAAGTCCCACTAAGCTATTATTTCAGTGAAGAATTACAATGTCTTAAATCCACAAATGTAATTTAAACACAGGCAGCTCAAATGCTCCTTTCCCTTGGACATACGTAAATGTTTTTATTCAGTGGCAAGAAACCAGCTAAAATCTTATGCAACAAGCTTTTACAATTCCTCTAAATCAAAAGTCTGGAAAGTGTTAGAGCTACAACTGAACTTGCTATATGCTTATTTCTTTCTCTTTTTTTGACTTAGCTCTACTTTCTTGAATCACATTATTTCTGGATTATTCATAGCATTAGTTCCTAGATGTATGCAGCCTCTGCAAGGTGGAGCCCTAATTAGAACTTTGGGGGCACTACTACAACACAGCATATTACATGTAAGTATCTGTAAACCAGAAACAATTACAGAAAATCAAAATATTGGTCCACTTTTTGCAAGGACTAATTCTCCTTTTCAGACAGCTTTAAAACTGGCACATGCACAATATACTGAAAACATCTAAGCCACAGCAAAATCAATGGAAAAAACATTAAAAAAAAAAGTTAAAATTTAGTCTGGGGTTCTCATTAAGAATTAGAAATTTATCAAGACTGACATTTAGTTGCATACAAAAGAAATTACTGTTTCTTTGAAATTACATACAAAGTAAAAAACCAGTTCATCTGAATAATAAATCAAACCAAAGGCAGAATGAGAGACTAACATTTTAGAGTTGATTTACTGTTTGTATACCAAAGTTTGTAATGGTCATATTTTCATGTTTGAAGAGGAATAAGACGAATACCATGGCTAAAATAAAAGCAGTCTTAAAACCACTTTATAGCAACAAGTTTGAAAGTAGTTTTGTGGAATTATATTTATACAATACCAAATGTTTACTAAATGTCTCATCAACAATGTTTAGATGTGTTCCTTTTCTTCCAGATCTGACAAATCGTTTTTTTCCTATAAGACAATAAGTGCAGGAGAGAACAAATAGCAAAACTTATCAGCACAGGTAGAAATTCTTTTTTTAAAAAAACCCTCATTTACTGCATATATATAAACATATGATTTTTAAGAATGAGTTTCTGAGGGCAATGTAGATGATCAGGAATCCTAGCTTGATGAGTACTGTTAAACTGATGCACTCCATAAACGAGAAGGATTGGATCACTGCAGTGTTGTTCTGAATTCAACTTGAACTTTGCAGGACAGAAATGGAAAACAGGAATATCACAAAAGTATCTAAAATTCACTGAAATTTAAAACTTCCCTCTAAGGTATAGATAGACAAGGGAGTTTATTTTGTAATGAAAAAATGTGGAAACCATTTCAAATAGGAATACATCCAAATTCCAACAGTGCAACTACAGATACATCAAAGAGGGAAATTTGTCTATATTGGTTTTATTGCTTTAGTCGAGTGTGTGGTATTTTGCTATTATATTAGTAATTTTTACGTTCGTATGAGCTAAATTTAATCTTTACCACTTACGCTTTGCTGAGAACAAGGTTTACACAAGCATGTACTTATTCAAATACCAGCCAATTATGGCTTAAAAGGAAATAAAATTTAGTTCCTTATCTTTTACTAAAATTTAGCACAACTAACAATTAGGTTATGCAGGTTTTGTACATTTCACCTCTAACTTCAAAATTCTTCCAATTCTTCCACTCTTTCAGAGGTGCGTATTCTCATTCTTAATAGCACCTGAACCAGTTTAAAACTTTCTATTTATGAATTCATAACTAACAATTATGGCCTCAGCATATGTAGTATTTTAGAAGAGGTTTTGGCAGCTAACTTCATCAGATACCACATTTCCCTTTTAAACTGGAATGCAGCTGTATGCTGGATTCTTTAAAAGAAGCATATGATTAAAAGTGACCATGGATTTTATTCAAGAGAAACAAACCAAAGAAAAACATTTCCATTTGTATATTTCTGTGCTAAACTTTACCTATTTATAAATATAAAATGCTGAATAAATGCTAGAATTGTTTGCTGTGTCTACCTCCTTAATTCTTTTGAGCAAGCGTGCTTTAAGTCCTCGGTCAAGATAAAGGCCTCAGTTCTGACAATTTATTAAATATTTTAAATTATATTTGTATTGTTTCTAAGGCTTTAAGTCATTTAAGCTAAAGAGCTTCTCAGTAGAAATCATTTTGACTGATGTGAATACGTGTAATACAGTACGCTATATATCAAAACAAGTCCAACATTTCTTCAGTGCCTTATACAGAATAAAACCAATAATAAATCACAAATTATTTGTTCCTTATAAACACTCGAAAAAATATTTTCAGTTCATGGAATACTAACATTCCTCCTAAAGACATTTCCATTTATTAAGCCAGATAACTTAGCAATTGTAAAGTCAAACAACACGGGTCAAAACTCTTTTATTAGTGATAAGTTATAAAGAAATAATAAAAAAAACCCTACTTGTGTTGAGAAGTAGCAGTGCTTTCATACACAGAAACTCTTCTTGGCTAACTTGAAGTCTGACAAATTCCTGTGGGAGTTGCCACATGGACAGACACAGGGAATAGAACGATGATTCTTTCATCCTCTGTCTTACACCCAGAAGAGATAAAAACAAAAACAAAAACATGAAAATAAAGAAAAGGAATGGCTATGGTATTCATTGTTTGAAGGAAGTGCCTTGTTATCAGTTTAATGACCACATTACAGAAATTACAGGACACTATACATGTCAACTATTTTCTGACTATTTCACACCTACGCTAGGTTTTTATTTTACTGAATATGCTATTATTTAAATGTTTAATCTGTTACTGTTGTCCAGAAAAAACAACCCACAAAACTTGGAGATTAGGAAAGCTGAATAGTAACCACCAAAAATGAAGGGGTTTTATTAATTAAAAACACCCCAGTAATTAACATGAAGTGTCTTCTTTTTAATTTAGAGGTGGATAGATTATTACATTCTCTGAAAAGATCACAAAGCATAAGGTGGAAGAGAAGCCTGCAAGTTTATAGAAAATTTGTTCTTAGGTTTTAAAAAATGCCTGCATCAAAATACTTTATCACAAGTCTAACATTGCACTGCTAACAGCAAACATATTATTTTGTAGTATTTTCTGTTATTAAATAGTTAAAAATGTTAAATGTAAATATATGTGAAAAGTATTTAAATAAATTCGAACATTCATACAGCCTTATATAAGCTCCTGCAGAAGTAAACAGGAGAAATCACACAAGGAAACACATAAAACTGTTTAGTTTTTTGGTAAGACTTCAATTGTACTTTTCTCTTTGAGATTTTTCGTACACTGAGTATATTTTACTGCATATATTTATTGGGAAGGAAATCACAGCAAGGAAAGCACTTTGGGGCTTGCAGACTAAACTGAATTCATTGTACATTAACCTGAAGATCCAGTAACATGGGTTGATTTTACAGAGCTGCATCCTGGTCTGAATAAATTATGTACAACAATAAGATTAAATTTTGCCCTTCCCCTTACAAAGTTCAGATCAGCATTCCAACCCAACTGTACACAGTACTGTTAACAATGAAAACAGATATTTTCATTAATAAAAAAACCTCTCTAAGAGCAGTAAGGTTTTTTCTTCTATTACTTAAAGTGTTACTGTTATCTTAAATGACAATTTTTTCAGCTTCGTTCAACATCTCATATGTCACAACAGCTCTTAAATGATTTAAACATGGAAATTTAATCTGTTAAATATGAGGGGACTGGTTACTTCTATAGCTACTTTAAATCTCTCTTCCTATTCCTTCCTGGTAGGTTCAATTTCAAAGTATTCCATCCTATGAAAGGTGACAGTAGCTTTCAGGGTATGCTTAAATGTTGTTCTTAGTCATGTTTGACACATTGCAAAGTGTCAGTAACGCTAAATCCTTGCAGGGGTTTAATGCTAGTTCATGAAATTATTGTCAAATTAACATGCCTACATTTGCAGGTCTGAAATTCATGCTACCAAGCAGGTCCTTCCCAAGAACCAGCAGAACTCGGTTCACTAAATGACAAATTGGCTGTGAAACAATATTTAGATTATGGTTTCATTGTCATTTGAGTCACCCAAGTGTGTGTTGCCCCTCTAGAAAGAACTTCCATTATCTCTTTCCACTTCTAGACGTGTACTCCTGCTGTTCTGGAAGTAGTGACTGTTCTGGAAGTAGTCCACATGATGAGTCTGATCAGGGATCACCCCCATCTGCTAAGTAATAGCTTTTTCTGGGGTATCAAATACATAATTTCCTCATCTGTTTGACAATGCAGCCAGACAGTGTTTGATCCAGTTTAGGTGAAATCATGGGGATGAATGGCCAGGGCAGGAGGTAGGTGGAGTTGGTACTTTTAGCTGTGTTCAGCATTTACTTTTGTTTAAAGTGATCATGAAAGTACAATCTTGGACATCACTGTAGATAAGGAAGTTGCTTAAATTTTACTGATCTAAAAGCTAACTTATTCCCCAGTAAATAGCTGCAGCTATAATTTAATGTGTCGGTTACTTTTCATGTGTCTTTGTTTATAGTCTTTCTAATCTGACCCTGATGAGTTACTCTACAACTAAAAGAAGGGAATATTGTCAGTCCACCTCTTTTTTCCATGTAGATGGTCCAGAGCTGCAACAAGAAGTTTTCTCTGAGGGATTATAATTAGGGTTCATAAATCTCAGCCCTATTCTTGAAGAAAGTCGTCTTCACAAGGTGGCAGCAGTGGTCCACATACAAGGCAATACTCCAATACATGACATTACTGCCTATAGCATCTGTGTTTCTTTTGAATCTAATATGAGATATATCACAGACTATGCTAGGACAGAATACAGTCAGAAATTCTTTCATTCTCATCCCTCCAAAGTATTTCAATTTGCACAGCACAATTAAAATACACATGGGAGAGAAATTAATTCACTACTCCATAAACTCACAGTTATTTACAGTCATCTGGAAGAGAAAAGGTGAGGACCTCAAGGGCCAGCTGTACTGAAAATTTTCTATAAAGAACTTCACTGGAAAGAACCTGCATATTACAGACTTTAAAATCAGGTGCCCACATCTTCTACAAATCCAACTCCTAATCCTTACAAGAACACCTGTTTAACTTCCATCTCACTTCATAGTAGTTCTTTTAGGATTTTGAAGAAGAAAAACACTAAGAAAATGTACTAAGGAAAAATAAACAGGGAGATTAATTTATGTTTTAATGTTCCTGGAAACCTCCCATATATTATAAACAAAGCATCTAAAATTACAGCTTTGATAATATTAACTTGCAGAACTGAAAAACTGATAGAGACTAAAATGAAGACTATCTGATTTCATCAGCACAGTGAAGGAAAATCTAAGCCAACAGTCCCCAACCTCCAGCCAGAAAAGAGCAGTCTCACATATTTTATCTTTGATATTAAAATTCTTCCTTGTTAAATTATTACAATTTTCTAACAACAAATGTACTTTAGACAAGCAGATTTTTATCAGAAAGTGTCAAACCCATGTCTTTTAGACTAGACACAAACTATTAGCAAAAACCACCCAACCAACCACGTGGAAAGAAAACTCTACTTAGCTCAATATACTAAATAGTAATTTAAATCTTATTCAGATGAATTCAGATAATCAGATGAATTCAGGTAAATCTTCTGACACTATCATTCTTTTTAAAAATATATTTTTATCTTAGTTAATTAAACTATTATCTGAACTCCTTTTGTTTAGCTATGCTAAAAGACTATTTGGGATTCCTACTTAAACCTTCTAAAAGCTACTAAACTTTAATATGACCAGAGTACTTTTGTTCTACTGTTAATTTTGAAACAGAACAAGTAACAAATGAAATCTTGGCCTTAATGAAGTCACATTCTCATAGACACAAGTAAGTTCAAAATGTCATTTATATTATGCAACAGCAGAGTGTACTTACTCATTTAGAATCAGATCTGGTGCAAAATATAACATCTGACCACTGACATGTTTGTATGATCTCCATCCCATTGCAAAAACCATTAGACTCATCCAGGAATATTGGATGAGGGTTATCTGATCATCAATATGTAAATTCCGAAATCCTGGAAATGGAATTAGAAGTTAAAATACTTGACAATTCTTAGTTAGGCAACAATTGATTAGGTGTTCTGAGACCACGTTAGGCTATAAAACTGAGAACACCTAGAAAGACAAGTGCTTTTGGGGATGCAGCTCCCAGAAGTTTGTGAAATTTGCATAACTGGCTATCACACATTGACAGTTAACGTCTTGTCCTCTTGTTCTGATCCAGTACTTTGAAATGACCAAATCAAAATTGACTTTAGCAGTCAAAATGGACTATTTGAGTAAACAGGAAAGCATCTTATTTTCCTTTGGTAAATATATGCTCGTTTGTAACCTGGTCACTGTATCCAACTTTAATACAAATAGCTCAAACTTCTTAACAAGAAATACAGATATGATACAATAAACATCCACACATTAATATCTCACTTGCATTAACTAAAGAAAAGAGCATTATGTTGTACTTTTGACAACTTTTGCTCTTTGATGACTTTAAAGATTGCTGGGAAGTATTTGCCTCAATCTATCAGCTTCCTGCCACTGAAAGAAATGTTCCTATTCTTCATTACTTGGTCCTGTTACCACCTTCAAGCAAACTCTGGAACTCATGCCACCTCTCAGTGAGCTAGTTCAGCCCATGAAGCCATCAGAAAGCCACAGAGAGTAAAAGAGGAGGTTTGTTTTCATTTAATGAGATTAATCAGTTCAACCAGAAAGTCTCACAAGCATAGGTTGCAATGGGGAAGACCAGTGATAGGGACTACTCTTTTCTGCTACAGTGAAGTGCCAAACTAAGATCATATGGAACCATATTTCCAGGCTTTCTGCTTGATATATTAATTCTTCTACATCCTAGGATCAGGTCCCTATGACCATATATGGCATGTAAACACATAAGATGGATTTTTTTTTTGGGAACACAGACTTAGATATTCATAAATTCAGTTAGTTCTCATTACATATTTGTGAACTGCTTAGTCTTAACTAGTGCTATTTATTACAATTTTTCTCTTTGCTTTCAAAAATTCATTTTGCTAAGAGTAAGAATAAAAAATATGTAGAAATACAGACATCTTTTCATACCAGAAGAATGAATAATAGAGTAGGAAGGGAAGTCTCTGGGCTTCTCTTGTTTTTTAGAGTGAGTCTAAATATTTAGATACATTTCTTTAAGATTGCCCTCCTATTAAAATTTATTTTATTGGTGCATGATGAAGTGGAAGGTTAATAATTTCAGATTTGTTAAGAATTAATTAACAGCCAGAAATAACATTATCTTTTGAATACTCATCCTATGACATATTTGGATAATTACAATTCACTATATATAAAAAGTGCTATTACCTGGTAGCAATTTAGACCACTTGACTACACAAAGAAGCTGCCTCTCACAAAGATGATTCAGACTGGTCAGCAAGGAACTCGGTGTTTCGGGTTTTGTATTGTCATAACCAGCATAGACAACTTCAGGCTCAATGCCTCGTAGAACACTTATCATTGGGGGAACAAACTGTATTTCTTGATTTGGAGAAAAGGATAACCTTTGGGTTAGAGATTGGCTTTCATCTTGAAGGGTTGCTGGCTGCTGGAGTGCGACATCTAATGTTCTCACAACTTTAATTTTGTTCAACTTTTTAAATTTTCTGCCTGAAAAAGAAAATTATTGATCTGTTAAAAATAATTAACCAGAAACATCAATATTTCCCAGTAGGGCTGGACTACAACTCTAATCTATACAAGGAAACTAGAACTGTCTTCTGAATAAGTTTTCTATTTTTTACTGTTTATGTCATCAAATAATCATGGAAAATTCTTAAGAGTTTCTCCCTCCATATCCTCCTCCCTTCACCAAGAGACGAATGGCACCCACCCTTTTAAAATTATTGCCATGAATTCTAGGTTACAGTAACCTCATAAACTGTTTTCTGGTTCAGTTCCCACTGTTCTATCATACGCCGACAGCTGAGCCAGCTGGCTCTACAATCCAGTTTCTATTCAATGTTAATTACAGACACGGTTTCTTTTTTTTCTTTATATTCAGAAACAAAAATGCTAGTAATTAATTACAGAGAAATTTCTTTCTTCCAATTCCATAAAGGCGTGGGTAAATTGTATTTTGGTGATCCAAAAGCAATATTTTTCCTCCTGTTTACCAGAAAGAAAATAAAATTCAGGGAACGAGTGAAAAGCCAACAAATACTGTAAAACCATATGTCAACACTTACAAAACTCTCCACTTTCTAGAAAACAATCACTCTTTCTCAGTAATGTCAGTTCTTATTACCATATTGCAATGTTCTGAAGAACACTAACTAACAAACAAGTGAAAATAAAATAGCTGAACTGCCTTCCCAAAATCAGCACAGATACTACATCTGGTATGGCAATGCAAGTATATAGAACTCTAGGCAGCAATTTTAAAATTTATTTGATGGAAATTGTCTCAAGGTGCTCCACACAGAAAAATCAAACTTTCAGAGGCTGAAAGACAATCACCCTCACTAATATCTTACCATATTACTCATTTCAATAAAAAGGCAAATCCATGCAGAGGGGGCTGTAAGGAACATACGCACTATCAACAGGCTCTCAAAGGTGATGAAAATCCTGTTGAACCATTAAATTTCTCAGTTCTACCAAGCATGTTTTGTGGTGTCACAACAAATAAAAAATACAATAAAGTTACTGGTACTTATGGTCTGATTTAGACATTAGCAGGGCAGTAAGAGATGCAGTGTGACTGCCAACAAAGGGTAAATCATTCTGGCAACAACAACAAAGAAATGTTTACATGTTTCAACCTTAAAGAAGACAATTAGAAGGAAATGCAGAATTCACGCAAATATTTTTACTTGTTGAGGTGTTGCATGCTTCAAGAATACTAGAAAAGGAGATGCACAAAATTTGCTGGATGAAAAGAAACCCCTTGCCTATCAAAGTGCTGAACTAGTGAGAAACTGCATAACACACTCTAAAAGTACAGGAGGTGAAAGGTAATTGAGCATCACAATATGCATCGATTTGGTTGAATTAAAACCCAATTTATAATATGCATATCAAATTGTCTTTTGAAAAATGATACTTTTATTTGCAAGTGAAAAATTAGATAAGGGAAATTAATACATCCTAAAGGAAGGGAACAAAGGCTTCTCCATCTCTTCTTGTCTTCTTTTATTTTAGTAGTGCTGCACTGTCATCATGCAATCACTACAGCAGAGGGGGACAAGTATACTGGAGCAGAGAAGCACACCTAAACTGCAGGGCATGCACTGAATCTTTTCTCAAGTGCTTATTGAAAGAATCAAGAGATTTCAGCATAGTCAGACTCATCTATTACTTTCCTCTTTGCAAAGTCCCTATCTTGTAAACCACATACTAAAACAGAAAGATTCCAGAAAAATGGCTTTACTTAGGAACACATCCATTCCATTTTCTTCAGGTGCTCCTATATCACAGAAGACTGTAAACTTTGTGAAAATGCAGTGTCTCCACTTTGGAAGACTTAGGTTGTATGCTCCAGAGAAATAAACTGACCTTTTCAAAATTTTCATTACTACACAGTTAGTAAAACCTCAAGCAAAATTAATACACCAAACATGGAAATTTTTCTTATGTAATTTCTAAATATTTCACACAGAAAAAAAATCTATTACTTAAATTAATTATTCCTGATATACAGTGGTATAACTGGAGGCAGAACCAATCCTTGTGTTCCTGAACCAAAGAAGACTGAGCAGATGAACACAATCCAAGAAGCCAAAATTTGCCTTTCAAAAAAAAAAAAAGCATTTTCCCATCATAAATATGCGTGATTATGTATTTCACACACAAAAAAGTAAGTTGAACAAATAGCACAAAACTTCAATTTCTATTAAGGTAGTATTTAAAATCCAAAGGGAGTATACTAAACAAAATTTCAAGAAACACTTTACTGCTAGAATAAAGATGAGTGATCACCCAGTGAAGCCAGGATTCATATTCCCACTAACTTAAGTGTGAGTTTAATTAGCTGAACATCAAGAGCCCCAACAACCTCATGTTCATTTTAACATTTGTGATAAGAATACAAGTATTTCTGTTTAGTAATTACTTAGTAAAGATCCAAACACAAACTTACACCTCATATTACAGTTGAACCAAAAAAAAAACCAACCAAACCCAAAAGAATAGACAATATATTATGGCAAAAGACCTACAGCCAACTTCTATCATAACAAAGCTACACATAGTCCTAAACATGCTGGGAATTTCCCACTAACTGTTGTTTAGGCATGAAGGAAAACAGAAGGAACAATGATTTAATAGTTCATAAATAATGATTTCAGGTATTTTCTGAAATAATGGCTTCGTATATTTTTACAGTTCACAGAACAAGTAAAGAAAGAAACCAAACAGAGTGCTTATCACGTGGAAATGTTAGTTAATAAATACCCATGTTTTCAAGTGATTAAATGTATGAGAATTAATGTCACACTGGCTTGCAGAATTGCTTATGTGTTTATTTCTAATTATGTTGCTTAACAGCCACCAGTAAAGCAACTCCATTTGTTACCTATCTACTGGAGAGGAAACTACTAACTCACAGTGAACTTTCCCATGTACCACAAGGAAATCATGTTAAATTAATGCCAAATCTTATGAATCACAGAATTGTAGAATCACTAGGTTGGAAAAGACCTAGATCATCGAGTCAAACCATTCCTATCTGTCCACTAAAGAGCATAAGGAAAACAACAGAGATCTGACAATAGCTTAGATTTTTAATTACTGCTTACAAAAATATCCAGATAATTTTGTGCTTTAAGATGTCTCTACTTAGTCCTATCATGTGTAAAGAATACTAATCAACTCTGGCAACCAATTATCTTAATTTTAAAACTTGTTTGTGCATATTTAGACAGCAGACCTTTTCTTTGTAACATTTTTTTTACATTTTTAACATTTTGCAAAATTTTTAACATCAGCAAGTTTGCAGATGACACTAAGCTGGGTGGAAGTGTTGTAGAGAGGAGGGTGCTGGCCTCTTCTCCCAAGTGACAGGGGACAAGACAAGAGGAAACAGCCTCAAACTCTGCCAGGGGAGGTTTAGGCTGGACACTAGGAAAAAAATTTTAACAGAAAGGGTCATTGGGCACTGTCACAGGCTGCCCAGGACGGTGGTTGAGTCACCTTCCCTGGAGGTGTTTAAGGCATGGGTGGACGAGGTGCTAAGGGGCATGGTTTAGTGTTTGATAGGAATGGTTGGACTCAATGATCCAGTGGGTCTCTTCCAACCTGGTGATTCTATAATTATTCTATGATTTTCATTAATTTGTTTCACGATAGTCAATCACTCAAGCAGTTTCTTAGTACTCACAGATCCCTTATCCTTGATCAATATGAGGAGCAATTATATAGTGTCTATGTATTGCGTGTACCAAGAAAACATAAAAAAAAATTAAAAAACCAAATCCACTTAATCTCATCAGAAAACATACTACAATTTTCTCCTTAATATCCAATTCTGTGTTTCATTATTCCTTTAACTATACAGAACCATACAGCAAATCAGACATTACTGATAGTAGACATTTCATATTAAAATGTCTAGGTTTCTAGTAAAAGTCTAACATCTCACTACCCTTCTCCATACACTGTCATCAGGTGAAAAATGTCAGTGATTTTGACAGAACACTAAGTCTCTGACTTCAAGGTCATTATGCTCTTAGGTTTCGTGGAGGAGAACAAGTTGTGTACACCTTAAGAGGGTGTATACAAAATAAAGGAACAAAGCAGCACAGCAGAAGTAAAATAACTTGATCCTAATAAACTCTTTGATGCTACCTCAGAAAATAGTACCAGGAAAATAAATTAACATCTGTCTCCATGTAATCATCGTAATGTGGACTGAAAGCTGACTGAAACAATGAAGAAAACAATAATTCAGCAATACAGCAGACTAAGGAATCTGTGATATTCAGTCTGGGAAAATTAGATTCACTGACAGGAAAATTAAAAAGCTGGATTTTTGTTTATTCCAGCACCTGACACAGCTACCTGCTGCTCTATTAGGTAGAAAACTAGAAAGGGGATAGATTAGTATGTTCAGTTATGAGATGATAAAAGCCAAATACAATTAGCACTCCCTCAGAGATTAATAATTAAGGAATTCCAAAATATGTGATTCCATTAGTACTTTCTTTGCGTATATTAATAAAAAGGAAAATGGTCATATAGTGAAATCAGTTACTAAAGCTATTTATAGCTATTCTAATAATTCGCTTACAACTGACTGCAATTTATTTTAAGAAAATTCAGATTTTTTTTATTAATTGCTTTGAAATTAGGGTCACAAAATTAACTCTTGTTAGTGTAATAAAACATTGTTCTCTATCTATATGGTGATACAATAAGGTAATTGTAAGAAATGGCAGAAGTAGGAAGGTGACAGCAACAGTAGGAAGAGCTAAATAACACCAAAAAACAGGCTAGATAGAATAACCTTGTTCTAAATAGTACTAGCTGAGAATAAAGTTGAGAAAGAGGAAGTTTTGACTGTCTTCATACATGACGGTAAAGAATTAACGAGTCAGAGCACCTTTATCCTCAGGTTCTGTTTTCAAATATGAGAACATAATGTCCTCATATGACATTGCACGAATGGGGACACACCATCTCATAAATATCGCTAGCAAAAGCACCCCACTTTTTCTCTTTAGGTGCCTACAATCAGAGAAAAACGTACATCTCAAAAAACACTGGGAAAACTAGCATCCGTAAGTGTATACAAAATGTAGAAACAAATCAAGTCTTCTGGCTACTTTTCCCATGTAGAATTATTAGGCAGAACAATGCTGAAGCAAAAGGACTGGATGATGCTAGCAAGTCATCACACACTCTTCTACTTCTTGAAACAGTGCTGCTCGTGATGTTAAAATACTTGGTATTTACTTATTGGCATTACCCAGGCTACCATATGAAAAATCATGTTAGATCATCATTAAACTGTTGGTTGTGCAAAAGTCACAGCCCAAAATGACTGGAAAGTGACTTTTAAAGATCACCTAGTCCACCCCCTTTGCCATGAACACTTCTCATAGTTCAAGGTTAAACATTACAAGACAACCTTAAAAGCTGCCTCAAATTTTATAAGACAATCATGGTATCTGCCACCTCCTCCTCTCCTGAGCCTCTATTCTCACCAAACACTTTCCACAGACCACTCTGGACCCTTTCTTCCTTGGTTTTCTTCCCTTACAAATGTGGGTGATGCTTCTGTCACCTGGGCAAACAAACCTTCAGGTTCAGGGTGAAAAGTCTGCCTTTGTAGTAATGTTGTTTCTCTAATGCATTCTTACCCCAGCTCTAAACTACCTCTTCTCTCTGAGAAGGATCCAGAGGTCATATTTTCTTCCTTTTCTCACTCAATGCCACCAGTATCATGCTAACTCCATTTCTTTCAATGAGAGGTGGCAATGACTGACCGAGGTGCAGGAAGGAGGGAGAGGTGGTAACACCAATCAGATTGATGCCTCTTCTTACTCTGTCTCCAGCGCTCGAGGTAAGAGGGATGCAATTTGGAGATGACTCAAAGGAGAAGTAGCACTGAAGGTCTAGAGAGGTTCAAGGGTACAATACAGAACATGGTCCATACCGCAGCATCACCTCTCCCTCCTCTCATCCCAATGACTGTTTCCTGGAGCTGCAGCGCTGTTACCAAAGATGAAATACCAACAGGCAGCAACACCACCTCACTAGTTGGGAACTACAGATTTATATAACAGACAGCAGTACAGAATGCAAGAAAGAAACAATTGCCATATACGAAGAACACACCAACTCCATATAATATTACGGGAACTGAAAGCATACGGCTGTGCAATTAAAACATCCGTCTGAAAACTACATATACATTTTTACTTGTGAATGAATAGAGATCAGCAGGGTCATGAAATTACAGACAGTATATAATGCCAGTACACAGTAGGAGAGAAAGATTCCTACAGAAAGGTATGTTTGTTTCAGGATTTCCAGACTCACTGAAGAAAAATTATAATGAAATTTAAAACATCAAGTTATTATTCAGAAAAGTAACATTTTGATGCAGTTCTTTCCTTTACAGTATCAAAGAAATGTTTAAACTCAACAGATTGAAGGTAATGTTCTTGACTGCCTATTTTTTCTAATCAGATTTAAAAAGCAGCTCACCTCCCAGGACCATACCGGCTTGACAGCACTTCCTCAAGCGACATGCTGGACAGTTCTTCCTACGAATTTTATCAACTATACAGTCATTTCTTCCAGCACATAAATAGTTATGCTGCCCTGCAGGCAAGAGAAAAACAGGATCAATACTATGTTTTCTAACATCATGAAATTATTTCTGTATATGCACATTTCAAAAATAATGGAGAATTTTAAAAAGTATACTTGAAACTTTAAAGGGCTCCTTTATTTTATGCTGACTTTCAAATAATTACATGCTACTATTTAAATATATTTAATTTATTTGGACTGTTTAAGAGTGCAACTCTGGATCTACAAAATTTCAAAATAATTAGACAGCATGAATTACTAAAATCACTGTGCTATCAATATTTCTTAAGTAAATCAAGCATGAGGACAGACAGATTCATTTCTTTCAAACTTATTTTTATTTTAAATTATTGCTCCTGATTTTAAAAAAAATAAGTAAATGTTTTCCTACAGAAAGGAAAGAAGCTAGGGCAGTGGGAAAAAAAACCCCAGAGTCCTTTAAGAAGAAGAATATATTACCTCTGATGGAGATTTGGTTTTATACTAGACCTGCTGAAAAAACAGCTGAACAGACACAGCAAAAACCGCCATAAACAACAAATAGAAAGTGGCTGTGACTTTTTGATTTCAATGAGTTTTACTATATATTTTAATTCTGAGAAACTCAATTAGGAACAGTCTGTCATTAGCATATTGAAATTGAATCTTTTCATAGAATCATAG
>WAAB01021743.1:0-17674 GCA_013389865.1 Piaya cayana
GGGGAGAAGCTAGAGGAAGGACAGAGAAAGAAACAAGACATTAAAATGATTATCTGGGAAAATGTTGTCTTGAGATCATGCTGAGTTGATCTGAGAGTAGCTGCATTTTGCAATACCAGAGAAAGGGTGTAGTAGCAGTTGTGAGGCTAAGAATGTGTAAAATCACGCTTCCTACATTGATAAGAGATGCTATAAATGAAAAATCTGTAAAAATCAAACTTCTGCTTGGACTGATATCAGTATGCAAAGAAATGACATCTAGGTTTTAACAGGAGCCAGATCTGACTGGCTAAAACAATAGAGAGACAAGGTGTTTCCAAAGCAGATCTGAGGCAAGTATACCTTTTAGCTATGAGACTGAGCTAATGACTGGGGCAGACAGAAAGAGATATCAGAGAAATAGGAGATTTTAAGTAATTTCTGACTTTTGAAGGATATGCTATAGCAGACAAGAAGTATTTTGTCACTTATCATCTGGGAACTTTGTTTTTCCATCTAATTCTGTATAGCTCTCAGAACAAAGATACCCTAATCTCACTTGAAACATTTGGTCACTACTGTAACAGAAACCACAAAAGGAAATTTTATGCAGTGAGTCTGATACTAGCAATCACAACTGGATACTCAAGTTTACGCTTGGACCTTGTTTGTCCTTCCATAACCTTTTCAGAAACTCCAAACACACACACCCCCCAAAAATTGTGATTAATCCATGAGTGATTTTTCTTTCAGTTTCCAGTAGTTAAAGCAGATGTATTTACTTATTCGAAAGATCAACAGCATGGAATTTGTTAAAACCACTGAGAACACTCAAAACCATTTTGTTCTTTTAAAGTGCTCTTGTGTTTTGCTGTTAATTTTGCACCAAGATCATGGAAGTATTTTATTGGATACTCTCTAGCTTTAAGAGAAGAGCTGGTAATCCAGCTCAAAAATTTTGAATCCACAGGCTTTTATCCTCCAATTGCGAATAAAGATCTTGCATTCAATTTAGGTACAATAAGAGGATGAAAAGGACTCTCTCAGAAGCTAAACAGAAATTAAAAGGCATGGGGTTTTAAAATAAATATGGAAGTAATTTTTAACTGAGAGCTTAACATAACTGAAGAGATACTGTGAACAATTACTAGATGGTTCTCACTGAAGAGTCATTGTGAAAGCTCAGTAAAATAATGAGCATTGTGCTTTCAATTTTCTCCTTTTCTTTATCCACAATCAACAATTAATAGCTTAAATGAAGGTATGACTGATATTTCTGTCAGAAGTCACCAAAATGTACCTTTGTTTCCAAACCAATTTGATTTAAGTACTCTAAGATTTGTTGGGATTTTTTGCCTCATCTGTTGCCAAGTATATTAGAGAAAATGCCTTTTCAGCCAGATCTGTTATTGCCTAGAAGGTGTAACTAGCAAAATCAAAAATACAACTTATTCATAAATTTGCTGACTTAATTGGAGAAGCTATTTCTGGTATTTTATTCTAAAAGAATGGCTGAGTGTAATACAGGTGAGGTTGGCACATAGATGATGTGAAACTCGTGCTGCAGGATGCATAGTTTGGTAAGAGTGGACTACAAAAGAGCAGATTTAGCAGTCCATAAATCCTGCAGAGCTGTGGAGAGCTGACATTTACCAATGAAAATACCTTGAAGGAAGGTCTGAAAGAAATGTAACACCTGGGAGCACAATTAATTTACAAGTACTGACTGCTGTGTACATAAAATGTATAGAAGTATACTTTTCCTTATTGTAGTTATGTAAACAATAGTAATCTTTTTAGTAAGTGAGTAGTGTTTTGTTTCCTGTACCTACTGCATTCTGTTTTGGTTTTATGGTATAGTAATGTTTTATATTATTATTTTTACCTCTTGTTGGTGCTTTTAAACTCTCTGATTTTGGTGTATAACTGAATTGCATAGTTCATTGTCTGAAGTGATCTTTAAAACAAAGATCCTCTCAGAGAAAAGAGTACCTCCAATTTTTTTCTTCTTTCCTATAGCAAGACAACAATTTGTAACATCTTACTCATACAGAGTGAAGATATGAAAGCACCTCTATTACAGTCATTAAAACTGGTAACTGTAACTGTTTTAGCTCCCTCCATTTTGTATTTGTTCTGCTCCCTCACTCTGACAGAGTAAGGATTTATTTGGTTTTGTCTTCCTTGCTGTCTTCAGCTCTTCCTATAAAGACAACAGAATTCTTTGTGTTGCTGTGCCAGTAATGGGTTGGGGGTTTTTTAAGCCACTAGGTGTCCTGGACCAATCTGCAATTTGCTAAAAATTAGAAGACAGTTTGTGAGCTGGTTCATCACTGACAAAAAAGTTCCACAATTAAGATGGAACTAAAAGATGGTTTGAAGGATCAGGTGATAAAATGTCTAGTGTACAAGTAATGTAAATTCTGTATCATGTAACATTATGTGAGGCTTTCTGAAACTTATTTGTTTTGGTTTATATTCAGCTGACTTTAGTATCACTTCCACAGATTTACTCCAGTATACCTGATTTTATAATTTGGCTCCAAGAAGGATATTGAAGAATGAATTAGCTTCAAAATGTCTTTCATTTCCTCCACCTCTTACTCTAGCCCAGGCTGGATACATAAACAGGATTAGGAGGGAGGGAGCATTTAACTTTGAACAGCAGAAGTAGAATGGTAGCGAAAGTATAAATTATTATAAAATGACCACTGGAGACATCAGGCAGAACTAGTTACAGATAGGTCCTGCACCTGTAGCAGATACATGCAAAAAAATGCAAAACAGTTTCCATGTCAGCTTATTCCTAGTTAAACCAAGAGTTCACAAGATATAAGATGCAAAAAAGATGCAAAAAAGAAATACAGAAAAGATGATACAAAGTTAATTTCTGATTGGTGTTATATTTACTTATTATCATAAATGTATGTTATCATAATATTTAAGTGATAAATGTTATTTAACCAGTACTTAGGAATCTCAGACCTTGGAGGAAAGAAAGTTTAGAAAAAGGAAGACCTTCCTCCCTTGGTTGAGGAAGATCAGGTTATAGGTCATCTAGGCAAACTGGACATGCACAAGTCCATGGCCTTGAAGGGCTTCACGCATGAGCACTGAGGGAGCAGATGTTACTGCTGAACTGCTCTCCACCACTAAAATCCACTTTGAAAGACCATGGGGAAGAGTAGAGGTGCCTGAGGACTGGAGAAATGCTGACATCACTCAAAAAGGGGAAGAAGGACAACCCAGGAAAATTCATTGCCAAAGATTTCGGTCATTATCATCTTGTGTAAACCAAATAATTTGTGAAATATTTTTTTATTTCATTGTATTTTGAAATAAGTAAGTTTAATGCATTTTTAAATGATTAGTGTACAACTAGACAGTGAAACTTGGCTTCCTATTGTACTATTGCTAAAAAATCTGAAATAATCTATTGCAAAAGTGACCCCAGCAACTTAGAATCATAGAATCATAGAATCACCGGGTTGGAAGAGACCCACCAGATAATTGAGTCCAACCACTCCCACAAAACACTAAACCATGTCCCTCAGGACCTCATCTACTTGTGCCTTAAACACCTCCAGGGAAGGCGAATCAACCACTTCCCTGGGCAGCCTATTCCAATGCCCAATGACCCTTTCTCTGAAAAACTTCCTCCTAATGTCTAGCCTAAATCACCCCTGGTGGAGCGTGAGGCCATTCCCTCTTGTCCTCTCCCCTGTCACTTGGGAGATGAGGCCAGCTCCCTACTCTCTACAACCTCCTTTCAGGTAGTTGTAGAGAGCAATGAGGTCTCCTCTCATCCTCCTCTTCTCCAGGCTAAACAACCCCAGCTCTCTCAGCTGTTCCTCATAAGGCCTGTTCTCCAGCCCCTTCACCAGTTTCGTTGCTCTTCTCTGGACTCGCTCCAGAGCCTCAACATCCTTCTTATGGTGAGGGGCACAGAACTGCACGCAGTATTCAAGGAGCGGTCTCACCAGTGCCGAGTACAGAGGGAGAATAACCTCCCTGGANCCCGCCTAGTTCTATAGCTATAAGGTCTCCCTAGAGCCTTCTCTTCTCCACGCTGAACAATCCCAACTCTCTGAGCCTAGCCTCATAGGGAGAAGTGCTCCAACCCTCTTATCAACCTCATAACCTGTCTCTGGACCTGTTCCAGCAGCTCAATATCCTTCTTATGCAGAGAATTCTCTGGAGGCCCTTCACCACAAGAAGGATGTTGGGGCTCTGGAGTGAGTCCAGAGAAGAGCTACGAATCTGGGGAGGGGGCTGGAGAACAAGTCTTACGAGGAGCAGCTGAGAGAGCTGGGATAGTTTAGCCTGGAGAGGAGGAGGCTGAAGGGAGACATTGTTGCTCTCTACAACTGCCTGAAAGGAGGTTTTGGAGAGGAAGGAGCTGGCCTCATCTCCCAAGTGACAGGACAAGAGGGAATGGCCTCAAGCTCTGCCAGGGGAGGTTTAGGCTGGACATTAGGAAAAAATTTCACGGAAAGGGTCATTGGGCACTGGAACAGGCTGCCCAGGGAGGTTGTTGAGTCACCTTCCCTGGAGGCGTTTAAGGCACGGGTGGATGAGGTGCTCAGGGACATGGTTTAGCAATGATAGGAATGGTTGGACTTGATGACCCAGTGGGTCTTTTCCAACCTGGTGATTCTATGATTCTATGATTCCAGGAGTGGACATAATACTCCAGATGAAGTCTCATAAGAGCGGAGCAGAGGGGCACAATCCCCCCCTCAACCTCCTGGCCGCGCTCCTTTCTATGTAGCATAGGCAACTACCGGCTGCCGGGGCTGTGAGTGCAAATCTCTGCCTCACACCAACCACGTTGCAGCCCCGCCCCTCGATTCGCCTTGTTTACTCCAAGGCTCCGCCCCGCCGGCATTTCATGACGTCAAGCGGGTAAGAAGGCGGGGCGAGGGGACAAGGAGGCGGTGCCGGTGGTGGGACGTGGCCGAGTGCGCGGGGCGGGACGTGCCCCCAAGATGGCGGACCAGATTCCGTTGCGCCCGGTGCCGCGCGCCGGCCCGCGCAGGGCGGCCTATTACGGCGGCGGCGGCGCCGCGGCGGGCGGGCACAGCAGGTACCGGCGGGGCTGGGCGCACGCGGTTCCCTCACTCCCCCAAGCGGGGTCCAGCGCGGGCGGGAGCGAACGGCTGCCCCGCGGGGGGCCGTCGGCAGCTACCGGCGCGTCCCAGGCCGCTCCGAGAGTACGGCCAGGTCAGCTCGGAGACTCGTTTTGGAGTTTCGGAAAGCGAGCGCCCGTTACCAGGCCCGGGCAACACGAGGATCGGTCTCCATCCATCCATCGTGTGCCTTGAGGCAGGAGCGGGGGACAGAGTGGATTCCCCTCATACGGGCATGAAATAAATCCTCTTAGAAGTGTTACGCGTTTCTGTTGCTTTTCAGGGTCTGAGTTTGATGTTATGAGATTGAGTTGGGGTTGTTAAGCCTGGAGAAGACGAGGCTCAGTGGAGCCCTTATAGCGACCTTCCAGTACCTGAAAGGGGCAACTAGAAAGCTGGAGAGGGACTGTTTACAAAGGCTTGTAGTGATAGGACTAGGGGAAATGGGTATAAAGTGGAGAGGGGCAGATTTAGACTAGGCATAAGGAGGAATTTTTTCACACTGAGGGTGGAGAAGCATTGGCACAAGTTGCCCAGGGAGGTTGTGTGCTGTGTGAACACCCTGGAGGTGTTCAGGGCCAGGTTGGATGGGGCCTTGCGCAGCCTGGTCTGGTAGGAGGTGGCCGTGCCCATGGCAGGGGTGTTGGAACTGGATGGGCTTTGAGGTCCCTTCTAACACAACCCAAACTATTCTATGATTCACAACAGTAAGAGCTCTTGCTCATTTGGAGCTTTGGAGCCAGCTCCACCTGACCTTACATTAGAGATGGAGAAAGGCCTCAAACAGGGGATTGCAGAAGAGAGAACTGTTCAGCACAGATCACACTGCACACAAGGTGTTGTCATCTTCAGAATGAATAGTGTCTGGGAAAAACATTTTGAAAAAACAATCCATGCTATCAGAAGGACGTTCTAATTTTCAAAAAGTACAATTATTTGGATGAAACTTAACTGTACGTTATCTTAAATAAAAGATATTCCACTTTTTTAATTAGTAGATAATTATCACTGTGGGGCACCACGCCCAGCCCTGAGCAGCACAGGCCAACAGTTTGCTTGCAAGTGGGACACCAGTGTCAAGGAGCTTGTTTGGGCACCTTTAGCAAATACCCTGTGAGACAGTTATTGTATGTTAGCATGGGACATGCTCTTGAATGAAAGAGTTAAAACAACTCCAAATTTTCCCAAACTGGTACCATAGAATCACTAGGTTGGAAGAGACCTTTGATATCATCAAGTTCAACCATACCTGTCCACATTCCTGAGCATTTCATCTACCCAACTTTTAAACACCTCCAGGTATGGTGACTCATCTTACTCCCTGGGCAGCCTTTGCCAGTCCCTGATGACTCTTTCAGAAGCAGGTTTAAGATCCCTGTTTTAAGGTCTGTCATCAAGTGCCCAGGAGACCAAGAAGGCCAGTGGTATCTTGGCTTGTATCAGAAACTGCATGACCAGCAGGTCCAAGGGGGTTTTTCTCCCTCTGTATGTGGCACTGGTGAGACCGCTCCTTGAATACTGCATGCAGTTCTGTGCCCCTCACCATAAGAAGGATGTTGAGGCTCTGGAGCGAGTCCAGAGAAGAGCAACGAAACTGGTGAAAGGGCTGGAGAACAGGCCTTATGAGGAATGGCTGAGAGAGCTGGGGTTGTTTAGCCTGGAGAAGAGGAGGCTGAAGGGAGACCTCATTGCTCTCTACAACTACCTGAAGGGAGGTTGTGGAGAGGAGGGAGCTGGCCTCATCTCCCAAGTGAGAGGGGACAGGATGAGTGGTAATGGCCTCACGCTCCACCAGGGGAGGTTTAGGCTGGACATTAGGAAATAAATTTTCACAGAAAGGGTCATTGGGCACTGGAACAGGCTGCCCAGGGAGGTGGTTGATTCACCTTCCGTGGAGATGTTTAAAAGATGGGTGGATGAGGTGCTGAGGGGCATGGCGTAGTGATTGGAAGGAATGATTGGACTTGATGATCCTGTGCATCTTCTCCAACCTAGCGGTTCTGTGAAATTAAGTTTTCAGATGAAGACTGGATTTTTCTTTGCCTCCTGTTATTCTGAATAATTTCTGGGTATACTGTTGTAAGCAAGGAGAAACTTTGCTTCATAAATTTGGTCTGTCCATTGGACAACACTTATAGTGGATGGTATGGTTATAGTAGTTTGAGGGGTTTTTTTTTTTCTTCTCTTGTTTTTTTCTAAGACACTGGTTGTGGACATAAGGACTAGAGGTGGCAGTTGTAGGATCTGAAGTAAATGGACTTTATAAAAACGGAATAGTTTGTGCTGTAGTTCCAATTAAAACACAGTGATAAATCCATTTCATAATGAATAGAATGAATTCACTTCTTTGACTGAATGGAATAACTAACAGGAAAGGTAGATTAAAACTGTGTAAAATCAGTTATGCTTAAATTATATTCTCTTGATTCTTAAACTAGACAGAAGTGTTCTTTGAACATTCACAAGCTTGCAGGACAGTCTGCTATAGTAGTAGGGTGTTTTTCCCCATCTCACTAATGCTTGAATGCCCCAACAATTTGTAGACAACCTTGTCCCCTGTTTTGAATTAGGGCAGAATCATTGTCTTTATCTTTGTTCCTCAGAGAACTGAAGCAGGGGAAGGTCTTACTGTGGAATCTGTAAGCTTCTCAGTAGGTGTTGTGCTTTGGAATGAAAAGAGGAAGGGGTGGATTATGTAGGCAAAAACTTAGCCCAGACCATCAAAGGTATGAGGTTCTGTTGAAGGTTATCCAGGGGTGTTTTGGTGATATGAAAAATGCTGCAGATACAGTGGGCTGAGTCCATAAATCAGGTGGGTACATAGGATTGTTGAAGGTAGGTTTGCAGTCAGTAATTACAGTTAGTTATATGAACCATTTAATCTTGCCTTTATAGGCAGATTTGTCAAGCTGTAAGATCTAGCAAGGCTTTGCCGATTCACTATGAATCTGCTTCTCCTGTTTGATCTTGTTTGATCAATGTCACCTTCCAAAGAGATTGAAAGGTTCCATCTTTCAAGGTTGCAGTCTTCTGTAACCTGCATGCTTCTTAAGTGCAGGTTATATGTATTTAACTTAGTGATCCTTCAAATGATCATTTATTATTTTTGTTACTTTTATTCAACTACCTGTATATTTATAAAACCTTTAAAAGTTGACAGGTACATTTATTACGTACCTTTATTTTGATCACAACTGAACACATTTCTCTTTTGAGCTCTGAGAATTAGAATGTGTATATAAACCTCTTCACTTACTTCAAATCTGTATGTTTTTCTTAAGAGGAGTTGAGTAGGTTGGTATTTCTCCCTCAAGAATACCATACCCTGGATTTGGGAGAACACCTGTTGTGTATTTTGGTCCTATAGACCTGTAATAAAAGCATGAGAATGCTTGTGTAGATTCTACCACAGGGGTCTTGTGTAAAGTCAAAGAGGAAATATGACAGCACAAGTAGTTCATCCAAGTCTTAGACTCTAAGCTTGTAATTAAACTACAGCTCCTGTGTCTTCATGATTGATTCATCCTGCTTTTCTAATCTTTATCTTCAGCGCAGACTTTGAAGAAGCCTTGCGTTCTGGTGGAAACTGCAGCAAAGGTCCTGATATTGCAGATACTTAGAAGTGTTGAAGTCATTGGGGTCTCTGATATGCAGAAAGTTACCACACGCATATGTGCATGCAGATTTTACCTAAAAGGATATAATTTAGTCTTCTGAAGACGTCTAGAAACAAACACCAATTAAAATATAGAGTTGGTATCTCAGGTTTAATCCAGTACTGTGGTTTCTAGGGCCTTGAGATTGTTAGACTTGCTGTGATTTATTTCTTCAGTGAAGAATTTACAGCCTTTTGGAAGTCTTGTACACAGATCCTTGACTTCAGTGTGGTTGTGGTTTTAACTCACTTTGATTGCCCTGCTACTGTGCAACATCAGTTAATAAGACTCATCGGTTGCAAACCTGTAGTGGCCTCAAAACTAATTTGTAGGATGATTTCTTCTGCTTGAGCTAAGCAGTCAACAGGAGTCTTTGCAGTGAGGAGAAAGACCTTCTCATTCCATGTTTGTCCTTAATGAGCTTTGGGCTTTTGAGATTATTTTGACAGACTGATAGCATGGAGTTTAAAATTGAAATATATTTTTCACACATACCTAAAGCAACATTGATACATGCCTGAGATTGTACATTTCTGCATAAAATTGTAGTCATATAAGAACAGTGAAATACTCAGGATGTACTTCATTTGTAAACGTGACAAGGTTAATGTATTTTATCTATGCAATTTTTACATGTTAAGACATGTTTATAACAGTAATTAAAAATACATATTAAATGCTACATATGCTTCAGTGAACACATGCATCCTATCCTGCTTTTATTTCTGATGTTGAAGGTGATGTGTTATTTGGCAGTAAAAATTTAGATTTTATATCTTCTGCCAACCTCCCTTGCCTCAGACGGACAGAGGACTGTGTGTGCTGATACTAGAAACTAGGGAAATATATTTTGAGGTAAAATGTTGTTCATCTTCACATTATAATAAAACCCTGATATATTGTTTAATATATTCAACTTGAATTGTTGTGGAAAGCTTGGGGAAAAAGAGGTGATTGATTCATCAGTTGTTTTCAGTGCTTTGTCAGCACAAAGGACCTGCGATCTACAGGAAAAAAATAACTGCTTTTTGTTTATATTGCGAAGGGAAAAATGAGCCAGAGAACATCCAGGATCACCTTAAATGTGCAGTGAGAACTGACATGCTTGTTCTCATGTTAGACTTGTGTTTGTCATCATCAGCCCCAGAGTAATCAACTGCTAAACACAGGAAGTAAGTTAACTGTAGTGCGTCTGTGTTGTCTGGTGAGGTCAATAAAAGGGAAACAAGAAGCCTGATGGAAGCCAATAAGGAGTTAAACAGTAGTCAACCCTTACTTATACATACACAAAAAATCTGGGTTTTTTTCAGGTGTCCTGCACTTGGCTGCTGCCAGGGCATGCCTATATTTGACCTAATAGGGCTAAAGCATGTGGTGGTATTGATGGTACCAAAAACCAGGACTTCCTAGTTGTGTCCAATATTATGTAAATTCAGTTGCACTCAGGTATTCACAAAGGCGATGTAATGAAAAACACTCACTGGAAGGAATTCTCTTGCGTGATTATTCATAGTGTGGGTGACAGTGGCATACTTAGGAATGACCACACTATGATGGGTAGTTGCAGTAGGACAAGTTGTGAAACACATCAGCTGCTGTTGCTTGTCTCTGCTTTGCTTACTATTAGAGCAACTCTGTGTTAAACTGCTGGCTACACTGTTATTTTTTAATTATTCTGTCATTAGCAAAGAAGAAAACAGCAGAAGGAAAAAAAAAATCCCAAACTCAAAGTAACAGAATTTTGTCCTTTGTCCAGGTAAATGCGGGGTACTTGTTGCTTTAACGACTGGTGAATTGTAGCTTGTTTTTAGTGAGGTATGTATACTAGAAAAAAAGTGAAACAAACTATTCCATGCAAAATGGACTGGAATTCTGCAAAACTCAAAGTTCACTGAGCATTCATGTGCTTCTCTAGTCATAAGATATCAAACAGATTTTCATATTGCATAGGAAGTAAGATGATTTAATTTAGTATTACTGTTCCAATGCTTTTTGCTTAAATGAAAGCCATTCCCGACAATCCTGTAGTCCTTCTGGTTATAGTTTCTGAAGGAGTTTGGCTAGGTTTCATAGTGAACCACTAAAAAATTACGCACATACAAATGTCAACAGACGTATATAGTAATCTTGTGATTTCTTTTATTTCTTACATTGTCTGAAGTGGGCTTTGTGGTGCTTGCTTTCAGTTGTGTGTTAGGAGCATGTGTTCTAGTTCTGAACTAAAGTATGATTTTCACAGTTCAGATGTTATTCTTCATATTCCAGTGGCAGATTATCTGCTAGACATTTTCAGTGTAGTAATTAAGAATAAAAACTTACCCAGGTAACTCAAAATGTTGTTTGTTGAGACCTGGAGCTAATAGAACCTAACATCTATTGTAGAATAGTGTTTACAGAAAGCGCATAACTTATTTTGCCATAACTATGGGTCTGGAAAACCTTGTGAAATGTCCATAATTGTTAAAGAAAACAAACATTGATATGTATCAGTAGAGTGTACCTTGCAGTTTTTCTGAAATGTTACTGGTTCCTATGCATTCCTTGGGTACTTCTGAACATTTAGAACAAAACTTGTGATGCTATTTGGGCATATTTTTACAGGTTTCTTTTTAATATGCTCTTCTTCCATTCTTACCTGTTTAACAGAATGGCTCTTCTTATTTCATCCTGAAAATGGGTTTGGAAATGAAGGATGAATCTTAAGCATTGATATTGATATTAATTTGAATTTTAATATAGCTTCTGTGGTAAAGCATTCTGAAGATGGAACTGAATTTACTTTTGATCATTTATGTTTTGAAACTGCCGATGCAGTGACAGTAACTTCTTCAAGCATCTCTTGCTTGACCAGAAGCAGTAAACTGTTTAGTCCAGGAATATAAACTGTAAATGTTTTTTACTTTTTTGTAGAACTCAGGATATGGTCACAGAAACTCCTGGAACTTAATCAATTGTAGGAATTTGCAGGAATGGATACCACTTCTAATTGTCTGCATGCGTATTTGAAATAAGAACATAGTAAAATACACAGCTATATATTATGCTGATATAGTGAAATGTTGATTCAAATGCAGCTCTATCCTTTCTTTTAGCAAAGGATCAAATGTGATGCAAAGAAATCTCTGTAGAATTGTAGTATTCTCTGTAGAGAATTTTCTCTGCTGCTATGCCAATGGTAGATCAGCTGCCAGGGTTGTTTGTGTGGCAGCTTTGTACTTTGGATGTTGTATTTGTCTGACAGTGGTCAGGTGTACATTCTCATGATTGCCTCAGGCTATGAAGCACCACTCATTTTCAGAAAAAGAAGTTAGAAGTGATTTTTTTGTTTGTTTGGTTGGTTTTTTTTCCCCCTTCCCCTTTCTTCTCAATGCTTGTTCAATGCCTCTATTCACATTCCCAGATTGTGTGTTGCTTTTTTTGCTGAAGGCTTTATTCATAGGTTAGTACTGCTTGTTGGTATTGGTGCCTGAATTAGGATAGATCTAAATTTTGAGATTTTTGCTTGGGACAAACGTCAAAGTAGTCTGATGCATAACTTTTCAAAAATAGCCTGTTAATGTTTTCAGAGCTTTGGTGCAGTGTAGCGGTGTTGTTCTTTTAGTTTCTATAGCATTTACTTTTCAGAGCAGTCTTTGGTTTAATGATGCAGGTAAAGCATATTACATGCAGATAGATCTGCTCACAAGAGCAACTGTAAAATGTTCATACACTTTCATTGGTGTCATGCCTGACAAGTATTTTGTAATACTTTTTCTGCAAATGTGAAGTTTGATGATGTAGGAACTTTAAGTAATTTTTGTAATTAACTGCAGTTCTTTGACCTTACATTATTTAGAACGGAGTATGTGGAAAAAGTTGTCCTTCCTTTTTTTTTCTATACTAGTAATACTCTTTCACACCAAGATTTATACAAAGTCATGATCTTTAGCATAATTATTCTTAGAATACTTAGTGTGATCTGAAGCACTTAAGCATTAGGCGAAAAAATGTTTGAGAACTTTAAATTGCTGTTGCAGATGATGCAGTCTTTAGCAATGAAAGCCTGTGACTGTGTGCAGTAGAAGAAACCTTGTAAATGTATTTCTGAGGTTATTCATATTAAAGCTATTATTTTTGCCCTGTATTCGCTTACCTCCATAGTTTTTATCTGTACAGTGATTTGTGTTGCCTGGGCAGACATTTGGATTGCTAAGAAGAGGGAGAGAATGGGCTAAAATGTCAATAACAGTACCCAGTGGCAGTGATAAAATGGTCCTTTTGTTGTAATCAGTGACATACCCTACTAATTAAAAACACGGTACTTGTGAATGTAAATGGTATACGCAGCAGAACCTTAGTAATTTTTGGTACCTGTTTCTTAAACAGACACATACCCATCTTTTTGAAAAAGATCTTATATTAGGATATGCATAGCCCTTTGTAAGGTAAGCTGAGGGAAATATGGAAGAGTTCCTTCTTTCATGAGGTCTTCATTATGCAGATCCTCAGAATTTGCTTCATCTGTGTACAGCTCTGGTAAGAAGTTGTGAGCTAGGAGAGGGAAGGCAAATAGTCTGTAGTTTGAGTATCTGTGATTTAAGCAATTATTGATAAGCTGTTGATGAAAGGGAGCTGTCTTGGTGTTATGTAGTCTGTTTTTAGGTCTTTATCTCAACTAATGCAAGGATTTTCCCTTTAGTTCTTCATGACAGAACAGACCAGGCTGTGGGTTCGGGTTTTTTCACTTTTTTGGGTGGGGTTAGGAGTGTTTTGTTTCTTCATTTAGTGTTTTGTGGGTTTTGTTTTTTTCAAGGGGGAGTTGGGGTTTTTTAGGTTGTGTGGGTTTTTTTGAGTAGTTTAGGGTTTATTGGGTTTTTGTGGGTTTTTTTTTAATGGTAGCAGTTGATAAAAAAATGCCACCTTTCATTTTTCCAGAGTGTCTCTCTTCACCATTTGTAAAAGGCTGGGGGCAGCCTGGGGGAAACTTGAAACTTTATTTGGTCTTATTGAAGTAAATATTATTCATCAGTGACACAATTTATTAATAAACTTGCCTGCATATAGCAGAACTGCTTTTTTGTTCTGTCTGTTTTCTTGTCCAGTAGATAAACATGCACCATGGTAGGAGTGTTGTAATGGGTTTTTTAACGATCCTGCTATGCAAGGACATCGAGGCAAAATTGACTATTGAAATGGCTCAGCTCTGCTTATCTTCAGCTTTCTTACAAGCTGTCCAGATGTGTGGTGCTTTCTTTTTGTTACAATTGTTGGAATACTGTAGTTGGTTTCATCTTCCATGTCGAGATATTTGATACACCTATTGCTGCTGATGCATATAAATTTGTAATATGATTATTTTGTGTGTGTGTATGTATTGTTTTAGTCCAGGACTTGGGATTCAGAGACTTCACAGTGAGACTGATAAGGGATGCACTTGCATTACTAATACAGCTAGAGAGAGTCAAGTAGTGGTAAGCTCTTACAAGCTCTAAAAACTTCTGAAATAGCGTTCGTTTTGGAGGAAGGTGGTAAAGGACGTGCTTTTAAATTTCATGGGCTTACCTCTAGAAGGTTTTTCCATTTTCTACTTGTCTTGTAATCTAGGAACAGCATGATTGCTCTGTAGTTTAACTGAATTTACTGCTGTGTAAAGCATAGAGGTGCTTCAAAGTAGAGGAAAAAAGTAAGTTCCAATCATTACAAATGCAGAAGATTGTTTAAGAAAAACAGTTTTTTTTCTCAGCTGTCTTCTAACCTGTCAATCTGTTTTATAGAGACACTGGGTATTTAAATAATATGAGCAGTTAAATGAAAAGACATTGTATACTTATAAGTGTGGTTATGGATGAATGTACTTCTCTTAAAAAAAATTTTCTGCTGCTGTGCAGTTTCCTGGAATTTCTTTTCTGTCACAGGGTAGAATCTGAACAGTTATGTCAGTGATACAGGCAGCCTACAGCAGTTGCTGCTTTGATGGCTTGTCCTTTAAGAAACAGTTCTTGCTTGTTATATAAATATGCCTGTACCTTTTTTATTTATTCCTCCTGCAGCATCTCTGCAGTTTGGTGGTCTCCTTTATCCTCAGACTGGGAATGTGTTCACCTAGGTTAGCCACAGGGGAAATACTGGACATAGAGCAGGATATGGCTGAGATATTATACTCCTTAATGCTTCAGCCTTTCTTCCACCCATGGTCAGAAACAGAGAGATTCCCGTGGCTGGCCGAAGCCACTAAGCCAAATCGCCAGCACTTGGTTGGATGAAACAGTCACCGTAGTGGCAAGCAGTGATAGCTCAACTGCCAGCAACTGGCCTTTCTCAGCTTTTCTACTTGGATGCTCAGCTGGAACTTTCCTTTACTGTCTGTCTTCCATGTTACTCTACATCCCACAGCCACCCCCTGCATCCAGGTCCTGTGTATACTTGTGGCCATGTGTTCATTTTCCCTCCCTCACAAGGTTTGAGAAATGCTGCTGTAAGACATCAACTTTGTTTTTCCTTCTTGTGAATTATGGTACACAGCAGAAGTGATAGGTGACAAGGCAGCTGTATTTATGCATTATCTGACACAGTACTTATATCTTTCTTGGGTCTTTTAAGCAGACAGGTATACAAAAATCATCATAGACACTGCTTCTGCATTTGTCAAGAGAGTAAAACCAGAAAACTCTGCAGTCATGATTGCCTTG
The DNA here is from genome assembly GCA_013389865.1 of Piaya cayana. Classification (NCBI taxonomy): domain Eukaryota; kingdom Metazoa; phylum Chordata; class Aves; order Cuculiformes; family Coccyzidae; genus Piaya; species Piaya cayana. Next base: position 15,433 of record WAAB01021743.1, read on the forward strand.
TCCCTTGTACCTTCCTGCTGCACCCTTGGGCACTGCTCTTTTAAAACAGTGGAAAGCTCGCAAAAAATACAGAAGCAATTGCAGATTGAAACAGGTAGCCAGATCAGATTGAAATGAATTAAAATGATTTCCATTGCTGGTTGTGGCACCTGTGGAACTCTGCATCCATAACTAGTCTGGCAAACAGCAGTCAAGGTGGAGTGATGCAGATACAGGTGACCTGAGACATCATTTTCACAGCAGATGTTTATATCAAAATTTCATGTAGAAGTATTTATTATACATGGTTTCCTTTCACTTAAATCTGTTAAGTGATATTCCTAAGAGTAGTCAGGTTTTTTTGAAAGTTGTTTAATATTAAGGTTCCTTTTTCCTTAGGAAACCATGTTTTTGTCGAGATAGTTGTCTCCATGCCTGATTTAGTAGTGTTTATGCTGAGAGTTTTGATGTTTTCATTATGGCTTCTTTATTCATGTTGCTTTCAGTGCTTTCCTATTTTAATAAAAGTTTCTAGGATTGTGCTTAATTGATTTGTCACTCAAGGAAAACCAGCACTTCAAGAAATTAAGTGCAGAAAAATAGTAGGTAACAAGGACATAAAGATTTCTGTCCTCATCCTAGTTATGAAAAATCCATTATTCATTGTCTTACTGTTTTTAAATACTGATGTACAAATTTCCAACACAATAGCAAAATTGCTTTTGAAACAGAATAAATTGCTTGCTAGTTTAGAAGCCGTATTTTGAAGTCAGGATTACTAAATGTGGTGGTAGTTATGCTCGTTATCACTGCTTGGTGAAGCTCCATATATAGAAGTGCAAACCTAGATACTGATTGTGCAAATAATATTTGTTTATAATATAATGGCAAAAAAGTAAAGGAATTATGATTAGGACATAAACACACTCTGCAAATAGTACCACATTTACAAGAGTAGATTTAAGTATTATGCATGTCTGTGAATTTTTCTCAACCATGTCTCTTTCCCATAATACTCTTGCATTAGCACGTTCCTTCAGGAGCAACTTTTAACCATGTTTGCTGTGCTACCTTTATATACAACAGGTATTATGTTCTGAATCGGATACTTGTTAACTTTGTACAGAAGTAAAAAGGGATCTGTTAATTCACAGTATTTTGCTGTATGCTCCAGTACAGCTAGCAGATTGTGATTTCAATGGATAATGCTACAATTACATTATGAATTGTTTGGATGTCTAAAAGCAAAACACAATGCAACAGAAAACTCAGTATTAAAACTGTGATAATCCAATTTGCAAATTTAACTAAGAGAGATTATGAAAGCATTGAATGTGAATCTGTTTAAACACAGGCCCCTCTTACTAGAAGTCATAGCATAAAATAATGTCTTAAGATTTTCTAAGCAGTGGTTTTATTGTTTAGTGTTAAAATTAGTGTAGCCTGAAAGTAATCCATATCATTTAGTATAATATATATGTTAACCTGTAATAACTGCTCCATTTTGTGAAGAGAATTTTCTGTATCATGTTTTCTAAATGACATTGATAGTAATGGAAATGGAAATACATACTGCCAGATTATCATATTAAACTAAACACCAGATGCAGCTTTTTGCGAACAACTGTTTGTGAGGATGTTTTTCATTTTTGTTATAAGCTTCATTTTTGTTTTAAGCTTCATTTTCTTGAAGTGGGTAATGATGGTAATTACTCTGATAGCATTTTCTATACCATGTTTTCACAGAATTAATTTTGTGGGAATTTGTAACTTTAAATAAATTTGTGTGGCTTTTAGATTCCAAATTTGTTGTGTTTTCTGCAGTGTGATTGTGCCTTTGCATCATTTGAAATAAATAATTCGCCTTGCTTGCCCAACTAGACACCCACAAGTCTATGGGGCCAGATGGGATTCACCCTAGGATATTGAGGGAGCTGCCGGATGTGCTGGCCAAACCCCTTTCCACCATCTTCCAGCAGGACTGGAAGACTGGGAAAGTTCCACTGGACTGGAGGCTGCCTGATGTAGTGCCCATCTACAAGAAGGGTCGCAGGGAGGATCCAGGGAACTACAGGCCAGTCAGTCTGACCTCAGTGCCAGGGAAAGTCATGGAACAGGTGATCTTGAGTGCTATCATGAAGCACATGCAAGAGAACCGGGTGATCAGGTCCAGCCAACATGGGTTTACAAAAGGCAGGTCTTGCCAAACAAACCTGATCGCCTTCTATGACAAAGTGACTCAGCTGCTGGATGAGGGAAAGGC
>WAAB01021743.1:18071-31133 GCA_013389865.1 Piaya cayana
TGAGAGGAGACCTCATTGCTCTCTACAACTACCTGAAGGGAGGTTGTGGAGAGGAGGGAGCTGGCCTCATCTCCCAAGTGAGAGGGGACAGGGTGAGCGGTAATGGCCTCAATCTCCACCAGGGGAGATTTAGGCTAGAGAGTAGGAGGAAGTTTTTTACGGAAAGGGTCATTGGGCGTTGGAACAGGCTGCCCAGGGAGGTGGTTGATTCACCTTCCATGGAGGTGTTTAAGGTGCAGGTGGATGCGGTACTGAGGGGCATGTTTTAGAGATTGATGGGAATGGTTGGACTTGATGATCCGGTGGGTCTCTTTCAACCTGGTGGTTGTGATTCTGTGAATCTAAAATTCTTCTCAAGAACATGCTTAGGGATCCAGTTCTCAGTTGACTTGCAGCCAGGGGTGGTGGGATGGGTGTGTTTATTACTCCTAGTTATGCATTATTTTTTAATCTGGTCTTAACGCATTGTTAACATCCCTTAATTATGTTCCATATGAAGTGATTCGAAGGAGGTGCAGAAATCGGAGTGTCATTTACCAACCAAAAGAGGGAGTGTCAGTAAGATAGGACAGTGCAAATCTCACTGATGGCACTTTCTCATACTTAATGTTTGTAAAGTTACTTACTTGTTAAATTATTGGGTTTATCTGTCAAGATTTTGTACTGAATACTGTTCGGGGTGCTGTTCTATGTCAGCAGAATCCCTCTGTGCTCAAGCAGGGCTACCTAGGGCTGGTTGCCTAGACTTATGTTCAAACTGCTTTTAAACACTTCCAAGGCTGGAGATGCCACAACCTCCCTGGACAACCTTTGCCAGTGCTAAGTTATCCTCATGGTAGAAGTGTGTTTCCTGATGCTCAGATGGTACCTCCTGTGTTTCAGTTTTGTGCCCATTGCATCTTGTTCTGTTGGTGGCATCACTGAGGAGAGCTTGACTCAGTTACCTTTGCAACCAGCCTTCAGGTATATATAGACATTGATAAGGTCTTCTCCAGTCCCAGTTCTGTTAGCCTTTCCTCATAGGAAAGATGCTTCAGTCCCTTCATAATTTTCATGGCCCTTCATTGAAGTCTCTAAAGTATGACCATGTCTTTCCTGTATCAAGGAGCCTACAACTGGACATGAGAGTCTAGTGTGGCTTCTCCAGTGCTGAGCAGAGGAGAAGGATCTCCTCCCTTGACCTACTGACAGTACTTTGCCTAACACAGCCCAGAATACCAGTAGCTTTCTTTATGGCAAAGGCATTTCACTGGCTTGTGTTCAACCTCGTGCCCACCAGGATCCCCAGGTTCTTTTGTCCCAAGCTGTTTTCCAGCTGTGTGCCCCACAGCATATCCTGATGTGGGGGCTTGTTCTTTGCCAGGTGCAGGACTTCGCATTTCTCCTTGGTGAGTTTCCTGAGGTTCCCGTCAAACCTTTTTTCCAGCCTGTCGGTTTTGCACTAGATGGCAGTACACCCATCTGGCCTGTCAGACACTCCTTCCAGTTTGGTGTCATTTGCAGATTTACTGAGAGTGCCCTCTACCCCATCATCCAGATCACTAACAAAGATGTTGAACAGGATTGGACCCAGCATGGACTCCTGGGGAACACTGGCCTCCAACTAGACTCTGCATCAATTTGCATCACCGCCCTCTGGGCCTGCCTGTTCAGCCAGTTCTAAGTTCACCTTGCTCTCTTCTTGTTCAGCCACTGCATCACCTGATTGTCTATGAGGATTTTACAGGAGACGGTACCAAAGGTCTTGCTGAAGTCAAAGCAGCCATTATTCACTGCTATCCCTGCATCTACAAGCAGAGTCATTTCGTCATAGGAGTTTGCTAAGTTGGTTAGTCATGACTTCCTGTGCTGACTATTCTGATGGTTTTGTTGTCTTTCCTGTACCTGGAAGTGGTTTCCAGGATGAGCAGTTCTATGACCTTTGCAGAATCATGTTGGGACTGACGGGTCTGTACTTCCCAGGGTCTTTCTTCTTACCCTCCTTAGATATAGAGTGGCGTTTGCTTTCCTCCAGTCTTCAGTCACTTCTTCCAATTGTCACGATTGATCAAAAGATTGTCAAAAGTGGTGCCACAGTGACATCGGCTGATTGCCTCAGCATTCTTGTGTGCATTCACTTAGGGCTCATAGTTTTATGTATGTCCATTTGCTTAAGTGTTCCCTGAACTGATCCTTTTCCACTAGGGGTATTTATTTCTTGCTCCNTTAGGCTAGAGAGTAGGAGGAAGTTTTTTACGGAAAGGGTCATTGGGCGTTGGAACAGGCTGCCCAGGGAGGTGGTTGATTCACCTTCCATGGAGGTGTTTAAGGTGCAGGTGGATGCGGTACTGAGGGGCATGTTTTAGAGATTGATGGGAATGGTTGGACTTGATGATCCGGTGGGTCTCTTTCAACCTGGTGGTTGTGATTCTGTGAATCTAAAATTCTTCTCAAGAACATGCTTAGGGATCCAGTTCTCAGTTGACTTGCAGCCAGGGGTGGTGGGATGGGTGTGTTTATTACTCCTAGTTATGCATTATTTTTTAATCTGGTCTTAACGCATTGTTAACATCCCTTAATTATGTTCCATATGAAGTGATTCGAAGGAGGTGCAGAAATCGGAGTGTCATTTACCAACCAAAAGAGGGAGTGTCAGTAAGATAGGACAGTGCAAATCTCACTGATGGCACTTTCTCATACTTAATGTTTGTAAAGTTACTTACTTGTTAAATTATTGGGTTTATCTGTCAAGATTTTGTACTGAATACTGTTCGGGGTGCTGTTCTATGTCAGCAGAATCCCTCTGTGCTCAAGCAGGGCTACCTAGGGCTGGTTGCCTAGACTTATGTTCAAACTGCTTTTAAACACTTCCAAGGCTGGAGATGCCACAACCTCCCTGGACAACCTTTGCCAGTGCTAAGTTATCCTCATGGTAGAAGTGTGTTTCCTGATGCTCAGATGGTACCTCCTGTGTTTCAGTTTTGTGCCCATTGCATCTTGTTCTGTTGGTGGCATCACTGAGGAGAGCTTGACTCAGTTACCTTTGCAACCAGCCTTCAGGTATATATAGACATTGATAAGGTCTTCTCCAGTCCCAGTTCTGTTAGCCTTTCCTCATAGGAAAGATGCTTCAGTCCCTTCATAATTTTCATGGCCCTTCATTGAAGTCTCTAAAGTATGACCATGTCTTTCCTGTATCAAGGAGCCTACAACTGGACATGAGAGTCTAGTGTGGCTTCTCCAGTGCTGAGCAGAGGAGAAGGATCTCCTCCCTTGACCTACTGACAGTACTTTGCCTAACACAGCCCAGAATACCAGTAGCTTTCTTTATGGCAAAGGCATTTCACTGGCTTGTGTTCAACCTCGTGCCCACCAGGATCCCCAGGTTCTTTTGTCCCAAGCTGTTTTCCAGCTGTGTGCCCCACAGCATATCCTGATGTGGGGGCTTGTTCTTTGCCAGGTGCAGGACTTCGCATTTCTCCTTGGTGAGTTTCCTGAGGTTCCCGTCAAACCTTTTTTCCAGCCTGTCGGTTTTGCACTAGATGGCAGTACACCCATCTGGCCTGTCAGACACTCCTTCCAGTTTGGTGTCATTTGCAGATTTACTGAGAGTGCCCTCTACCCCATCATCCAGATCACTAACAAAGATGTTGAACAGGATTGGACCCAGCATGGACTCCTGGGGAACACTGGCCTCCAACTAGACTCTGCATCAATTTGCATCACCGCCCTCTGGGCCTGCCTGTTCAGCCAGTTCTAAGTTCACCTTGCTCTCTTCTTGTTCAGCCACTGCATCACCTGATTGTCTATGAGGATTTTACAGGAGACGGTACCAAAGGTCTTGCTGAAGTCAAAGCAGCCATTATTCACTGCTATCCCTGCATCTACAAGCAGAGTCATTTCGTCATAGGAGTTTGCTAAGTTGGTTAGTCATGACTTCCTGTGCTGACTATTCTGATGGTTTTGTTGTCTTTCCTGTACCTGGAAGTGGTTTCCAGGATGAGCAGTTCTATGACCTTTGCAGAATCATGTTGGGACTGACGGGTCTGTACTTCCCAGGGTCTTTCTTCTTACCCTCCTTAGATATAGAGTGGCGTTTGCTTTCCTCCAGTCTTCAGTCACTTCTTCCAATTGTCACGATTGATCAAAAGATTGTCAAAAGTGGTGCCACAGTGACATCGGCTGATTGCCTCAGCATTCTTGTGTGCATTCACTTAGGGCTCATAGTTTTATGTATGTCCATTTGCTTAAGTGTTCCCTGAACTGATCCTTTTCCACTAGGGGTATTTATTTCTTGCTCCAGCCTTTTGCCTTGCTCTCTAAGACCTGGGACTCCTGAAGGCCAGTCTTGCTCATAAAAACTGAGGCAAAGAGAACATTCAGTTACCTCAGCCTTTTCTATATCCTGTGTAACCAGATCCCCTGTCTCATTTGGCAATAAACCTATATTGTCCCTAGTCTTTATGGGGTTTTTTGACATCCCTGGCCAGATTAAATTTGTTTTGGGCTATAGCTTTCTGAGATTTGTCACTGGATGCTTGGACAGCATTTTTGTATTCCTCCCAGGTTACCTGCCCATAATTTTACCATTTGTATGCTTCCTTTTTGTGTCTGAGTTTGGACAGGAGCTCCTTGTTCATCTAGTCAGGCCTTCTAGCATTTTTGCCTGACTTCCTCTTCATTGGGATGGAAATCTTTTGAACTAAGAGGATCTGATCTTTGAATACTCAGCAGCTTTTTTTTTGGCCCCTCTTGCTCCCAAGGCACTGTTTCATGGGGTTCTTCCAAGCAGTTCTTGAAAAGGCCAAATTGTTCTCCCGAAGTCCAGGGTTGTGATCTTGCTTGCCACACTCCTCCCTGCCTTCAGGATCCTGAACTCTGTCATCTCGCAGTCACTACACCCAGAACTTTGTTTGATCTTCATCTTCCCAGTAAGCCTCTCCTTGCTTGGAGAGTAAGAGGTCTAGCACAGCACCTCTCCCTGTTGTCTCCTTTAATTACATGGACCAGGAAGTTGTTGTCAAAGCAGTACAGGACGCTTCAGCATTACTTAAGTCATTTTGTGTCGTCCCTCATAGTCAGTGTGGTGGAAAACCTCCCTGAAGACCAGGGCCTGTAGATGTGGGACTGTTCCTGTCTCTGTGTAAAGGACCTCATCTGCTTGTTCTTCCTGTTCAGGTGGTCTACACCTATTATAATGTCACCTTTCCTGTCCTCTCTTTAATCCTACCCCAGAAGCTCTCAGCTGGCTCCTCATCCATTCCCATGCAGAGCTCCTAGCACTGCAGCTGCTCTCTCAAGTAAAAGGAATGGATTTTTTGGGATTTTTCCCCCTTTTTATATAGAATTGTTTTGGGTTGCTGTGGGGAAAATGCAAAACACTCAGATTTTTCTGTGACTCAATCCTTTTTCTTGTGTATATTTTACATTCCTGAGCTCTATGAATTATTATTCATTATTCCCAGTGCAAGAATAGTTTCAAGGTAGGTAAATTACATATTACCCAAAGAGTAGATTGATCATAGTCTTTTGAAGTTTAATATATTTGGGAAATGTTGAAAATACACATGCAGATTATCTTTTGATTTATTCTGGTCAGATTTTTTTTTTAACCACCTGTACCTACTTAAAGGCTGCTTAACTGCCATTATCAATAGTTGTAAGTAATATTTTTAAATATATTCGAAAGATTTTCCTTTTCAGTTTGATACACTTTTCATGTATTTTGTTAGGCTTTTTCTGACCATTTTATTTTCTGTGTTGTGCATTTTTATTGATTAGGGTTATTGTAGCTGTTATTGCATACAAGTAGATAATATTTGCTTAACTTGATCTTGCACTTGGGACACAACCACCCCATGCAGCGCTGCAGGCTTGGGGAAAAGTGGCTAGAAAGCTGCTTGGAAGAGAAGGACCTGGAGGTGTTGGTTGACAGCTGACTGAACGTGAGCCAGCAGTGGTCAAGAAGGCCAACAGCATTTTGGCTTGTATCAGAAACAGCCTGGCCAGCAGGAACAGGGAAGTGATTCTGCCCCTGCACTCAGTGCTGCTGAGGCTGCACCTTAAATCCTGTGTTCACTTTTGGGCCCCTCACTACAAGGAAGAAATTGAGGTGCTGGAATGTGTCCAGAGAAGAGCGATGAAGCTGAAGTGGCTGGAGAGCAAAGTCTTACAAGAAGCAGATGAGGGAACTAGGTTTGCTTAGCCTAAGAAAGACGAGGCTGAAGGGAGACCTTATCACTGTCTACAACTGCGTGAAAGGTGGTTGTAGAAAGGTGGGTGTTGGTCTGTTTGCCGGAGTGACAGGAAGAGAGGGAATGGCCTCAAGCTGCACCAGGGGAGGTTCAGATTGGACATTAGGAAAAACTTTGCTGAAAGGGGTATCAAGCACTGGAACGAGCTGCCCAGAGAGGTGATTGAGTCACTGTCCCTGGAGGTGTTTAAAAATACCGTAGATGAGGTGCCTAGGGGTGTGTTTTAGTAGTGGATGGATATGGTTGGACTTGATGATCTCAAGGGTCTTTTCCAGCCTAGCGATTCTATCATTCTATGAGTAAAATGCTTAATTCCTTTAAAATTTTTATTCTGATTAATATCCTTGTTAGGTTTTTTAGTAGTCTATAAAAGAAACCTGCGTAATAGTGCAGTTTCTTTCAATCATCTTCACATGAACTGAATAAGTTTTTGAATTCACATGTGCTTAGGAGTATTTTCTTACCATATATTCCTGTGTTTTGTCTCTACAAAAGCATTCCAGAAATGTAAAATTGAAGTGGGGATTAGATTCTGGAGAGGACAGGACCATTGTTAGCTTAGTGTTATTACCATAGGTCCCACAGGCAAACCTGTTTTGGCTCACTTTGAGTGGTTTTTGTGTTGAATTATAGCAGTAACTATGATGTTCTAGTAAATTAATGTACTGATGAGCTGTGTAGAAAGCGTGTCTCAAATAGAGGTCTATGCACACAGAAATAGACATCAGGGAAGTTGAAGAAGCTCTGCGAAAATCTAAAGTCTATACTTCTAATGAAAGCTCAGTCATTTGCATTTGCTGTAAACTTTGCCAAGTAAATTCTGTTTAACAAAATCTTACAAGGAATCCCTTGCAAAGTATGAACTTGCGCTCTTTATGTACAATTTGTATAAGAAATAAGAGTTTCCTAGACTGATTTATTGTTAACGGTGGTTGGTTGCAGGCTTTTTGCTGTGTTACATCTTTTTAAACTCGAATTACAATTTCTTGTTGACGTGCTAGCACAAATATACATGAGATGCTTAGATGAATATATCTCTCTAATAAAACTCCATATGGCAAAAATGAACTTGTTACTTTAGGAGATTCCTAGTAATAAATAGTGATGTATTGGCTATTTATTTAGTGTTTTTATTTAATTTGCCAGATACCAAGTGGAAGATGAGTCCTCTCATTTGGATGAAATGCCACTAATGATGTCTGAAGAAGGCTTTGAAAATGACGAGAGTGATTACCATACTCTACCAAGAGCCAGAATTTCTCAGAGAAGAAGAGGCTTAGAATGGTTTATCTGTGGTGGCTGGAAGTTCCTTTGCACTAGGTTTGTTGCATACTAGTACTTCTTACTAAACTATTAAATGAATTAAGTAAATAGTAACTATATATTTCGTGATATGTGCAGAGTACAGGGACACAATAATTTGCTTGTCATGTGCTTTTTGATTTCTTTGCCTGAATTTTCCCCACTAGGACATTACTAGCTGTTAGTAAAAAAAGTTCTGAAGAGCTGCTGCTGTGTATTTCTCCTGCCTGCTTTGCTGAATTGCAAGAAAAAGAGACACTTTTAAGAGAGATCACTTGGCAAACCTCTGCTGGTCTGAGGTCCATCATGTGTCATGTAAGCCTGGTCCTTACTTCTGCTGAAAACTGCGTTGGAGTAGAGGGGTTAAAACTTTCTTTTGATACCTGCTGTGGGGATAGGGACGCTTCTTCTGGGCTGAGAATACTGAGGCTTTCTTACTGATAAAAATCAGGGATAATGCACTCAATGTTAAGTCATCCTTCCTCATGGTTTCTCATTGTAATAAAAACTGAGGTTTTGCTGAATTGCCCACAGAATACTAGTTTTTGAAATGCATGTGCAGTTCATAAAGTTGTGTAGGATCATGCAGAAGATGATACAAGAAACCTGGAGGCTGCTGTATTGTCATGCACGCTGTCATTACTTACACTGCGTAGTAGAATGAGTTACACTGGTTTTATGTGGTGTAAAGTATTGGTTTGGGTTAAAATTGGGTGTTTACACCTTCACGCTTGGACTGGAGAGGAGCATGTGAGAAAGCAATTTTGATGTGTTATGATGGTGTATTACTCATGTTATGCAAACAACTGAAAATTATTTCCGGAAGGTGTGCTACATTCTTTGAAGTGCAATGTGAAATTAAATATAGCGTAGCAGTCTGAAGCCTGTTCAGTTGAGCAGAATTTAAAATTTCACTCTGTTTTTAATGGAAATTTGTATCTCATACCTGAGACTGAGTAAGATTGAAATCTCAGTGTCAGCATCCACCATATTCTTTTGTGCTTTGAAAAATTTACGATTTAGTTTAAAGCTGTGACAGAAAGATGAACACAATAAAAACCTAGGCATTTGTCTGGAGCCAAGCTCAGGGTGCCGCTGATTTCTTTTGGGTGAAAGTCTCATGTTTGTGTTCAAAATCACTTTACTTATTGCAAACAAACACCACTACCACCACCAACCCCACCCCATACCCACTAGTTTTTTTTGTCTGCCCTACATTGTTAGGATTAATCTCATTTTTGTGAGAGAGAGTTTTCTGTGTCTTACTTCACAGCTTTAGAATTTTGTATTCTGTAGATTTTTGTTGCTGCATCATAATCTGTCACTGTTTAGTTGAAATTTTCACTGTTTTGGCAGGAGCAAATATGGAAGGTTTTACAAAGTTCACTGTACATTAAAAGTGATTTTGTAAAAGTCCTTTATTCAGTGTTTAACTTCTGTTTAGACAGTAAACTTGATCAGAACTGAATGTCATGGACTTGGTTTGCAAATCTATAGCTCTTTAACCAGTTTTACGTTTGCAAGAAAAAAAACAATTAAATCACACATTGTCTTTGATTTTGAAAAAAATGAAGACTTAATTCAACCAATATAACTTTTAACTTCAGAAACTGCTTATTTCTTGCTTTCATAGCACAGTTAATAGAAAACTTTGTGATATAGCAGCTGTTTCATGGATATAATCATTTCCCCTTTGAATTACAAATTCTCCTCAAGCTTGTGAAATTATAATGCACATAGATCAATGCTCTGGGGTTCTTTTAGCTGGATTGATTTCTTTCTCATGAGATTTGCATTCCACTTGTTATCAAAAAAAACTTTGTCCCTATGAAAATGGTGCTATCGAATGGCATTTCCATATGAACTAAGGGGATATCAAATGCTCGGATTAATTTGGGCTCTAAGATGGCCTGTGCGCTTTCAATTAATCTGCAATGCATTTGTTATGCAGAAGCATGGGAAAATGCTGGTCTTTTAAGAATGACATGACCACAGTGTTGCTTTTGGCCTGATTACCGAAGCTACCTGTTGAGTACAATAATTACAGTATGTTTTCTTTGCAGAACTAGTTTCTGCTACTTAAAACCCAATAAGGAAAAGCTGACCCTTGCAGACAATATAGAGCTTTTATATTATCTTTCCATTCTGATGAAAATGCTATGTTGTGAAAGAAACTGGCAGTTAAGCTTGTAGGATAAAAGTAATGAAAAGAGAAAATAAAGAAAGTTCTTCATTGTTAGAGCCACAGAGTCAGTTCAGACTTTTACTTTAGCTTTTGACTTGGAGACATAAGTTCTACTTATGAAAAAGTTAAGGGTTCTTATTTAACAATTACTCTTTTTTTTTTTTTTTTAATATGGCATCATTTACTAGTATGAAGACTATAGATATTCTTCCTTCAAATAAAAAATGGTGCATTAAGAAGCAGGTTGGTAAAAAGCCATTTAATAATATTCTTTGAAGTTCTTTTATCAATTGTAAATATGAAGAAATTAACTAATCTGTTGTATTTATATAGGCAACATGGCTTATATCTCGCTTAAGGGGAAAAAAAGCTTTCTGTGCATGTGTTGAATTTTCTAGGCAAGGACATCTGAAATAAATGTGAAAATCAGTAAACCAGAATGTGATTTTTAATTGCTGAATCCATAGCATAAGGTGCAATTTTACATTAAAGACTTCAGGAGAATCTAAAGTGCATCTTGGTCATGCTTCATCTTAGGTAACTTGACTTTTCTGACTTGTGTGTTACTAAATAACAGGGCTGATCTTTGAATCTTAAACTAAGAATGTACAGTTTGTATGACAGAATAATTCTCTGTCACTATTAAAAGTGTGTGTGGGGGGGAAAGATGCTGAAGGGTCTTTCTTGTATTTGTAACAAAGATAAAATTATTGTTCATGTAAAATCAAAACAAATTATGTCCATCCCATAGTGAAAGGTTCAGGGAGGATACCTTAAGAAACCAGCATTTAAAAATTAAGTGCTTTAAATGTCAGCATATGAGTATTGGTGTACTGACATTTTCATAACAAAGTGAATGTTATTTTGAATTATTTTACTACTGTGTGACTTTGAGTTTTCTTTAAAAAGAGACTGCAGCTTTGACTTCCATTTGTTCTTTGGAAAAGTTAGTTTGTAATAGACCTAAATAATGTAGGCTAAAGACAATAACATTTTAAGTGGGACTGTGGATATGTAAGCTAACTATTAGCCTTCCCTCCCTGTGTATTTGTGTACACATGATCCTGTAATTGTGGAAAAACAGAATAGGAAGGTAACATAAGAGGTCATCGAGTCAATTCCCTGCCTGTACAGGATGAATCACACCTATCACTTATGTCCAATCTAACCAGATCTTGGGGACCTACAGTGGTAGCAACTCCAGCCTTCCAAAGTGATTGTTTCCACCCTAGCCATTAGAAGCATTTACTCAATGTCTGTGCCCTCTTTGCAGCTGTTTCTTATGTGCTTGAAACCATATTGGATTCACACAGCCTTTCCAGTCTTCTAGTGTATCTTGTAAATGAGCCTGGCCTGCTTTCTAGACCTATAATTGTGTTGTTGTTCTTGTGTGTGGTCTTTGTTTTCCCAGTAGGTCTGTTTGTTGAAATTTGGTGTTCAAAATGGTACTGTAAACCAACTGAAGCCTTGCTGGCATTGGATTGAGAAGGAAGGCATTCATGATTTACTAGCAATATGTCTGTCCACACTGACCAGACATATGCCTTTTTTTGCACATGTATATCATGCAGTAACTGAGTCATCCTGAACAGGCACCTAGTAACTCTTCCAGTTCTGTATTTGCATAGTTGATTATTTCTGTGTAAACATATGATGTTGAGATGTTGCCTGCATCTGTCTCTTCCAGGTGTATTTTAAAATCTGTCAAGATAGCTTTGAAGTCTGATCTACTCATTGCATGAACTCCTGTCACTTCTACCTTTTTGTTGTCTGAAAAATGAAATTTTCAGTAGTCAATTACCCAGTAAGTTCTTTTCAGAACTTTACTGAAGTTCCTTTGGCTTTATAACAAGCTACTCTGGAATTATGATTTTTCCAATTGTGTCAATTCCAAGAATATGTTCCTTACTTCCCTTATGAGAATTGTCTTGAGATTTAAGTTTTGATAGAGACGTGGGATCATAGAGTGATTTGGGTTGGAAGAGATGTTTAAAGATTGTCTTCTCCCACCTCCACAGACATGGGCAGGGGCAGCTATCACTACAACATGGTGCTTGAGGCCTCAGGAGTCAAGAGAGGATACATGCTCTCAAGCAGTAGTGCGTCTTGTTCTTAGATAGAAATTAATTCCATTTTCGAGGTTGCTCTTGACAGGTCAGTGTTGTTTATGACTTTCTGTTTTCTTTCAGATGTGTACAAATACATACAAATAGATTGACTATACAGAATTCATCCAGGAAACAACGTGGAGGTGTTTGGATTGTTGTTTTCCCCTGCTGCTCTCAGCAAAATCCTTTCTGTTGCTTTGAATACAATTCATAAGAGCTTCCAAATAGTTACTTTTTTTCATCAAAAATATTGTTAGGATACTCAAAAACTTTACTAGAAAACATGTCAGTTACCTTCACCTTCAGCTTCAATTGCTGACATAGCTAAAATCAACTGTGACCATTTAGGTCTGTGCTTTGGCTGCAGTAAGTGCTCATGGAAGCCTGTCTGCTCAGTCTTCATAGTTCTCTTGCCTACAACAGGTTCCCAGCATGATTAAGGCACTCTTCTCCAATATTAACAAGATGCAGAGGAATTCTCCTTTAACATACCAGGCTGTAAAACAAGTATATACAGCATATATCAAACCCACTTTTCACACTACCAGTTCTTTCAAAACTGTCTGTATTCATCTGCATTAATCTGCCCCTGTGGATAGTCCTACCAAGTCTTGGCTGGATTACATTATGCTGGATTATATTATGTGGCGACCTGGAGCACGGCAAAGAGGACTGTGGAAAAGAGGTGTGACAGTTTGAGCAGGCAGGGTGAGAAGGCAGGGCACAGAAAGGACCCTAAGACCAGAGAGGAGACAGCGAAGACCATGGTGGCAACACAACATAAGGGTAAAGCTGCTCCGAGTGCTGCAGCCTGGAGGAAGGATGCTGCTACCCAGACGCAGCCAGAGTGGGTACATGCAGCTGCCCAGACCATGAGCTGTAGGCAGTACCCCCCTCTCAAACCAGCTCGTGCCTCTGCTTCTGTTATGGGCTCCACTTGTGAAAGCTGCCTTCGAGCGGAGGAACTTCTTTGCATGGTGGAGGAGTTAAGAGAGGAGGTAAGGAGACTGAGGACTATCAGGGAATGTGAGAGGGAGACAGACCTGTGGAGCAGTTCCCTCTCACTCCCTCAGCAACCTGTTGCACCTGGTATGCCCAATAACCAGCCACCTGCAAACTGCAAAGTTGGGGTTATAAGGGATGGGGAATGGCAGCAGGTTCCTTCCAGAAGAAGGAAGCCTGCGCCCCTCAAACAGTCAACAAAACCTGAGATCCCCCTGGTGAACAAGTACCA
>WAAB01021748.1:20538-40292 GCA_013389865.1 Piaya cayana
AATAGCTAAGTTCAAAAAAAAAAAGAAAAAAAAAAAAAAATTAGAGACCATTTTATTCTGAAAAAAAGGCTCCATCCAGGAATTTAACGTAGGTGAAAGATTCCACCTCAACACATTGAGTTAATTTAAGTTAAAAAGCATCACCTGGAAGATAAAGCACCAATCCAAGTTCACCCACAGTAACAAAACAACTAGCAAAGAAGGGAAAGGTACATGATAAATACCAATCTACCTCCTTTTGCCCTGAATGGTGAGGACAGCTGAAGAAAATCAGAAGATTTCCAGGTTCTAGAAGTTAAGGAACAGCACCCTAAGACACCAGAAGAAAACAACAGAGGTACTAACAACAAACACAGGCTAAATCCTGCCCTCTGGAAATCAGGGCGACACTTCTGCAAGAGTAAAGTGATGCCAACTTAAGCAGCAGTAAAGGACTTTTTTTTTTTTATTTCCTAATCTCCAGAGAGATAAAAATGATCTGCGGGTCGCTTCAGGCAGTGCAGGCAAAGAACCCTCTGAAATTGAAAGAGACAAGTCCCAAGATCACACACAAAAGCAAAACATGTTCCAGTGAACTTGTGATCTCTGAACAGCTGAGGCTGGCAAATTTGTCCTCAAAACAAGAACCAGTAACTAAAGGAGAGATATTCTTTTAATCTTCCTTTGTCTGCGTTTCTGTGCACTTTCCAGTATGAAAACTGCCCCGGCGTGCTCTTTCTCTCCCTTGTCCTCCCCACTTTCAGTGTAAATCAGGCACCAGAACACACAGAAGCCAGAGCTTGAGAAGTTTTGCCGTGGATTCCCCTGGGATGCTGGAGACAGATGACATTATCTTCATAAAAGCCCCTCGGGATGTAAGCAGCAGCTTGAAATTCCCATTTAAGGGGCCTGCAGTGACTGAACCAAATCTAATGGGAGGAAAAACCAAAGCCACCAGAGCGCTTTGGAGAAAGAGGCATCTCTGGGAAGTCCAGCTCCCTCCTGTGCAATTACCAGCAAGAACAAGGCAGGATTCTTCTGTGCGTGCTCCCTGCTTTAAAAATTCAAGGGTAAGCGCAGCCTATCAGATGAAAAGCACCCCTTGGCATCAACACTGAGACAGACACCTCGTGTCACGGGTTCCTTTCTGGGCTCACATAAATCTAGAATGGATTTTGAATTGAACCCGACAGGGTCACTCATGTTTTTGGCTTTAAACCGTTTGGTGCAGGGACTGTCACTGAGAATATGATCAGAGGTGCCTCACACAGAGAAGTCGAGGCCATGGCTGTGAATGCAGCTGCTTAATACCATCACCAAAGCAATCACTAAAGCCTCCAGGACTCAGGGGTGGAATACTACTACAATTTTTTACAATAACAAGGGAAAAGAAGTCAGATTCTACTCTTCTCAAACCACAGATCCCAATTATCACTCACATTAGGGGTATTTACAGCCACTAGGTGTATGGAGTCTGCAAGTCAGTCACATTGCTCTTCTGTCTCTACTGCACCTTATAAATTGGACCATATTCATAGAATCATAGAACAACCAGGTGGGAAGAGACCCACCGGATCATCGAGTCCAACCATTCCTATCAAACACTAAACCATGTCCCTCAGCACCTCATCCATCCACCTGTTCCTTAAAACCCTCCAGGGAAAGTGAATCAGCCCCTTCCCTGGGTACCCTGTTCCAATGCCCAATGACCCTTTCTGTGAAGAATTTTTTTCCTAATGTCCAGCCTAAACCTCCCCTGGTGGAGCTTGAGGCCATTCCCTCTTCTCCTGTCCCCTGTCACTTGGCAAAAGAGCCCAGCTCCCTCCTCTCCACAACCTCCTTTCACGTAGTTGTAGCAAGCAATGAGGTCTCCTCTCAGCCTCCTCTTCTCCAGGATAAACNGACATTTGGCCATGTTAAACCTCATCCCATTG
The DNA here is from genome assembly GCA_013389865.1 of Piaya cayana. NCBI lineage: Eukaryota > Metazoa > Chordata > Aves > Cuculiformes > Coccyzidae > Piaya > Piaya cayana. The sequence goes on from WAAB01021748.1 coordinate 22,452, forward strand.
GTCTCAGCCTAGCAGTCCAGCCTGTTCAGATCCCTTTGGAGCCTCCCAACCCTCCAGCAGATCGACACTTCCACCCAGCTTAGTGTCATCTGCAAACTTGCTAAGGGAGCACTCGATGCCTTCATCCTCACACAACAATATCTCACATAAGATTTTTCCCAAGGAAATAGGAAAAAAAAGCCACATTGGTAAATCCTGCCTAAGTTTCAGCAAACGTACCTCCTACATGCTGACCTTTAGAGCACACGCACACCAAAAAAAAAAAGAAAATACAACCACATTCTTAACACGTCCTCCCTAAAAAATTAGAAGAAAGGCCTGCGGTATGGTCATAGAACTTAGAAAGCAGCTGGATTCCATTCCAAAGCACACAGAAGAAGATAATTAAGCAGAATTCCAGATTATGAAAATAAATACACTAGCAGGCGGGTTGCATGTGCCAACAGCTTGCAAGAAGCACTAGTCAGAGTAGTCAGACAGAAAAGACCCCCCCACCCCAGGTTATCTGACGAACCCCCCTGCCAAGGCACAGTTGTGCTCCATAAAATCTTTCCCAGCTCTTCAGCATGGCCTTGCTGCACGTAAACACACAGAAAAGACATCTAGATTGCTTAGAATAACAGAAACTGCAGCTTTATCTCTGTGTAACACGGTTAAGTATAAATACAATCCCTCCTGGCAGGTAGTGATATGATTTAAGGGTTCCCTATCATACATTACAAGAGATGATAGGAAAGAACTCATAATTTATTTTTATTGATTCAGCAACCCATGCTGGATCGTATCTCCCAAATATTCCCCTTCCCTACGTAGCCTCCACCAAAGCTTCAGGAAATTTAATTTTATCTTTTTTTTTTTCCTTTTCTCCATCTTCTTTTTAAAGCTGCTGTACGCACATCTGTACCAAAGTTCAAGAAGACAATGGGGAAAAAAAAAAGCCACTGTTACTTTGCTGGCTCTGTTCTCATTCCAATTATCTTCTGATACCATCTGTGAATCAGCAGATTTTGTGCAGCAATTTAACTCTGTGGAGTCGCATGCCTGCTGAAGGACTATTTAAAACCTCTGACATGGGGGCCTGAACAGAAGGAAAGACTTGAACTCCAAGTGTGGATACATTGACTTCACAGGATAGTTCTCAATTAAAAATAAATAAATGAATAAACAATTAGATAATGCCTTCCAATTGGCAGAAGGAGATGGGTGCTAGGGAATCCCTCGTATCACTGGCCTGGCACTCAGAGCAGGGAAGGGCATCAGAGCCTCCCCACTCCATTCCCAGCTTCTTAGCAAGAGGTGCTGAGGGGCATGGTTTAGTGTTTGATAGGAACGGCCGGACTCAATGATCTGGTGGGTCTCTTCCAACCTGGTTGTTCTATGATTCTTCCACCTGCAGGGAGATTATTTTGTGACGACAATGTTATTCTGAGGCAATATCACTTAGTTTCGAATGATACCACTCGGACAAAACATCCTTCTCCCTCCAGGGGAACAAGTCCAAAAGCTGGAGTTTCACCAACGTTACCGTGAAAGCCAAAAATGCACATGTTGGGACACAAGCCCTTGCACCTGCTTTTAATGGCCAGTTAAAAGACCTTCCAAAAGGCTGGATCGTTATCATCAACTTATCCAACTACCTTAGAGTTTGGCTTATTCCCTGCCTCACATCAGCTCCGGGAAATAAGGGTTGATGCAGTTTTCCAGGTGACAAGAGTAAGCAGAGAGCAAAACAGAGCAAAATGCACAAACGGTTCTGTAACAGTTACTGCAGGTACGAAAACCTAATATTGAGACACTCCCCCACACTCGCTATCCAACCCTGAACGACTGCAACATCGTTAGTATAAAGCCACGATGTTATCGTAATTAAATATGCCTAGATAGAATATTTATAAATGTAATTAAATACAACAGAAAAGTGAAATGTGAGTGTCATTACAGAAATAATAGAACAGAAATGTAAGTGATAATTTAAAATATACGAGTAACTATCACAGGCAACTCGGGTCGGTCAGGTTGAACAGGACACGTAGGATCAGAAAGCGCCAGAGGTAAAAGACAAGCACAAGTCAGGCCACACAAAAGGTCAGAAGCAATAGTTTGAGTTCTAACTAGCCAATTAACATATTTTTACATGATTATAGTTTCAGCAAAGATTAGATGATCTGATTACCTTATATATTAAGGTAATAAAAACGTGGTCTGTCTAATTGACTTCACTCTTCTGACCTTGAACCTCTGCTCGTGCAGCAGTTTCTCTCTGTAGGTGCCCAAACCTACTTTGAAACTTAGTGGCTCAGCTGTGGCAAGGTCAAACTCTGCCATAGCAGCTCCTTTTCCTACTGGTATGGCTTTGAACTAATCTTTACTCTTGCTTTTAATAATCTTTATTTTCATTTTTACTCTGTATTCATCATCACCATGCACTCCCTCATCATTAAGAGTGTCTGAACTCCTTGTACTATAGCTGTATTGCTTAGGGTTTTTTTATTATTGTTCTTTGTGTTCTATCATTAAGTAGTTAAGCAAAATTATTTTCATCTCTTGCTGGGAAAACACTCTCTCTCTGGGAAATTTTCTTTCTTTATTCCTGTGCAGAGCGGCTCAGCACTCATGGCAAATGGTCCTGGCACCCTGATGTTATCTCCTTTTGAAGGGCCCAACCAAGGAGACTTTCATAAAATCTGGCTCACTAGGTATTTCCAAAAACTGGGCTGGGAATGATTCCTCCGTCGACACGTACCACATTGTGTCAGCCAGATCATAGAATCATAGAATAATTGGGTTGGAAGAGACCCACCGGATCATCGAGTCCAACCATTCCTATCAAACACTAACCCATGTAACATCCTCCTTCATTTAAGGGAACTAAAACAACTTATGTTCTTCCTATGGACGGATGGATGAGGTGCTGAGGGACATGGTTTAGTGTTTGATAGGAATGGTTGGACTCGATGATCCAGTGGGTCTCTTCCAACCTGGTGATTCTATGATTCTACGGAGTTCAGAGGAATATGTATGCAAAGAGCAAACTGGCCTAGGCAAGGCACTAGCCACAGCTCCTATGATAAACAACAGAACAGGGGACTGAGAATTCTAAAGTGCAAAAGTCAGTTTCTCCCTTCTTTATGAGCCATCTAAACTTAAGCTTGCACGCTGTCCCCTCCAGAGAGGAGTCCTCAGTGCAAGAGCTGTTTAGATTCTGCCTCACAAACCCAAGAACTACATTAGCCAGTTGATGGACATTCACATTAGGTTGATGGCATGGGGTTCAGCTCCATCTCCAACTGACACTGAACTATTTCAGATTGCAGTGGCATCAGCAAGGAAGAGTGAGCACCCTTCATGTTTGGCCACATAAAGACTTTGAAACTGCAAATCCAAGGGACTGATGGGCTGCCTCCCTCCACGTCAGCTGAAAGAGCAAGCCCTTAAGATGTCCTCTCCCTTTTTTCACTGAAAGGGTCATTAGGTGCTGGAACAAGCTGCCCAGGGAGGTGGTTGAGTCACCTTCCCTGGAGGTGTTTAAGGTGCAAGTGGATGAGGTGCTGAGGGACATGGTTTAGAGATTGGTGGGAATGGTTGGACTCAATGATCCAGTGGGTCTCTTCCAACCTGGTGACTCTATGATTCTGTGGGAACCTAACTTAGAGCTAAAGATTCCTCCAGGCAGCAAGAGGCTACAGCAGCCACATTGCATGGACTCAGCCCTAGGATGTACCCAGGACTTGAAAGGCAAAGGCAGAATTGAGACCTGAACTCCCCATTCAGAGCTCTGGTTTATCACTCAAGCCAGGTGATTCATCTGCCAAAGCAGCCAGTTACCAATTCTGTGCCTGCCAAGGGAATAAGGCTTTGGAAGACAGATACAGATGTTTAAGGTGAACATTTTTCCCCATCTGAGTATTTCCAAAAGACAGGTGAAAAATATTTGCTTAAAATCTGATCCACACTTTTTCTTCCCCCAAAAGCACCTCAGTCCTCTAAAAGCCTGGAACCAACTCTGGGGCACGAGGAGAACATGAAGGAATGTGTCAGGAACCACAATAAAATCATAACTTTTGACGTCAGCCCAATAATTTCACTTCTGGCAGGCAAATTAAGAGAAAAATCCATTTATCTGTTTTTGAGTTCTGCAAGAAAGAAAATATATTTTCTCCACTTTAGAAATACCTTGTGCTAATGTCTACATGGGGACATGTGGAACAGCGCAGTTAAAGCTGTCAAGGGCAATTTTTCTTACAGACTTAAGTGTTGCATTACTTAAAATAAAAGAAGGGGAGAAAAAATAGAGGAACTTGAATTCAAATCTCCTTTAATGCAACATTATGGCTGAGACTTTCAAGTTGTAAAAGCAGNTCATTGGGCAGTGGCAGAGGCTGCCCAGGGAGGAGGTTGATTCACCTTCCCTGGAGGGGTTTAAGGGACGGGTGGATGAGGTGCTGAGGGACATGGGTTAGTGTTTGATAGGAATGGTTGGACTCCATGATCTGGTGGGTCTCTTCCAACCTGGTTGTTCTGTGATTCTATGATTCTGAAAAATTCCTGCCCTGTACCTGACAGATGAATTGAAGCACGGTCTTCATTTCAAGCCACTGTCAATATCCATCCTCATAAGAATCACGGTTGTGACAACTGGGATTGCTTTTAAGATGAGAATTTGGGATGTTATAACCCAGGAGATGGACTCCTTTCACTCTTGCATGACAAAATAACAGATTTCAATAGTAGGCTCAATGCTTTGTCCTGCCGGTACCTGCAGTACCGAGACTAGAAAGGAGCAACTACCTCTAGTTGTCTGAGGATAGAAGTAAGGACAGAGAAAGGTGACAAGGCTTATCTGAAAGTGAAATTCAATCCCATTTTCACATGACGCATGACCATAAAATCTTAAATAGGTCATTAGGGAATAATTTTGTCTATTCCACTTCAGGTGAAGGCAGGTCATCTTCACAAGTTCCAGTGCGAGTTCTCTCTGTGGGCTGTAATCCTTCAGAGAGCAAACCCACCCCACACTCCAAATCCCACGACAGCTCTAACCTCATCATTAAGAATAATTCTAATAACCATAACAGCTTCCAAAACAAAGGCCTTGAACGTAGCTAGATCAAAAAATCTCCTGGTTTGCCTCTGCGACTACGCAGAAGCGCATCATGAAAAATACCTGCTCCAAGGGGAGAAAAGAGTTCAAAGACAAACAGCAATTTGCTTTTTATGAGTAAATCTTGAGCTGGAAAATAATCAGAACTCCAAATTTTACCAAAGGCTGAAGCAGGGTGTGAACCAGAGAACAGATTCAAGCTGATGCTGTCAGGGTATCAACTCTGTGCAGGTTCTTCATCTCCACAGACCCACCACGAGTCTACTGGAGCCACAAAGCAGTTCTCACGAGAAAATCAGTGCTCTAATGAACAGGAATGAGGGGGTCAAGCCATGAACCAAGCTGTCAGAGCAGCTCAGAGTCCTCTACCACATCAAAGAGCTCAAGTCACCTCTCATGGATTCCTGTATTTCGCTTTTCTTAACGACCTGCCTCTTGGAGGCCAATAATGACTTAAAACAAAACAAATCCAATCTCCTTTCCTACTTTTCTGAATTCAGAGAGTGACTTAAAACACACTCAGGCCTCCATTCAAAGTCTTTAACTCCTGCTTTACAAGACAATGCACACATATCACATAACCCTTTCTTTCCCTTTCCTACACACATGCAGAGACAACTATCTAGCTACCTACTTCTTACTATAGATGCAGAACTATCTGGCCACCTACTTCTTACTATAGATGCAGCTACGTAATGGTTTTAACCGTCTTTGAGTTATTTTTTCTCCCCACAACAAAGACATAAAATTGACTCAGAATGGTTTATATCCCTCAGATTAGCAATGCTGCTGTCAGAAGAGCATAGAACACTCCTGAACAGCTATTTCTAGCACTTGCAGGTGCCCCGAACCCTTCACATTCAAGAACACTGGATTTACATTCAAATATAAACAAAAAAATAAACCCAATTTGAATCACGAGCTCCTACATCAAGAGAGCAAGGGATATTTTTAGAGCAACAGATCAGCATTCGTAGCACGCTTGGCATTCTTGATTAAACAAGAGATCTGCACGCACATAATAAACCTGTAATTTTATTGGCCAAGCACTACGGAAACAATTTAGAATACACAGATTGAAATGTTAAGTAAACTGCAGCCTGTGTATAACACCCATGAATTACAGCAGCTTGGCAAGGAGCTGACCAGTTGCCTCTCACGGCCTTTAATAACAATCATCCACATCTTCACAGCACAATAGAAATTAGGGATGCACGAAGCCTATTAGCTCATCCAGAAAATACAGGATTGTTCCCTACGGGATAATTACTAATACTCTGTCCAAAGTAGATTTAAAGCTGTAAAGCAAAGTATCTTCCTTAGCAAGAGAGCTCAGGGTGGCTGAGAACCCAGCTCCATTGTCGTGGTTTAACTCAACAGGCGGCTAGAAAAACCACCCAGCCAATCACTCAACATACTGCAACCCCCTTCCCTGATGATTAGAAAAATAACACAAAATTTCTGGGTTGAGATAAAATCATGTCCCCTCATAGAATCATAGAATCACCAGGTTGGAAGAGACCCACCGGATCATCGAGTCCAACCGTTCCTATCAAACACTAAACCATGTCACTCAGCACCTTGTCCACCCATGCCTAAAACCCCTCCAAGGAAGGTGATTCAACCCCCTCCCTGGGCAGTCTATTCCAGTGTCCAATGACCCTTTCTGTGAAAAACTTCCTCCTAATCTCNTTGTTTGAAGTGGACCACAGAGAGCAGTAAACCATGTCAGATACGTGGCATCTCTTGGCTCCCTAGCTAAATGAGGAGATGGTGGTTAAACATCTTACGACTTTAACGCACTTTCAAAAATGCATTTTCACAATAAGAATTGTCAAGTGTTTGGCTTGTATTAGCATTTTCAGGCAGAGATCAGAGCACCGAAAGAAGATGTATAAAGAACATGAGGAGAACTAACTGTTCTCTGTTATAGATCTCCACTCTTCCACTCAGAAAGTGATCATGTTATAGCGAAAAGTGATACTTAGATATCTAACAATGCACTATAAAATCCTTCAGGATTAAAATCACAAATAAGAAGCACTTAATTATTTGTGCCATAAGAAAAAAAAAATCCAGTTTGAGGATGTAAGAGAAAGTTCTTTTTAACCTGAAGAACTACCTGCCTTTGGGGAAAGACAAACCACCCATAACGACAGAGGAAAATCTTTGGAAGCAGTAGGAGGAAAAGGCATTAGAAGTGGCAATCACCAGGTCAGAGACACGACACTGCAGGGAAAGGGAAGAACGGCCAGATAATGAAATTACAGAGCATTGAAAATGTCAAAGAGCGACAGGGCTCTACCATCACTCATGGGCTATATGAGGCATTAACATGCTGATATCCCATTCCAGTGACAAAGATGGCAACAAGAACAGTAAATAGTCCAAAATGAATCTGTTGCTGAGACCAGGAATTTAATGAAACAAGGAGATGGGCAAAAAATTAATCTTAGCGTCACGGTGCAGCCTTCAAACTGGAAGCTTCTGGCCCTGTTCAGAAACAGTAATAGCTCGGAGATGCATTATTTTACTCCCCTTATCTATGATTTCCTATACTTGTATATCATCATCGCATAAAGGGTTATCAAGTTTCACTAACAAGCACCACCCTTGTTGGCAGGCAAAGACACATCAGCTGCTCTAATGGAATTTGCAGTGAGGTTGGTCACCTTAATTGTGAAGGACTTATTTCTTCTTCTTTAGAAGCAACAAAGCTGGTGAAGGGGCTGGAGAACAGGCCTTATGAGGAACAGCTGAGAGAGCTGGGGGTGTTTAGCCTGGAGAAGAGGAGGCTGAAAGGAGACCTCATTGCTCTCTACAACTACCTGAAAGGAGGTTGTGGAGAGGAGGGAGCTGGGCTCTTCTCCCAAGTGACAGGGGACAGGACGAGAGGGAATGGCCTCAAGCTCCGCCAGGGGAGATTTAGAGATTAGGAGGAAGTTTTTCACGGAAAGGGTCATTGGGCACTGGAATAGGCTGCCCAGGGAGGGGGTTGATTCACCTTCCCTGGAGGTGTTTAAGGGATGAGTAGACGAGGTCCTGAAGGACATGGGTTAGAGATTGGTGGGAATGGTTGGACTCGATGGTCCGATGGGTCTCTTCCAACCTGGTGATTCTATGATTCTTTAGAAGAGGAAAAAAGTTCTTCACAACTAAGGTGGCCAGCTGCTACGTCAGGGGCCCAGGGAAGCTGTGAGATCTCTGTTCTTGTAGATATTCATAACTTAACAGGACAAGTGGCTTAGAAACTTAGTCTAACATCATATTTTCATCCAGCTTTGAAGGTGATTTGAGCAGGAGCTGACCAGAAGACCTGCAGAGCCCTCCTCCCCAACTCCAATCTAAATCACTGTATGATTTAATGAGTTCTGCTCCATTCAAATAGAAACACCATTGATCAATGAGTTGAACAAGCAATCATGCAGCGGCAAAAAGGACTCTGTGCCTATCATGCAATGCACTTTTCTACCTTGCTTAAGACAGTTGATCACTATAACGAGTGTGGAGCTCTACACATCCTCTCCCCATGAGGCAAACCAGTAGGGCAGGGTATCTCCATCCCAGTAGTACCTCACAAAGCAGCCAAGGTTGCACTAGGACCATTTCCCCTGCAGATTTACACTGCAGCAGAAATCCTGCACTGTACCCCAAAATTCCAATTTTTAATTTTTTTCCTACATCTGCTACAGAAACAGTCCTATTTTCAGCTCAATCTAATAAAACCTCCAACTGGAGGGCCGTAAGAAAGATGGCTTCAAAAAGCCTGAGAAGGTCAGAGCTAAAGAGCGGTTGATAAGACTATCTGCCCTCCACAACGGTTTCTTACGGAGCTTAGATTTTCAGTTTCAAAATTTTGTTTCAGATCCAAGTTCACCTACATTTAATGAGGAACGTGTCTTTGAAATATAAAAAGAAACAGGAACAAAAAAAATAAAATCCATTCACTGAATTTAGAGAGTTGCCTTCAACAGATATGACTTGTTAGAGCTCAGGCACCTTCAGTGCCTTTTGCTTCCTCAGCTGTGAGGTAGTAAAATAAGTTAACGTTCTTCACCAAACCAGGATTTGGATGTTACTCTCCCAACATTAGAACCACACCAGAGCAGCTTCTCCTCCTGTCGTATGTAGCTTAATCTGGTCGCCAGTGCAGCTTTTCCTGCACAGCCTACTTAAGCCTGCTTTTCTTATCATCCCTCTTGCAGTCTGAAGTAAAGATGTAATCGCCATAGCTGTGGTGTTATCCTCTAGAAATTACTTTGTCACAGGGAAAAGTGCAAAAATACAATTACCTGCTTTAGCTACAGTGGCTTAGAGGGACCCCGTTTTGAAGTGCTTCCTATTTTGCAGGAAAAGACTGAAAACTTGTCCCTGTATGTACAGCAGTCAGAAAATACATTTCCTTAAAGGAAATCCATGAAAATGATACCAGGTCTTATCTGCCAGAATGATGTAGTATTTCTGTCTCAAAAGCCTACATGTAATTCTATCAGAAAAAAAACCAAAAACCTGAAAAACCACCCCAAAGATTATTTTTATTTAACAAGCCATAAGGAAAGGTCAAGCTACATAGATATGAGCTACAATTATTGCGAATGACTGATAGAGAGATGCAACCAGAACCACACCTGGCGCTACCGCAACAAGTAAAAAAACCTAGAGGATCACCCAGTTTTGGAAGCCCAGAAGAACTGAAGGAGTGAGATCTGGAGAGGCCATCTAACCAATCTCCCTCCCCCAGGCAGGATCTGCTTTCTCTGAATCGCTGAGAGATATTTGCCTGGTCTGCTATTAAAGATCTCTGACACCAGAAACTCTACAATCTAGAAAGGATCCACACCAGGCTTTACTCACTTTACCATCATAAACCTTTTCATATGAACCAGACTTCTCTTCCTCACTGCACTGTAAGCATATTTCTCATCCACCTCTTGACAAATACAGGAAGAAGATTACTACCCCCAGCAAGTGCCTTTAACATTCATTTTATCAGCTCTCCAGTTTCCTCATCTGTACCTAAACAGCTAAGTCAGGTCACCCTGTGTTTGAACATCTTCGTTCTTCTCTTTGGGATTCTCTCAAAATGATCTTTATCTTTCTTTAAGTGAATTTGACCGGCCACAGAGCTAATGCCGAGGCTTTACTTGCCCTGAGTGCGCTGCAAGGATTACTTTGTGTATCTTGCACGCTAAATAAAATCGTGTTCGTTGAAGCAGCAGCTTTCTGGAAAAACTCTCTCCCCACAAGACCTCTCTTCGGTGCACTGGGGAATTTGGTTGCTAAAGGAGAGATGAACAAGAGTGAAAGTGAGTGAGGGGAAGGGAAAAGTTGGAGTATTTGTGCAGGGCAGCAAGAGTAACATCGTCCGCAATGTTATGCAAAGGGAGAGATTTTCAGGAGCTGAGCATTTTAATTGGAACAAAAGATGAACACACCTCTGAGATGGGACAAAAAACCAAAAAAGACTTAAGAGGTAGGAGGGTATAGCAAAGTAATAGTGGTCATCTTTGAGTATGGTCAAATCCAGTCTGGCCTCGTGCACTAAGTATGTAGAAGAATCATAGAATCATAGAACAACCAGGTTGGAAGAGACCCACTGGATCATCGAGTCCAGTCATTCCTATCAGTCACTAACTCATGTCCCTCAGCACCTTGTCCACCCATCCCTTAAACCCCTCCAGGGAAGGTGACTCAGCCACCTTCCTGAGCAGCCTGTTACAATGCTCAATGACCCTTTCTGTAAAAAATTTTTTCCTAATGTCAAGCCTAAACCTCCCCTGGTGGAGCTTGAGGCCATTCCCTCTCATCCTGTCCCCTGTCACTTGGGAGAAGAGGCCATTACAAGTCTTACACACCACTAGATCGTGTACTAAGGAAAGAAGAATCCAGTACGCTGCACACAAAATCCAAAAGGGCCTGACTCACAAACTTCAAAGCAAGAAGCCCACTTCCTAGTGCTCAGGATATTAAACAGGGTTCCATTACTGGCCCTTTTCTAAAACACAGAGACTGGATTAGTAATGCTGAGAGAGCTGGGTTTGTTTAGCCTGGAGAAGAGGAGGCTGAGGGGAGACCTCATTGCTCTCTATAATTACCTGGAAGGAGGTTGTGGAGAGGAGGGAGCTGGGCTTGGATTCACCTTCCCTGGAGGTGTTTAAGGTGTAGGTGGACGAGGTCCTGAGGGACATAGTTTAGAGACTGATAGGAATGGTTGGACTCGATGATCCGGTGGGTCTATTCCAACCTGGTTGTTCTGTGATTCTGTGCCTGACCTGCTTTACTTCAGAAGTAAAAGATGACACAGTGAAATCTGCACCTTGAAGTGGCCAAAAAGAAAACCCAAAAGATGCAACAGAGAATCCTACAGGTTCACATGCGCGTAACTGAGAGCCCGGTCTAGATTTATCTTCCTCTTGTCCCTCCTCTGGACCAGCCCAACTCCCTGTCAGTCCTCAATGAATACTTCAGTAAACAAATTCAGTACTACGTTACTACACAGATATTTCAAGAAACGGGACTGAAAAAAACCCTGTCAGATATATCAGGCATCAAGAATCACTGTCACTCTGTCCTCACAGAGAAAGAAGCCAAGAAGTAACAGGAGAACACAGCCACTGGGCAACCAAAACAATCATAGTTGTCAGTGCTGGAGAAGGAGCACAGAAATAGCTGGATGATGCTCCAATACACCAAGCTCCAGGAAAGCCAAAGCAACTTTGTCATTAGCAGAGAAGATAGCGCTGCCTGATATACAGCCCTAACAAATCTACGTGGTATAAATTCAATTTATGCGGACTATAATGTAGTTAATTTATCCCCATAAAGGAAGACAACATCGTAACTCACCAGGCAGGTTCTGGTTCTCACCCTCACTTGCGACGATAAATTTAGCGCAAGTTTCTGTACCTGACTTTTCATTTCTGGGTAGCTTAAGCTATGCAGACACTAACCTTAATGTGACAGTCTCCGTGGCAATCCAGAAATGACACATATCCAGTCACATTTTTTTTTAGTCTGACAAGGCTAAAGAACAAGCCGCGGATTTGCCGTCACAACAAATATGCAGCGACGGGGCGAGCTGCCGATGCATCATACTGCCAGTACGCATCAGCCTTGGCTCAGCAGGACCCATCTCCAAGAATAAGAGCACAAATGAATTTTTCATGACCGTTCAGAGTCAGCCTCTCTGTCGACATCAACCATTTCTACCAACTGGTCTGGTAGGTTCTGTCACACGGATGTCTATCCACTAGGAAATGGACTCACGCTACTCATATAAGCTGATCTAAGAAATTTCCTTATTTCTATTTCCACAAAAAAAACCTTGCTTTCACCAGCAAAGCAGCTGAAGTTGGTATTTTTTTTTATTTTCCACGTGGATGCTCTGTCCGTTCTTTGTCCCCCAAGCTACAATTATCCAAGGCACATAAGACAGGCCGTTAGCGAGAAGACAAAAATCTTTCAACAGTAGGAGGTAGACAAGAACTCTCAAATTATTCTTTAATTTCCATGCATACATCAAGGCCTTTTTAATTATTTGATTACAGTGAGAATATTTCTATTACAGCCTTACAAATACATCCATCTAGTGGAAGAACCTGGGCTACGTACAACTGTATAACAGTATCTTTTGTTATTTTAAACATGGATTTACTTATGTATCTGCCAAATAAGGCTCTTTAGAAGGAAATTTTTTTAAAAAGCCATGTTAGTAGACATAGCATAGAAGAGAAAGAAAAGTCAAGTAAGGAAATACTTCATATTTATCTTTTATCAGGCTTTATGAAGTATTAAAGTTCCAATTCAGGTATTTCTTTGTCTTGACAAAGAATAATGAAAATGGAAAACGGCGTCGCATGAATCCATAACAGTAACAAGACTGAAAAATAGTATCATTTTAACTGATTTTCATTGCATATTTAAGAGTGCAATTCCATAGGATACTTCTTGCGCTCTCCTTTTCTCCTTGTGCTGCCACTTTCCCAGAGGCATATAACAGCATAGTTGATGGCCTAGCAAAAGCCCTGGCTTTACCAGCCAGCTGAATTTTAACCTGAACAGAGAGCAATCACATCTAAAATCACGGGGGATAAACTTCAATTTTCGCTATGTGAATGCGTGTAGCTCCAAGCAAAAGGAAATTGCTATCTCTGAGCAGCAAAGGGCCACTGTAAATAGAGGACCTGCAATAGTTACGAAAGGTCTCATTTTTAACATATGACTTTGTGTAGAGGATCGTGCAGAACAAATTTACTAATAGATCAAGCTGCTCAAAGCCCTGAAGTTGGCAACGCCACATGTATGCATTGAATTGTGTATGCGTGGTGTTCATTTGCTGTCCTGGCTGATAAGAAATGGCTTATAATAGAGTGAGTTTACCTTGCTGCTTCTTTATACCCTCCTTTGCTCCACATTATGGGAAGAGATAAATCATACCAAGTTCAGCAGTCCGAGTTCCCCTGAATTCTCTTTCTGATGAGAGCAAGAGCATGTTTGCTCTCTACAACTACCTGAGAGGAGGTTGTGGAGAGGAGGGAGCTGGGCTCTTCTCCCAAGGGATAGGGGACAGGACAAGAGGGAATGGCCTCAAGCTCCACCAGGGGAGGTTCAGGCTTGAGATTAGGAGGAAGTTTTTTATGGAAAGGGTGATTGGGCACTGGCAGAGGCTGCTCAAGGAGGGGGTTGATTCACCTTCCCTGGAGGGGTTTAAGAGACAGGTGGACAAGGTGCTGAGGGACATGGTTTAGTGTTTGATGGGAATGGTTTGAATTGATGCTCCAGTGGGACTCTTCCAACCTGGTGATTCTGTGATTCTATGTCCTCAAAACAACAGCAGGCTGGTGGGCAACAGGCAGTAATACAACAGGTACTTTGCAACAGCAGAGACAGGGAGTAGGAAGCAGTTTCACAGGCTCTGTGGGCATCCTGAACTGTTGTGCCCTGCACTTCTGTGCCCAGCCCTCCTCTACTTTGCCAACAGCACCTGTCTTCCCTCATTCTCAACATCTGCTTTCACTCAGGTGCTCCCGTCACTTCTGGGAGAAAGTCCTGGGGGATTTGAGCTGCAGTCTCTCTTCCCTCTTCCTTTCCAAGTGTTTAAACTAAACGTCTCTACTCTTCATCCTAATAACTTCTTACTCTGAATATGTGCCTTTTCACAACTCCTGCCTAGTTACTCATTTCCTTCAATTTTTCCCTGTTTCTTCCTAAATTACTTCACCAACCCACAGCATCTCCTTCTTTTTTCCTTCTCCCCGACCTTTCTGTTACTTGTCCTCATTCACCTGCAGCCTCCTCTGCCACACATGAGATGCAGGAGGCCTTCCGCCCCACTACCCTTCCCTTGCACTTGGAAAGAACTCCCTGTGAGCTTCTGCACAATCTATTCCTTTATGTTTTCTCTCTTTTACCATGATGTCCCCAAAATACCTTACATGTTAAAGGGCTGCAAGCGCTAGTAAATCCCTGCATCTGCCCCGCTAAGCATTAAACATGCCACTCTTTTCCCTATATTTTTCTTAGCTGATGCCATTTCTATTCACAGAGGCTACAAGTCCATTGACACAACTACCCCCTTCTCAGACTTTCTTTGTAACATCTCAAGCAATTGTTCAGGCAAAAATTTATATCCTGTGTATGGCTTCCAAAATAAATAAGATGACGTAAAGAGAAAAGCTAAAAGAAACACTGCATTGCCATAAATCCAGGTAGTAACACACCAGGCATTTTTGTACAAGTATTTTTTGCTAAAGGCACATGACAGGCAACAAAAGCTGCTGCTGCTGCATGAGTTTCCTCCTAATCCCCCAGCACTGGGGGTGTCTGAGGCTGTGCAGTTACCCCTGAATCGAAGGTGCAGCCATGACCGTGTAGCACGTTCTGCTGAGTAAGGGGCAAGCCTATCTCCTGGAGCTCCATCACGGGAAGCTCAGGCTGGACATTAGGAAAAAAATTTTCACGGAAAGAGTCATTGGGCACTGGAATAGGCTGCCCAGGGAGGGGGTTGAGTCACCTTCCCTGGAGGGGTTTAAGGGATGGGTGGACGAGGTGCTGAGGGACATGGGTTAGTGATTGATGGGAATGGTTGGACTCAATGATCTGATAGATCTTTTCCAACCTGGTGGTTCTATGACCAGAGGAGTGCCAGGTGTTACACGATTCTGGTTCACATATGCACACACTAAAAGCACCTTCCAACAGGCCAAAGAGAGAATTAGCTGCTGAAACAATTGCTCTGGCTTATTCCACAGAATTTAATTTTAGCTTGATGGTAAATAATTAATTACAGCAGCAACAGCTCCTCCTCAGCCAAAGCTGAATATGGCCTGTAATATTTTTAGCATATCGGTTTCACTAGGTAAGTTTCTAAAGGCAATTAAAGGGCAAGTATTGCTTAGTTGTCTACCATGGGTGTGAAAACAAGTTCCTCAGTCCTTCACACTGTCACTTGGTGTCATCGTGTCTCACTGCCAGGACCGAATTCCTACTGCAAGTGGCCAGGAATGCAAGGTAGAACCATCTTTGACCTTGCTCATCTGGAAGTGTTTGCAATGGAAGAGACAAACTGGATCTTTCCAGGCTTGTGTTTCTCTTTACTGTTTGTCTCCACTCACAAAATAAAGCAAATATTTTAAGAACCAGGCTCTCAACTCCTTTGACAGCAGGAGGTATCTGCTCCAGGACAGCTGAGGGAACAGACAAAAATACAAGAACACCTGCAGTCAAGCAATCCTATAAAATCCATTAAGATAACAGATAAGGCAGCTTTAGGACTTAGAACTTTGCCAACACTCAATTCATCCAATCATGACACCGATGGAGGCAAACTGTTCGTTAAGTTACAGACCCCACTCATTTCCTAGCCTCCAGTCTGAAAATCTCCAGAGATAGTGACAATTTTTTTCACCCTCAAATGACCAGATAGATAACCAAGGCAAACCTACCCACAGATGGAGAATTCAGAGCAGAGGTTCCCATGCAACATGTTATTCCACATCCTAGACCAACACTCTGTAACAAAAGCCCTGGACGTGCTCACACATTATCCAGTTAACTGAGATCCCATCTAACTAGGTAAATTAAGACCACAAATTATCATTACTACTTATATTCACAGTGTGCTCTGCATCAGTTTTATTTTTCCCTAAATGTTCAGTTTTCACTGTATCAAAGAAACATGTAAAAAGGTGAGAAAGAAGTAGCCAAAGACTTCTGTGTTGTGCCACACAGAGTTTCCAACAGGATGAGTTCACGACTAGACAAATTAGCTGGGTGTTTTTTGCTAAAACCATCACTTATGAATCATTATGGGTGCTTAATTGGTCATCGGCAAATTCCACGGTTAACACCTCACTTAATGAACGAGCTTGCTCAAAACTCTGAACATTATTCATTCTGGCTGCCTGAGCTCCTGGGGAGACAGCTAAGGCTTCAGTTCACGATCTGACATTTTCTGCATAACCATAAAGGCTAGGAAGACGTATATTTGTGTACGTGGGCAAGTGAATAAAAACGCATATAAAATGAGAAAGAGAGAGAGCTCGAGCACACACTGAGGTGCGGGAACACAAGCTTTGTGGCAAATGATTGATGCACAGGACCTCGGCTATTAAGTGAAAGCTGTATCTAAGGTAATGCACTTCTTGTCAGGCTTTCACCCTCTCAAAAGTATCGCTCAGGCGTGACCTTTTAGAAGCATCTGCCATGGGCACAATTACCTAAATTCCAGTCAGCGTGATATCAGGATCCTCAGATTAATAGCAAAAGTACCTCTGTTGCCAGTGTGGCTAATGCATCTTACTATTTGCCTTCTGTAAGCATAATACAGGCTGGTTTCTCATTTAATCCAGACTTGTAGCTCTGCCTACTGACGTCTCCCACTGTCATGCTCGAAAATGGATTCCTGCCTTCTGCCCCCCATCTTTTTTTTTTTTTTCATCCTTTCTAAGAGTATTTTACTTATTTCTTGGGAAAGCCAGCTATCTTCCTACGCTCTTCTAGAAAAGGTCATCACGTGGAGAACAAAAAGCTTTAAATTATGAATAAGTAGCTGAAACGTAGCTCTAAAATCAAGGAATGAATAGAACAGGAACTGGAAATAGCATCAAACACAAAGCTCAGCAGCAAATTCCTGACTTGCCTTAATCATAACTGTGCAATCCCCCTAAGATGAGACAGGATTTCTCCAGCTGTTTTCACAAGAGCCATAGGAGGTGGTAAAAAAATATTAAATTCCAAATTTTAAAGACGCATCTCACATCCTGCTGGGTATCCCGAAGGAACCTGGAGCTACCTGCAGCTGCACTAGCTGCTTTCCTCCCTTCCTTTTCATAGAATCATAGAATCACCAGGTTGGGAGAGACCCACCGCATCATCGAGTCCAACCATTCCCACTAATCTCTAACCCATGTCCCTCAGTGTAAAGGATCTAGGGGTCAAACTCTACCCCACATGTCAAGGAACACAACACACTGGGATATTGTGACCAGGAAACAAAACTAACACACTTAGTTGCTTGTGTTGATAAGCAACATGCAGCCAATATAGAGGAACTGCTAGTTCCTAATCCATCTACACAAGAGCAAGGAGGGATGCCACCCTGAACTGGAGCGCATGAAGGAAATTCATGCACAAAACATGATTCACCTTGAAAACCAGATCTTTTAGCATAAAATGACTGTCATCCAAATAAAGTCATAGGTACATACAAAGTAATATAGGCAAGTCGCACTGCAAACCTA
>WAAB01021753.1:0-24545 GCA_013389865.1 Piaya cayana
TCACTGTCCTGGAGTGTCCTGGACCTGGGTGCCGCCGAGCTCCAGCAAATGTCTCCATAATCCTTAGGGCAAAACTGAGCATGTGTGTCAAGAGCAAGGCTTTTATGAAAGGGCCTCATTCAAGAAAGTGTTTATTTTCTTTGATTGCTTGGATAAACCATCTTTATAATCAAGTGGTCAAATTACTTATTTGCAAGCTGTAATTCCCAGTACTTGTTATCAGGCCTCCAAGTGGACTTTCTTGACCATCATAATAACTTGTCAAAAGTCTTAAAAGGATGAAATAAGATACGAGGTTTTTCCTACTCATGGTGAGAGGTTTTTTAAAGAACAAGACTAATGCTACTTTGTGATGTTGTGCTGGGATGGGGAAAGGACATGTGCTCTCTTCCTGTGCCATCTTCCTTTTACATGAGGAAAAAGCAATCTGATGGGTTAGAGGAAACTTATGGAAGGCCTGATAGCCAAATCTTCATTCTTTATTTATTTTGAGTATGCAGGAATGATAATGTGCAGTCAAAATATTTTACTGATGTCCCTTTTGAGCCCATATGTCTTTTTCATAAGAAGAAACAGTTTATTTTGACCTGTTACTGGAAAAACACAAAACCAAGACTGTTACTAAAGGTGTGGTGATGCCAATATGTATGTCAATGTGGGTAAAGAAGTTATTTCTATTTTTTTCAAATGTCTTTTTGTGCAACAAAGCCAAAAAGAAAACATTCTCTGAGGACATTTCAGGAGAGATATGCTTCCAGTGTCTTCATAGAAAAATAAAACCCATCTCTTTTCTTTTGAGTCTTTTCACCACAGGGGGACTCTTAACTGCTAGCAAGACACATGAGAAACATCCAAGTGAAATAAAAACAGCCAGAAACCAACTACTGCAATGTTAAAGGGAGCTTCCAGCAAAATAAATGAGGAGAACATCAGGTGGATAAAAAAGGTGAACTATTAGCACATTGTTGCCATGAGCGAGTATGTCAGAAAACTCTAATGTAAACAGCAAATTCTGTGCAAAGGCATGATGGAATAGCTATTGAAATGCAAAACACACATCTGCAGCCTCTCCTCTTTATCATTGACTCCATGGGCAAGATCAGCTCAACACCTCAGCAAACATAAAACACAGGTACTTCTTCAGGTATGAAAAATGCAGGTAAAAAAGGAGGAATATATCTGGAAAGGCATACACTTCATGTGTCAAAAGCATGGAGAGAGGTCTTACAGGATTAATGTTTAGTCAAAATATGTAATAATTTTAATATACTAATTTTGCAAATGATTTCCCCTCCTTCCAATCTGTTGCTGTCCTTTATTGCTCAACTGGTTGAAAGCTTTTTCTGCATGTCCTATCCTATACCTTTTATGCATTTACTTGGTTTTATTTTTCAAGATAGGAAGGTATTCAAATGGTAATTTCTTTTTGCTTTTATTTCCATGTGATTTTTTTACTCTCTATATGAATGTAAGTTATTGGCTTTACTGTTCCATTTTATAACTCAGAAAATCTAAGGAAGCATTAATTAAAATAAAAATCTGCTTCTGGCATAGTCTTACATCCATTTAACTACTTCAGCCCTATAAAAAAAACCAAATAAAAAGTAAGAAAAGGAGAGAGAGAAAAAAGGCATTCCCCAAAAAGAACCCTCAAAAGCAATTTGTCAAGTCAGAGGTACATTGTTGAAGTTACATTAACCATTACCACAACTCCTCCTTGGCCAAGATTTTACATTGTTACAATAATTTGCTTTGCAAAACAAGTATCCCATTATTTCTTTTAGTCTCTTGGAGTAAGATGTCATTATCACAGGTGCATTGTCTGGCTGACTCCTCCATCTCTGTAAATGAACACTGGCATCATCCTACCTCTGGGAAAAGATTACCACCTATATCTTGCAAATGTTATGCGGTGCAAAGGACTTCCCCACAGGACATGACAATTCTACACTTCTGTGTTTAGCCAGTTGTGTAAGCAGCCTCACGTTGCCTGTAATCTCCCAAACACACATTTGACAACCATTCTGCATTTAATTGCAGCTTAGTGTGCAATTAAATCTCCTGCCAGGTGCTCTCACATCAGGATGATACTTCATCAGCCAGCACAAAGACAGATAAACCAGGGTTTTTTTTTTCCCGCTCAGAGTTGATCATGGCAGTCAACAGATATCCACTCTTGTTGGCATTTTCCTCATCAACACCATTAAAGGAAAGATCAAAGGCACATATGTACCATGATAAACTTTCCATCATCATTAAACATTTCCACACACAGCCTAGTCTTGGTACACTATCAATCCTCATTACCCAGTGCAGTTTCCTGCATAACTGTTTGACAAAGTCTTCTGGCTGATAAACAAACACTGTAAACTGTAGCAGACAGAATTAGATTTCTGATAGTAACACCCTGTTCTGGCAGATTTTTCATGGTTTTGACTATGAAATTAAAGAAAGGTGCAAGGTTTGTTTCAGGAAGGTAGCTTGTGAAGCCACCCCTAGTGACCACATCATGGCATGATAGTAATCTCATCACTCTTTGCTTCTCAGTCTTTGTCAGAGCCACATACCAGGAAGCATCATCATTGTTTTTTTCAGAACACACATACAAATCCATTGCTTTCTGTCTGCATTCATCAGATGTGAATTTCTTAATAAACACACAGCAGCTAAATCAGGCCAACGAGACGTTATCAGTTTGTTCCTGACCTGTTTCAGACTTCTCTTATTTTCTTTTTACCAAAGACAGTTTGTGATTCCTCTTGCTGAGGCTTAACTCTGTATGCTGTATGTTGTACGTTGTATAAACACACATATATAAAGTCTGAAGTGTCATTCTATGATCTTCAAGAAAAAGAACTTCTAGCTGTTAATCTGTGCTCCAGTACTGTCCTTTGAGGCTGGAGTATAGTCCACACAGAATAGTTGGGATTTTGTATCTACAATACATTAGATGTTTAAAAATGGCTGATGATGTATCCATTAAAATGACTGATTGCTATGAATGTCCTAAATGTCACTATAAACAGTTCTTTTTTTCATAAACTTATGCCATCCTTGTGAGATAATCCTTCATCTAGCATGCAGATGATCAATTCTGGAAAGCATAAAACCAAAAAAGCAGATAACTGCTTAATATAACAGTAACTGGTTTGTAGATGTGACGTTCTTCAGAAGAGAATGGTATAGACTCAACACTATTCAAAGAATAAAACTTGCAATCTAAGAGTCTTGCCAGTTGTTGATTGGTTGATCAAAACTCTGTTGTTTGAGAAGGAAGAGAAGCTGCTGATGTTTTTGGCATAGTTACAATACTGCTTAGTAAGCATGCATTGTTGAGTTTGCCAATCTTAAAACAATCCATATCCTAAAGATTATATGCACTATCATGTCTAAGCAAATTATCTTCTTCAGAAATAACTTATGTCTTTTGAATCAAAAAATCTTTAAAAATCTATGAGTATGTCTATCTCATGCCACCATGAGTTTAAGAGGAGTGAATATTAGAGGAGAAAAATATTATGAAAGTTATTAAATACATGTAAACATATCCACCTCAGTAGTATCTGAGGCACCTTCTTTCCCTTCTGGGATCCGAGTGTAATATTTTTGTCTAAAGCATATGGAACAATGGTTGCTTCTCTCCATGTTTTGTGGATTATTTACAGTAAATGAAAGTCAAGCACTAAAACATCAAGAAAATCAAAGATATTGCTTGTACTGCTGGCTCGTGTAGTGAGAGAACAGACCAGAGAGTGGAGGAGGAGAGCCCTATAGAGAGAGAAATGTAGCTGAAAAGATATAGCCACGTGTTTTTGAACTCCACAGAGTGTGAGAAGTGAGACTGGTGAATGACCCCTCATGTTTGCTGTGGATCCAGGGCATACCTACCAGTTCAAACACATGCTGACTAAAATGGTTTTCCAAAATAAGAGTTCTCATTTGTATAGCTCTTATGTGCACATGTTTTCATGATTTTTCAGGCAGAACACTGTCTCTTTTCTCATATAATTAGTGTCTTTGCATATCAGTTAAGCAAGCAGATGGTAACACAGTTTGTACATACAGATTTCCAAATGTTCCTAGTGTTTGACTCCTCTTGATGGCCACAATCAACAAAATCAAATAGGGTTCTCTCCAAATTGTGATAAAGCAAAATGACTGTTAAGTTGGATCAAAGGCAGTTGTTCATTTAGGTTTAGTAGAGTGTTCATTATAGTCGTCATAGTAATACTCATTATACTGCATAAATATGAGCACTGTGTTAATAGCTCAATTCTGCAACAATTCCTTCAAAAGAACAGAAAGAACTTCCAAGTGAGATATCTTACAGTGAGACTGTTCAACCTGGGGCATATAATTTGCTAGAGTAGCAGAACAGGGGTAACTACCCTGTAGCAACAGTTCTTTGTAAAGTGTGGGTAAGGGGGTACAAGAAATCACCTGAGTCCCAGTCAAGCTTGTCATAAAAAACAATACTTGTGTTTCAGAAAAATCCTTTTCTAGGTAGCTCAGTCATATATCTTTTTGGAGTTTGAAGTAAACTTATTTATATTTTCTGGATAGATATTACTATAATTTTCTCCTTTTTTTAAGGGATGTTCAATAGTATTATAGGCACAGGCACTTCACTAGTGTGTCAGCAGTTTGTAGGTGAAAATATAAAATATATTGCAGTTTCTAAATGCTGTTTAATTCATAAAACTTATTACATAGCAGTAAAAACCAGTCCTGTATTCATTTTTTTTTTTTACTGTAATTACTAGTAGTCCTTCTCCCTTGAAGTTCCTAAAAATCCGAAGGATTTAAGAACACAGGATATTTCTGTCTTGGTGAGATCAGTAGTCCATTTAGCACAGCACATTATTTACAGAAGTAATATGAGATGTTATTTAGTGAAGCTGCATGAGTCAGGCATGTATCTTGGTTTTAATGATTAAGAGAACTAATTAATAAACGCAATACTGTTTCATACATGAAAATTCTTTAAATCAAGAAGGAAGGATTACTATTGCTTTCCCACTAGCTATTTATTCACTAAGTAAATGTATAAAAAGAGGGAAATAAACATGTCTTCCCCAAGTGTGTCAAAATGTATTGGTCTTTTTGAATGCTGGAAGTGTAAAGAAAGCTGTGTGAGAAAAAGCACAACTGCATTCACTGAGCGTTCTCTGCAGCTGTTAGGAAATTCTATTTCCCTCCAGGAACGTGCAGTGAACCTGAGGCATTATTATGAACTGCACACAACTGGGGTGATGGTGAACCTGAAAGAAAATAATGAAAGAAGATCAGCAGGAAAGCAGTGAGATTTTCTGTCTTCAGTCCCAACAGATTTCCTATCTCTTTCCCTTGTTAAAGCACAGCCAAGGCATTACTTATTCTGACATGTATACCTGCTTGCAGCCAGAGACTGTTTTAAACATATGTTATGGGTGGACACAGGTACTCTCTGAATGCCACCCTGTTAACTCTCAATGCTGCTCTCCTTCTCCTCTCTGAATCTCAAATGAAAGTTTATTGTCCTTCCAGTTTTTGGTTGGCCTGTTCTTCATTTTGCCTAAATCCCACCCATCATACAGTAAACAAATACCAGCATTCAAAATGGACAAGTATTACTGTTATGGTCTGCTACGAGCTTTTTGGTGTTGTTTAATTTACTTTGCTTTTGCTTAAGAGAAAGAACAAAGAGAAGTATGGAACTGCATATTTTCTCAAAAGTAAAGGACAGGTTGTAACCCTGTTTAACAGTGGAGAAAGCAGATCACAAGGGCTGCATAAAAGTGGTGGTAAAAGTGGGATAATTGATGCAGTTGTGATAGTATCATATAAAGAACATGGAGTTGCTTTAGTCATTCAGTTGTCAAAAGCTATTTCCCTCTGCTCAAACAACTAATTCTGATGCAGATAGGTAACAATGATGAATATTTTCATTGATATGTGTTTTCATGCTAGAAATTTTGTTTTGCCAAATGCTTCATCTCATTGAGTCATAGAGACAAAAGGCTTACTGATTATATTGTCATATGCCATGAGAAAAAAGAGCAACACATAAGGCAGCTGATATCTAATGCTACAGCCAGAGAGTAAACAGAAATACCCTACAGTGCTGTTTATAGCAGAACACTCAAAATCACCTTTTGTAAAAGCTCATGTCTCATCATTCTTTCTCTAGGGAGAGCCAAACAAGAACCACTTCCTAAGTAAGATGCTCTGAATCTTTACTGTAGTTACATCATACTATTGATTTTATTTATCATTATCCTGCTCTGATTTGATTGGTAATAAATTAAATTAATTGCCTCAAGTCATGTCTGTTTAGCCAGTGTCAATTATTACTCTGTGATCTCCCTGTCCTTATGTTAGTTATATTTCTTTTCCTCTGTCCATTTGAGGAAGATAGTGGCTTGATGGGCATCCAGCCTCCAGGCAAGGTCACAACATTCTTTAAGTCACACTCACTGAATTAATTTGGAAACTTTGATAATGTCTTTGGGAATCCATAGAGAATTCTATCCACAGATAGACTGACAAAACAGGAAAACAAACAAACAAATTATAATTAAAAAATTACCAAGAGAGTAATTGCACAATAACACAATTATGAATGATGGATAATGGTTAGCTCTTTGGCTGCTTTCCTTTATCTTTGGCAGAACATACTTTCTGGTGTTTTGTGATGAGAATTTACTCTGCATTATGTGGTTACAATATGAATTTTTGATGTCTCTATACAGATGTTTATTCTTATCTACAATGGGCAAAGTAACAGTCAGAAACTGAAGGTTAAAAAGTCAGAAACTGAAACCAGAGCAGTATTGATTACTTGAGAGCAAAGTTGCAATTGTTTTTGGTCTTTAGTTTTAAAACTTTCTTTTGCAAGAATTTAATAGGAAAAATTTGTATATTGTCGCAGGTATTACACACATCCTTGAGTAAGTTAACATTAAATGACAAAAGAAGTGTGCTACTAGGTTAATAAATGTGTCTGCCATTTTGTTTTATTAGAAGCCAAGCTTTGGAAAAAACATTCATATTCAGAATCATGCTTCAAAACTTAAGGCAATGTGCAATTGTGTACCACAAAAAAATGAAGTAGACAATCTGTTGTACAATAGTTTAAAAATCTGGGTTCACTCCTTTTTCCAAAGTCATTTAGAAATGCCTTTTGTTGAGTGTGAGATATAGATACATATGTTTGTGTGCTGCAGTTTCATAGCTCTTCCCAAGCTCTCACAGTAGGTTGGATCCAGTGCAAGTTCAAGCTCCAGTGCAAGCCAGACCCCATTTTCATGGCTGAGATTACCCTTCAGGGAAACTGTTTGCCTTACTTGAGCCACAGGGTTAGTCAAAATATGCTCATTGCAGATGATCTGAGAATTTCAGCTTGAGGGCAAAACTAAAGTCAGTATTATCAGTTCATAAATTCATAACATTATATAAACAATTTGAGAATTCTAATAAAAATGTATTCAAAGCACTTTACATCATTTTATGAGCTCTATGCCTTTTTCTTTATGAAGTCAAGGGAAAAATGGAGGCAGGATTTTGTTTTGATGGTGATCTGATTCCAAATTTTAACTCTATGACGCAGTCAGAATGAATCTCATTATATATACTTCTAAGAATTCAAGGAACTTCACAGAAATCAGGTGATTCATCATCAGTTTCCAAGTTCCCACAATAACAAAAGTATATATGCATAAAAAGAGAATAATGTTAGACTAAGGAAAGAAAATTATTCATATACATTAGCTATATTAAATCATGATAATCTGAGAAAGAGATGAATTACAAATCAATATTTGTGAACGAGCAGTGAGAAACAAGTGTGTATATCAGAGATCACTACTTTCTGGACTAACAAGCAGTTAAAATGTGTTGGAGAATAATACTAATTTGAAGTAGAATTGAAAGAAATAAAAAAGATGGATATAGCTTTGGGGGGGAGGGAATGAAAGAGTGAATAGGAGAAAGAGAGAAACTAACAAACAAACCAATAAATAAATAAAGTGGTATTGGCAAAAAGAGGTGAAACCTAATATTTTTCTACTAGTCTATATTGGATTGTGCCTGTGAGTGGAAAACTTAATGAACTGGGAAGAAGGATCAGTATCTCAGTGCTGTGAGACAACAATATGCTCCCCAAGGAGATGGGTCATCAATATACAGACTAAAGTCTTGGGCAATCAAACAGTTTTCAAAAGAGCACCTCAAACTTTCCAAGAGAGTAAAAAAATACCTCACAGTAATTGATACTACAAGTTTCTGGGTAGAATTACCATTAAGTAATAAAAGAGAGAGCATAAGTAATGCAAAGTTTCAAGCAAGATACTCAGAATTTTTGTTTGTTCATTAGATTGTCATAAGCAATGTGATGAGAGTAGAGAAAAAAAAAACACATTTAAAAATAGTTCTGTGTGTTCCTGCTTCAGGATTTCAATGTCAGATGGTGCGATCTGCTGCACAGACCATTAGAAGTATTTCTGCAGGACAAGTCATTATATGTACTCACTAATTCCTATAGTCCACCTCTGCTATATTGCATAAATTTCAATTTATTATACATCATGTTTAAAATTTAGGTACTCTAGATGTCTCTGATGAAAGACTTCATCATTTTCATGTTGAATCAATGATTAATTAATTTACTTTATGTTTAATTTTGATCAGTAAAGCTTTGAATAAAAATTGATTCCCTCTGCTTGGACCTCTATAGAGCTTTAACATGTGGTCCCTGCCTATCTTATATAATAAATATCTGTCCTTTGGCAGAAATGCTGAGTCACTATGACAATAACAATAGCTGTCAAAATGATATTCAATGCATTTTATTAGCACTTCTCTTAAGCAGACACTTGGAAATAGATTTGCATTGCTTTATACCTGAGGAAGAAATTGATTTTTTCAAGGTCAATTTGTGGAAGGAATTTGATCACCAGTTTTGCTGGAGCCCATTTTGACTCTTGGTATTTAGACTCTGTGTAACTTGTATCCTTCTTTGGTTCAACTGCTCAGAGGATACTCTGAGTTCAATAGCAGGCTAATGAGTAAAAGCTGACATAGTCTAGTAAATGAACTGTAAAATACCCTCTGTATAAAACATAGAGTATGAAAAATCTGTTGAAATACATAGTTCAATCACTTGCAACTCTGTATAATCTTTCATAATGATATTTGTCACTGTTCTTGAATACAGAGGAATTTTCCACTAGCTGCCTTTAAAAATACCCTGTTTTCTTGGGAATATTTGCCTAATCCCAGGCTTAAATCTCCTTTGACCTTTTGAAAATGTTGGGCCAAATATTGTTATGGAGCTTATCTAGCTTTTTTTTTTTTTCCTTCTAAGGTACCTGATTTATTTTTGTGTGATTTTATATCTATTTTTTCAGTTATGGAGAAGTGGTTTACTTTGCTCAGTCATTTTCTGTATCTGATGATACAGTTTCCCTGCACAATCTAGTGGCTTTTTTGCACCCTTTTGAATTTGATCTTCTTTTCCCTCAACCTTCAACAAGAGTTGAGCAGAATGTTGAAGGATTTTCCAGATAGTGTACCAATAATAAATAGATGGTTGACGAACAAACCTCTCTATACCTCTATAGGTTTTCACCTTCTATTTTTTCACATACATATTTGTTATTAGACACCAATTTAATAGTTTTCCATTTATATTTATATTTTGTTCTTTCTGCAATTTCAGTTTTCAAAATCACACAGTACTTCCCAAGTTTCAATATTTAATGGGTTTCCCATGGACTTCAGTAGCTGTGCAAAATGCAGTTTTGAGTTATTGATTTTGATGACAAGAGGACTAACATATGTCAATAGAAAGAGTAGAAAGCTGGCACCAAGAATATGAAATTTAGATTGAAATCACAACCTTGAAATGAAACAAAATGATAGTGCAAAATAAAATAGAGCACTTAATTTCTTACAACTTTCCTGATTTTTTTGTTGTTGTTGTTGAAAGGTTTCTTCAGTTTGTAGCCATATTGATTTCAGCAGGAAAAAAAAATCCATAGATAATATATGAGGGAATGTATTTAAAGGTCTTAGCAAATGTCCTCAGTGAGAGTCTCCCAAGGTTCTTGCCACTACTTTAGAGAGTAATTATCTATGCATACACCTATGAAAAAGTGATACCTTAGGTAGGCAAACATATGATTGGACTCTTTCCTGATGGATACATTTTTTAATAAAATTTATCTCATTGAAAATTTTCCTAAAACTTTTTCACTTATTTAATTTAAAATTTGGTTTGTTTTGGTTTTAAGCAGTGATTTATATTTATTTGTAGACAATATAGATGTGTCTATATATTATACAGGAAAATGTGTAATTGTAGGAATTGTTTTACAGATGTAGGGGACAAGAGGCTACCAAAAGAATATAAGCTTATTGCTTTCTGGTTTTTAATCAAAATGTATTTAAAATAGTCCTAAAATAATGCAATTAATCTTTAGTTACTTCCTAATAATGAGATAATAAATTTTAGAATGTAGTTATTTCCTTCTTAGGAAACAAATACCTTAGGTGCCCAAACACCTAAAGGAATTAGGTAAACAACTTCTAAAGACTTTCTGGTGTTTATTGTTTCAAAATGTCTTTTTTAAAAGATCCTTTGAACCAACTCTGACTTTCATTACAGAGAGGTAAGCCTCCTGAAGGCTAGGCCAGCAGAATCATAGATTACCTGTTTCTTCTAGAACAGAATTTCTGTGTCATTTTAGAACATGATCTACTGCATTTCCACACACTGTCACAAATGAAAACTCTTATTGGATTATGACAAGCATTCACATAACATTGTTCTCATTGTGACTCAGGCCAACAGCAGCAGGACTTGGTCAACAGAAAATGCTTTCAAAAGTGCCTTCTAAGCACTTAACTGAAATATGTAGGATTTCTGTGTTAACATAATTACCTTCTCCATGCAATGTAATGGTTTATGCAGTTATCATGTACTTAAAAATATAGTAGACGTAGGTATAGGCACTTAAGGTGTTCCCAAAGCTATTTCTCTGCTGTCTTCATATTAGAGCAAAACACAGCCTATACTTAATGACATCTGTTCAAAAATGTGACCCTGTATTAATTAATGCTGTGGTGAAGGATGCAACCATAAAGCATGACTAAGAAAGACTGTTAGAAAATGTGATCAGAAAACAACTCAGAATCCACTAACTGAATAAAATGATAATGCTCATTTAGTCAGAGTTAAGAACTGCATTCAAGAATATAATTAACAAGATAAGTTAGCAAAAAATTGGTTAATTATGTAGTTGTCTGTGATCATATGGAAGAATTCCTTGATTAAAAATGTAGCTGATAGGAAACATACAGACCATAGACTTCTATTCCTTTTTCACCTAGGATAAACAAGATTAATTATACCATAATTTTAACATATTTAATAATTTCATTTTTCCAAGGAAACTTTTCATCAAATTATTCCATTTAGTCATGCAAATGAATCAGAAACATTTTGAACATTTACCTTTAATAATTTATGCATGTTTCTAAAACTGGCAGTTTTTAGGGGTTAGTCATAGAGACAGAAAAGATCAAGTCAAGCCTAAAAAAAGAGTTGATAAAATTTTCCAGGTCATGCCTTTCCCAATATAAATAACTTTTTCTATAGAGCTACTCTAGCATTTGTACCTTAGTTACTGAAAAACTGATTGTCAAAATTTAGGACACATGTATCAAAAGCTCAGAACAAGTATGACAGCATTAGTCATGCAACCATAATTTTTAGCAGAGCATGGTTGATATACTGTGGAAAAAGTAATTTTAATTAAAAAATTCTGATCTTGAACTCTTTTGAGGAGGCTTTTGGTTTTTATTTTTGCATGCAGTGGAAACGTGTTGGAACCAAAATCACTTTTTTTCTTCCAAATATGACATAAGTTAATCAAACCCAAATGACCGAATGACAGTAAAGACTTATAAGCAGCAGATGGCAGTAGGTTATTTACTATTTTTACACTGTGTTGCAGTGGACTGATGTCTCATCCTATCATTTTCAGAAACTGCAGAGAATGTGCGCATATTAATTAATGAATTCTCTAATTAATTCTCTGGGTTTTTTTACCACTGACATATGCATCCTGCCTCCTCATCTTGGCACTGGAATTTCTCAATCTAAAATCACTGGAAAGATGATCTTACAGCTAATGTTGTGCATAGCCAGAGACATTTTACATGTCCTTGTCATTTCTAATTATTTTAAGATAGATATCTGCACCTGTCTTACAAAGCACTTTCAGAAATTAGAGGGATAATATAGGACACATACTTACTTTAGGAAACTACTGTGACATATGCAGTATCACAAATACTGATGGACCAGAGATGTTATTAGTAGCAGCTACAGTAGGTGGATGTAAGTGACTGGAACTAATATGTCTGAAAGGAGAGCAAATAGAGTATCAATAATGTAAGTATGTTTGTGGTAATGATAGCAATTCACTCTAAACAGTCTTACCTAAAATTCCCAGTAATTTTGAGGAAATTACAGTACTGCTCAAGACTTGTCTGATAATGCTTCATGACAGTATGCAATTGAACTATAGAATGGGGGAATAATGGTAGTCATCAGTAGAAGCTTACTAGGTAGTAAATGTCTTTTCAAAGTCGTGACTGTAGTAGGGAAAGCATTAGACATGCATTGATTTTTGAAGCGCGACATTTTAATTAGATAAAGAAAATGCAGAAACTTTTCAAGAGAGGACAAATGGCATTTTTGCTTCATGTCATTTCATGTAAACACCTTTTTTCTGTAATTTTGTTGTTGATGGTATTTATCATTATAGATAAAACTATTTAATTTCTTTCTGTTCTATTTAATTTCATTTGACTTTCTCTTTCAGCTATAGCTGTTTGAGCAAGTCAAATCTTACACAATTTTCAGAAGAAGGGATATCCAAGTCATGTCTACCTGCTGAGATCAGTCCAGGTTAAAATGAGTATGTGCACTATGTCTTATTATAGGAGAAACTGTGATCACTTTGACAAGGATTCTGGTTGAGAAATATGATGTCTCTAAACATTGAAGCACTTACATGATGTTTGAGTGGAAAGGCGAAGTAGAACTTCATGGGGAAAATTTCTCATTGGTAAACTCTACTCTGTAACCAGAGTCACACAGTTAATATACTGTAACTGTATATTGCTTTTAAAACCACAGAAAAATATAGGAGAACAGGGTTTAAAATGGAAAATATTTGACACTTCTGACTGTAAAAGAATAAATGGTCTCAAAATCCACTTTCTTTCCAAGCACTAGAAAATCTATGAGCTGGTACTAATGTTTACTGGAAATGATAGTTACAGTAATCAAATCTGAATTTGATGTTAAAAGTAACATGAATAAGTAAGCCTTTCTTCACTTACCTCTTCCAAATAATTATTATCAATGCATCTGTATAGAAAAAAAAAAGGTTAACATGTGAGGTGCTAATAAAATTACTTGAGGTAATCTTGTCATCTAAAAGTGCAGTTATTAAAAAAGGCATTATATCATACAAAATTGTTAGTATAATAACCTGGATGTACAGTAACTTACTTTACAGAATCCAGTATCATTTAGTAGTATAGTTTAATGCTTGATGAGGAAGGCTTGAATAAACCTTACTGCGTGACTATCTCTTTTATTTCACAATATTAGAACAGAAAGCTAAGATATAAGGGATTTGTATTAGTTAAGATTCATCATCTGGAAAAAGAAGACTGCAAGTCCCTGATTCAGTTAAACAGGCCATATGGATGTTTAATTCAAACTAATTGCCCTCACTGAATTCAGTAGTCACAAGATAAGACAAGGTATGAGGCTAAGATGGTCAATGAGATTCAGTCACACAGATAAGGGACTAAACAAAGGTGATATAAAAGCTGTGGAAGTTCAATGTGTGTGTTTGATTCTGTGATGTAGGTGAGTGTAGGTTTGAATTCAAACTGTTTGGCCAAGGAATACTTTCCTTCTTTAGGTCATAGAATGTGAGGACTAAACCATGTCCCAGATAATGAAGAGCAACAGAGGTCATTCACTTGATGGAGACCTCTGGAGATCCCTGGCATGATTTTCACATGGGTAGTACTACTGCCAGTGCTGGATTAGATCACATGGATTTATCTAGTCCAGTCTTGAAAAGCTCCAAGCACTGAGAATATAAATCAACTAAAATAGAAACCTTTCAAAACATACATTTATCTGTATGCTTTTTTGAATATGATGACTAAGATCATGTTAAATTATGGAGTTAACTAGTAAAATGAAAAATTATGTGCTGGAGCAACATTTGACCTAATTGTGAGGAGGAAAAGGCATACACATCATTTTGTTAACTAGTACTGTTGCAGCCAACAAACCAACCAAAGTGATCTGCTTTGACTTTGTTCTATCTAATATTGAAACGATAATTTATCTTTCCCAACTTCTCAAAATTAATAGCGGAAAAAAAGATGATCTTAATTTCTGAAGTGTCAGGAGGTTTTGTATGAGTTCCTAGAAATCATAGATTTCAGATAATCAGAATCTCACAAATTTAGGAATATTGGAAGTAAATCCTAGGTTATGATTCAGAGCATGCCTGTAAATTGAAGTACATTGATTCAGTAAATCCCTATTAATATTTTAATTTTTTTTGATGTTCAAACCAGAACTCTCTGCTTACATTAGATGTGATTTCTCACAAATATAGCTATATATAGCTATAACTCTCATCAGTCTAGTTTAGAGAGGTCATTATTAGAATATCTTGCTATGTTAATAGTTTTCTCTAATGACATTCAACCTCCACACCTTACACTCAGTTTAAAGGATCTGTAAGTACAAACAAACAGCTTCATAAATAAATTAAAAAAGAATTTCCAAAGATTAGAATGTTATTTCTTGAAAATTAATTTAGATTGAATTTTAATTGCACTTTGGCTATGCCTATCCATTGTTTTCAGCAGTTATTCAACATGTTAAGTTTTACTAAGCACAAATTTTCAGAAGATTATTTCTTTAAATGTATAAACATTTAAACTGCTATTAAGACAAATTCTAAGTTTGCAGTTCACAGAGTGTTTTGTATAAACGTGCATATTGAAATAATTAAGCCTCAGGAAAGAGTAAAAAACCCCAATTATATAACAAAGTAAACTTGAATGTTGTGGTCATAGAAACCACATATTTTATTTTCTTGACAACATAGTATGGGAAATATTGCATAAATATTCTAACATTCACTATTTGCTTTTCATTTTATATAAGTACATTATTAAATCTTTAATTAGACAATAAAATTAGTAATACCTATTACTGTAAGAATAAAAACAGAGCAAAATTTCTGAGAAAGTATTGTTTGGCAATTATTACAAGCTACAGAAAAACTCAAGTAATAATTTGGCCAGCTTGCCAAATTTGTCTGAGAATGCTTTGTAATGAGAGGCACACAAGTGGAGACAATACCTTTCATTCTTTGGGGATGCTGGCTTGTGATTTGCATTCAGCTGCCCTGACCCTCTGGCTTTTTAGAGTCTTAGAATTGGGTAGCTACATATCTCTGAGGAGTCTGTTGTCATCCATTTGAAGGCAGGATTGTCATGCATTAAAATAATCCTTATAAATAGTTCATTCAGGTTTCACCAGACTCCGTTTTTTGTGATTTTTTTGTGAGCAGAGATTTTCACCAGGTACTCTGAGCTACTGTCCAAAGACAGCAGATAATTGTTAATCAGACAGGATTTTGCTAGTACAGGAATTCAGTCACAACCAGGGAGCCGATAAAAGAGGCCACTGACATTTGGAAGAGAGATGGGTATTTTCACACCTACTAGTGATTTAACTTGACAGCCATCTCCTTTCCTGCTAAGATTGGTGCGAACATCCACTCACACAATCCTGCATTTCCCGTAATTCTAACACTAAAAGGACTCCCAGTTCTGCTGTCCTGCTATTGTTCTGCTCATGTTCCTATCATATGCAGAATTATTTCCTTTATTCTCATTATTATGTTATTAGTGTTTTATGTTAAATGCTCAGGACCTTTGAGATTTGTCCAATGCTAAACAGAAATATGCAGGTTTACCCTTCATTTACAGTGCTGTTGAACAAATATTTGAAAGCTGCTTTTTATTTTGGGTTTTTTAAAAAATTATTTAATATAACATGCTGTGCTTAGACAATGAGTATCGAAGATGGAGTCAAATCTTGGGGTGTGTTAATATCTGATAGTAAGTGAGGTCGATGATAAAAGTTTTTTGTAAGTTAAGAGACACACTGGTAGTGAGTGGATAACACAAGATAGATGACATAAGGTTACTGGCACTTGTAGTGAACATCTGATAAACATAGCTGCAGTGGTGCTCCACAGATGCAGGAAGATGGAAAGGTCCTGAAAGTTGAGGACATCTCTGAAGACAAGGAGAAAAACCTACTAGCAACTGAAATGAGGAAGTAATTAAGTCAGTGGACAAGAGCAATTTCCTTGTGCAGGTCACAGAAATATCCTGATTAAAATCAGTTAAGTGTATTGTTGTGTGCAAAATGATTGCACAGGTGAAATGGTAGTGAAAGGCTGCTTCCTTGAGCTTTCTTTTCCCAGGAACACAAAAATTAGGAAAGAGCTTTTTGTGAAATAGATGTCTTCAACGTCAAGAGAGACTTTTAAGGGAATTGTACTTCTGTAAAAATTTTTTTCCCTATTTTATTCTTCTTGGGTTTATCAAACCTGCAACACTAAGGCAGATTTTAAGTATAAGACCATGGAACATGCCGTAAAAGCAGAAGAATAGATGTTAACAACATTAAGAGTTTAAAAAAAAGTTTAAAACTAGTTGTAAATGTTATACAATTTCATAAAACTGACTGATCACTAAGTGAAAAAACCAGGAAAAAAGTTGTACATGCAACATGACTGACTGCAGAGATTACAACATGGGGAAATTTTGGAAAGATGTCTGTTCTGCATGTTCCTTTCTTAACAGGTAAAAGTTGGAGAATATTTCAACAACAGGAACTGTTCCCACTGGGCTTATCTGTCCTGTATGCAAAAAACAGGAAAGAAAAAAAGGAACTGAAAAGGCAGTCGTAGAAAGTAATGTAATATATAAGAGATAATATGTGTTTGACAAATATATGCATCCAGGAATTTCTCAGTGGTCATAGTGACTGTATTAAGTAATGTACTACAGTGCTTTTATGCAGGATGTGATTAAAAAAGATCAAGTGCAAAACTAAGAAGTACTAATGTAGGAAAAGGCAGACACTAGATGTTATAGGGGGATTATAAATATCTAACAATACAAAACTTTTCCACAATTAGCACATTTGAATTAAAAAAAAAAACACCAAATACATAACAGAATAAATAAAGATCAACTTCTAATTTTGTGTGTATTGAGAGCTTAAAAATATAAATCCAAAAGTAAATGTATTTATTTATTTTACCTGAATAATATTTCTGTATAAACTGTTTGCTTTTAGGTTATTTCATTAGCTCATTTTGTGTGGGTCCAACTGTGATTTATGAGTATTTCAAGACTGCTGAAACAATTCATATAGTCACTACTGTCTTGCAAATAACGCTCAAATGTTCAGGCCTCTTGAATACAATGGTATAACTAAAGCTAGAATTTCTAACAAGAATTTTCTTCTGACAAATTTACTTTATAATGATTTTTCAGACTTTTTTTATGTTTACATAATCCCAAGTGCAATCTGAAGCTGTTTCATTTGCTCTTGTACGTGTATTTCTTCAAATATTGTTACATCATATGAAGCAATAAAAATAACTTGTACTGCTGGATGTCTATAATGTCAAATAATGTCTTTTGCTGAACATCTAGAAAGCTGTGACATTCTTTCTGACACCACTATTAACCTCTATGAGGGACTTCTTGCCACTGCATGCAAATTGACTTGGTCCCAGGTATGTGCAGGTGAGGTCAAAAGAATATCTAAAAACCAGAAAATTCCTAAACATGAAATTTGTTATTAAAATAATATCTATGATAATGCCTTTAGAATGAAACATATTTTGGTATATATATATATATAAATACATATAAAATACAGAAATATGTTAAATGTTGTTTCATCTTATATCTTAATATTTTATATTCTATACTTGGGCATTTATATCTATTAAAAAGATATATTTTTCAATTATGTAAAAAAATTAATATGATTGCATATATAAGGTTTCCTTTTTATCTTAAAAATGTAAACAAAATAGTGGAGAAATAAACAGGACCGAACTGTCAACAACAAGAATTAAATTCTCTTATCTATTTCTATTGACAAACCTTGAGTTAAATATTTACAGCAGGATACGTTAAAGGCTAGTGCTTCCATTGAATGGTTAAAAAAGTGACAGAAATTATGAAAAATAAGATAAGATTGTTACTGTGACTGTTAATAACATTCAGGTCAGGACATATCACTTGTGTTTTAGTAGAATTTGTTGTGTAGTTCAAAATACTACTTTTTGTTTGTTTGTTTTCTTCTTTTAAAACCTCTATCTAGTGGTCTACCTTGAATACATTAAACTTTAAAGATAGCTCAAACTGGCATTTTAACAGAGATTCATACATATATTAAACAAAAGGAGAAAAGAAAAGTAGAATATGAGCAGAATTATTTTTTTGTTGAACAACTGTCTCAGTGTGGATCATTGTTCCAGAGAATGATGGATGTATAAGTTAAAGAAATTGTTATGCCCCTTTTTATTCTTCATGACATAAGGCATTACAGTTCCCAATATTTTTTATGTTAATAGTGATTTTTTTATTTTGCAGAAGATCAAAACATACTCTATATAATAAGATTTCCCTATTTTTTTACTTTCTTGATATTTCCCCATAGTGTTGGTACCCCACATGGGTTTTTAGTCTTCAGCACGCCCTAGGTTAAACAATTTCTGGTGCATTAATTGAAAGAATATGTTGCAGAGACGTGAACAGCTTCGAGATTTTTCTATCTATCTATTCAAGACACTGAATCATCGTCTCTGTCCTTATTCTTATTTTCTGTGATTTTTTTATGTTGCTTTTCTCTGAAAAAATCCCCGCACAAATGGATGAACACAACATTAAATTAGAAAAATATTTATTATTTTAGTGGTGTTGAAGTGGTGCTACTTTATAGTAGTAAAAAGACAGTCACACTCCTAACATTAGAAATTGGGCCAGATATCTTCTAAGCTTAGCATTACGTCTGTGAATCATGACATTTCTCTGTTTTCACAATGCCCACTGCTTTTCTTGCAATTTGGAGATCAGTTATTGATTTTAAATTCAAACTCAAAACTGACAAGGTCATAGAATCCAGCTCTTTCCTTAGAGGAAGTTTGCTTCCTACTGGACTTATCATATATTCTATAGGCTAGCATTAAAGTAAATATAGTTTCTTTTGGATGTAGCTATTCAAAACTTCCAAAGAAAACAGTTGTAAGCTAGTCTGAATTTTAGTAGCTGTTCCTGGACATTTTGGGGGTAGGACACCTTTTTTTTTTTAATATACAGTGAGTACCTCCTATACCAAAGAATTCTTTAATAGCAGACTCTACAATACGACCCCCATAAAGCTTTTTTTTGTCTTTTCTGTAGTATCTGCTAACTCCTTCGCCCACCAACCATGGCACCATGAGCTGATTATTAAAAGCAGGTGTAGTTGAGGTTAAAACTTATCTGCTTCTTGAAAAATACTTAATGAAAACTCTTTGGCTGACTGGAGGTAGAAAAATAAAGATAAATGAATAGATGCACCGCTAGAGAAGCTTGTCTTTGTCCAAAATGACAGATAATTTGAATATCACATTTTCATAGGGGTGAATGTAGGAAACTAATGAAATTGCCACTGAACATGAAATTTTGACTCAGCTCCTAAGTTTAAAAGAAATACCCTATGCATTTGAAGTTTTTTTGAAGTTGGAGCAGAACCTTTCCAATGACCTCTGCCATTCCCACAAGCAAAACAAAACGAAGCCCAGATGCTACAATGATTGATTGTGCTATTCAAATGGCACTGTCCATCTAAACAAATGTCATTTTTTCTTTCTTACAGCTGTCCAAGGCTTTCTGTTCGGCACTGCAAAACTGTGTGGAAAAGGAGCAAAAATATTCATGCAGCTCACACTTCTTCCCCTAAAACTAGCAACTTTGTTGCTGTTCCTGTACCAATATGCTCCTTGCCATCTTACTGTTGAAAGTAGAATTCTGGTCTTAATTCTATTGTAAAAGACCTCTTCTGGCTTTTGTATAAATAATTTTTTTTTTCTGTCAGCTATGAACCATTTAATAATTAAACCACATGCAACTATACATGCTGAATTTTTGTGATTATTAAAGTATTGTTATCTTCTGCCATCTGTCTCTAATCTTGTTGATTTTCCACTTGAACATTTCGGTAGATGAGGAAAATCTCAAATGTTCCTTGGAAAAGCTGTTCAAGTAGCACTACTCGCAGTATCAGAAACAACAGCAAAAGACTTAGTGTTCTTTGAATTGCACTGAATACTACAGAAAATGACAGAGAAGATTGACTTTCTGAAAGGATTTTTTGAAGGGATGTATGCAAGGGGCATTGAAGATGATTTCCTGAGACTCTTCCCTGAGCTTCAAGGCTTGACATAATGGTTTATAATAAAATGAGTAATCCACTCACAAATATTTCATGAGGAAATAACAGCTCCTGTTATTTTGCACAGACAGTAAACTGCTGAGAGACTGCTAAAATTTTTGTTAAAGGGAAGGAAAGTGGGAATGTATTTTTCAGAGTATGGACATCAATAACTTCTCTTCTAATTCCTTCTTAAACTGAACCATTATCTCAGACCTAATTGTTTGCTTCTGTGCTAAAAATGCTTTCATCTGGTGCTAAAACCCATAAAGTCCACAAAAAAAAAATTAATTTTAATTACCTTTGTGCCTTGATCATCATGATATTATCCAGTGGAAGCACACAGACATTGCTTACATATAGTGTATGGTCCTTCATAAAAACTTGTATTTACTGAGAAGAAGAGTTGTTATGAATCCATTATTTTGTTCTGCTGTCTTTTGCTTGCCTGGACCTTACAAGACAGTGAGAGTTATCCCTTGGATGGAGCCTAGTTTTTATAGATATAGTGTCATTGGATGATATAGTTGTCAGAAACAGTTATTCCAAGGTCACATGACACTTTTTACTTACATGTCTATGTGGATTTTTTACGTTGTACATAAAAGGAATAAGACTGGAGATAACATAATAATGATTTTTATTTTACATTATGCAGTAATGACAGGGCTGGAGTTCCCTGGATCCTCCCTGTGACCCTTCTTGTAGATGGGCAGAACATCAGCCAGCCTCCAGTCCAGTGGAACTTCCCCAGTCTTCCAGGACTGTTGGAAGATGATGGAAAGGGGTTTGGCCAGCACATCCACCAGCTCCGTCAGTACCCTTGGTTGGATCCCATCTGGCCCCATAGACTTGTGGGTGTCTAGNCCCCATACAATCTCACTTCCCTCCTGTAGTCCACCCAAGAGGCCTGTCCCCTCTTCCAGAGCCCATAAACATTCCTCTTCTTCTTGATGTCACTCAAGATCTCTCTGTTCAACCAAACTGGTTTCTTACCCTGCCGGCATTTTTCCAGAATGTGGCAATGGCTTTCTCCTGAGCTACTAGCATCTCCTTTTTGAAGAGCTCCAGCCCTCGTGGACTCTCTTACCCTTAAGTACTGTCTCCCATGAGACTTTGCCAACCAGCCCTCAGAGATAGGATGAATTAGTTATGGGATGAACTACTTTTATGGTTTAAAATCCGTTGATGAACAAACAGTTCCCAATCCCTATCTTCCTCTAGGATTATTTATCACCTGGTGTTTTTGTGGTACTACATATTTTGGGTCTTTCTTGACTGTGGTTACTGTTCTGTACCTGGAAAAAAAACCCCAACCCAACAAGAACAAGTAGTTCTCAGAGATGTGTGCTCATACAGAAGGATGCAGATATAGAGTGGCATGAATTTCTGTGAAAGGAGAATAAGACCATTCATAGGAGAGAAGAAGCAAAGGACCGCAGAAATGCTAACCTATTATACGTGTCTCTTCAAAGCACCGACTAAATACAATTTATTAATTCTTTTAAGCAGGTATGTGGCAGTAAAATTTGTATTCTTTCAACTGGGAATTGGACATCATGATGCTTGGTGTTGTACAAAATACAGGAGGAGACAATTACTGCTCTGGTGAGCATTCTCTGCCTCTGAACAAATATTGATATTTATTTAATTTAGTATTATGGCAAGTCTTATATTCACAAATCAAGCCAGGGCAGAAAATATGCATTTACATATTACAATATAAATCTCACTTTGCCAGCTTTACTCTGATATTTTTCTGTTTGTTTTTAAGATATTTACTATACCTTATTTAAATAATGCCTACTTAGGAAATCTGAAATATCAGATATGTCATGCAAACACACTGTAGGAAAATAATAATCTATTTTTATGGGTTATTTTGTGAATTTTGTTTTAAATTAGAGGAAAAAAAAAAACTTCAGAATTTTTCAGAGCAAGTCTTCCACCTCGTAATCTATCACACAGATTTGGGTTATAGGATGTCGGGGGGTGGGTTTTTTTAACAGGAGAAGAAAGCAGAGACGTGCAGCAATATATTCAGCAACATGCATCTGGGCATGAGGTACTGACATTTGCTTTTTTTGTGCTTTTTGGATGCTTTCATTAAATATACCTGAATACTTGAATACAGAGATATTGTCTTAACAAAGGCTCGGAGATAAAGTAAGCCTATCACTGAGTTTTAAAATACGATCTGCATAGATGGAATATAATGTCCCATACAATCTCCCTCTATCTTCTTTCAAGACAATGTGTAAGCAACAATGAAACTCCATCAATTACAGATTAAGATCATAATGCTAATAAGCTGAAAAAAACCATAAAAATCTTATTTTCTTAATTTTATTAATATCTCTGTTTAACAGCATTAGTTTCCGGGAAATTATGAATGTTAATGGTCTGATTTCATTAACTGATGGAGCAAAAAGGTATTCTTGTCAAGTTACAATTTTTTCCCTTTAACTGGCTATGCATATGAGCAAGGTCTTGACACATGAATTTACCGTTGTTCCATACAATCTGGGAAACTCAAATCTTCCTGGAATGTTTTCCACAAAATCTAGCTAAGGAAAAAAAAGTTTTCTCATCTTCAGAATTCCATGAGCAGGACAAATGTATATCATGTCATGTAAGCATATTTGCACAATTGTAGAAGCAGATTTTTAATTTCTTGCTTTTCAGTATCCTGCATATTTCTTCAAACTGCAGGTAAAAGTTTGCCTACTCTTCTTCAGTTCCAGTGAAACCCACATTCCTTCAAAGACTGTAGAGTGCTGTGAATAGAAGTATTTCTGTTTTCCTCCATGACACAAATGACTACAAGACTTGGGAAAATCCAGGTGAAATTTTTGATTAGATATATTGAGGAACAAGGACAAAATTGTCTACTGAATGAAAATTTCATGGGAACCTTAAATACCTATAAAAATAATTAGACTCACATATACTTTACTTCAGAAGAAAGTAAGCTAGCTATTGGTATCCCAGTAAGGTTTTGTACAGCTTCTCAAAGTGCTGTCTTTACATGTAATGGTAAAGCCAGTAAGTCTTTTTATCTTTGAAGATAAGTTTGCCTTTAGAAACTACTAATTAGCAGGAGCTGTTAAACAATCTTCAACTTCATGGATATTAGTTCTCTGTTAAAAAGCAACAGTTGTCTAATAGTGGTATTCATCTGAACAATATTTTAGTGGGATTATATTTAACCAAATGACAAATTAGAAATCAAGTAATGCATAGAGTAATAATTATTGCAGACCTGTGTATAACACTAAAGCCTACAAATGTTTAGTTTAATATTCACAAAGGTGGATGTAAGATATTATTTTCCAAGTTTATTGTGGAAAATAAATTTAAGGGTGATAATTTCTGTGAAAACTGTGAAAATAAAAAGCTGGTTGGTTTTTAGTATATAAAAAGACCATTTCCTAATAAAAACAAGGTTTATGTTCTTAAGTTGTACTAATTTACTAACATCAATCTATTAGAGCTTACATTTTGAAAACAGTAATATTTCTTTTCCCTCTTTTTCTTCATTTCATTCAAAAAAAAGAAGGTGAAAGTAAGAAGTTTGGCAAAGAATGTAGTTGTGAATAAATGTTGATCAGGGCTAACACATCATCTAGGGTTTTAACTCCAGTTTACAATAAAGTGAGTGAGAAAAAAAAATCTGAGGAAGTTGTTCTGGATGTTTGCAAATCATAGCAACGTGCCTTCAAAAATAAGAGAGTGGTGGTAAATGGAGTTAAATCCAGCTGGATGCCAGTCACAAGTGGGGTCCCCCAGGGCTCAGTGCTGGGTCCAGCCCTGTTCAATGTCTTCATCAACGACCTGGATGAAGGCATTGAGTGCACCCTTAGTAAGTTTGCAGACAACACTAAGCTGGGTGGAAGTGTCGATCTGCTGGAGGGTGGGAAGGCCCTGCAAAGGGATCTGA
>WAAB01021753.1:40891-67031 GCA_013389865.1 Piaya cayana
TCCTCCCTGCGACCCTTCTTGTAGATAGGCACAACATCAGCCAGCCTCCAGTCCAGTGGAACTTCCCC
This sequence comes from Piaya cayana, assembly GCA_013389865.1. NCBI lineage: Eukaryota > Metazoa > Chordata > Aves > Cuculiformes > Coccyzidae > Piaya > Piaya cayana. The sequence goes on from WAAB01021753.1 coordinate 40,960, forward strand.
AGTCTTCCAGGACTGTTGGAAGATGATGGAAAGGGGTTTGGCCAGTACATCCTCCAGCTCTCTCAATACCCTAGGGTGAATCCCGTCTGGGCCCATAGACTTGTGGGTGTCCAGTTGAGCAAGCAAGTTGAGCAAGCAAAGCAATTGCTTTGCAATTGTCTTCAATGATACTGAATCTTGGGTGAGGGAATTGTAAAGAAGGTAACACATTCACAGCATTCAAAACATGGAACATAGTCACAGATTGTTTTAAATGGGACAAAGTAAGAAATAAAAAAAAAAACCCAAACACTTCCTAATACCTTATGTTTATATGTAAGTTAAATCAGAAAGGCCTCTTCCTTGTGCACGGACAAAACTGCAGTCAGGCTTTCAGTCTTTGAGTACACCACTCAGAGAAAGATCCCACATTGGAGAATCTGCCAGATTACCCATTTAAAGAGGGAGCTTCTCCTACAGTGTCTCCAGCAAATAATACTTATTTAGAAAACTCTCTTGCCTTGCTGTTCAGGTGTCTGATCCTACAAATAAACATTCTTCTGGAACTTTGATCCTCTTGAGAAACTCACTGGCTCCTAGAAAAGCAATCATACAGATCATCTTACATCCTAACAGTTAATATATTGCTTATAAATTACACAGTCATTCTTCCTGATCTGAGTGACTATTCGTTTGCTTCTAGGACATACAGAAACATCTGTTCTAACATAGGTCCCATCTTCTATATGATACTGGTCAGTAAAATAAAAATGTTCTCAAATAGATAATCAATTATATTTCCCTTTGTTTCTGGTGATTAATTGTCATATTTCTATGTCAAAAATGCCTTCCACTGAATTTTATCATCCACTGCATGAGCCAAGACATACTGTACAAATGTCTATATAACAAAAATGTAATCATTAAGACCAAATTAATTTCAAATGTGAGGTGAAAATATGCTCAGACCTATTAATATGCAGACTCTTTTTTAGAGCTTTGTAAGATAGAATAGTTTTAATGAAAAAAATGGAAAAAACACCCACCCCCAACCCCAAAATTATGTCTTATATCAGGGTAGTTAAAATAATAAGTCTATATGTGGTAGGTTGACTGTAGACATTGAATACCTACCAATTGTATCTACTACTCCTTCCTCAGCATGCTGTTCCCTTGCTCTAGCAGAGGGTCCTTCCCACAGGAGAAAGTCCTCCATTAACTTCTTCAATGTGGATTCTTCCCAAGAGCTGCATTATTCATGAACTGCTTCACCACGGGTCTTTTCCATGAGGTGCAGTTGGTCAGGGATGAACAACTCCAGCATGGATCCTCCATGGGATCAGAAGTCCTGCCACAAAACCTGCTCCAGCATGAACTTCTTTCCATGGGCCACAGATCCTGCCAGAGCCTGTTTGATTGTGGGTCCTCCACGGGCTGTATATTTCTCCATGTCATCCTCATGGTGCGTGTTCCTCCATGGTCTGTAGGGTGAATATCTGCTCCTCTGTGGTTCTTAGTGAACCACAAGGAGAAAAACTGCATTCACCATGGTTGTCATCTTGGGATGTAGGGGACTCAGAGTATCTCCTCCCTATCCTTCTTCACTAATCCTGGTATCTGCAGAGTTTTTTCTCACTCCTTCCTCCCAGAGATGCTGTGCAGCACTTTTCTACCATTCCTTAAATATATTTTCAGTGAGTTGCTGCTAATTTTGCTGCTGATATATTCAGTCTTGGGCATCAGGTCCATGTTAGCTGTGTCTACCATGGGATAGCCCTTAATCTCCTCTCACAAAGGCCATCCCTGCAGTCCCTACCCTTTGCTAATGAAATCTTGCCATGTAAACCCAACAAACTAGAAAAAGAAAAAAACCCCTGAAACCCACTTTTCTGTAGACTGCTTTTTTTCTTCAGAAAGTAATCTAAGTATTCTTGCAGGTAAGATTCTCAGTTTTTATGACTTTATGAGCATGTGTGAACTTATTTGTGATTTTAGCCAATGAAATATCTTGTTTCTGTGATAATATTAAAGTAGAATTTATGCATAAACTGGAGAACTTCATATTCTGAAAGCACATATTTTCTGAGTTTGTCAATAGTAATTTTTCCATACAGATATACTGACAGCCTACCTCTCTTTGATGATTATCACAATTATCAATAGCAGAAATATTTCACCTCAACATTTGTCCATCCTAATTTTTACCTTTTTTTCCCTGTTAAAAATTGAGGTTGCATATCTTTATGATATACAGCTTTATGTCCTGGAATGGTGCTGTTTGTTGGTTTTATTGCTGTGGTTGTTGTTTGTTTGTTTGTTTTTAATGTTTTAATTCCAAACATTTCCTATTTTCTTAACAGTGTGAGCCATTGTCTTTTACAACACAGACCCTCCACCTCTACTAAATGATATGATTAAAATGGATGATTAAAATGGATGATCACAAGATTTAATGCAAGCAGAATATATGTATCTGGTATAAAAATGCTTAATATTTTGTGAAAAATAATTTTTTTTTCATTTATGGAGAAACCTATACAGTCAAATATTTAATGTGTAACTGTGATCAAAAACATATGCTCTACAGGATCTGAAACACCCAAGGGACAGCTACTAGGCAATTCATTCCTAGGTCACTAGTCTGGAGGTACGTCAAGTCTCAGTGAAACTGACTGAAAGATGATGTCTGAGGTTTTATTTGGGGCATCTTCTAGTGATTAAAGGTGCAGCTCAAATCAACCTTTATCACAGCTGTCACTAGTTACCAGCCATATTATCATGACATGAATTCTAGTTGGCAGTAACAAAGTTCATGAAATATTGGGTTTAACTAGCTACTGAACTGTTCTGAACAGTCATTGGAGACAATTTCTAACAGATATCTTCTCTTTTCCCAATCAATCCAGCTGAGTACTGGAAAGCAGTTAATGATTCTAATGTGCTGCTTTTTCATGACACTTTTTTTCCCCCGGTTATCATACAATAGACATGCAAAGAAGGATGGTTTTCCTCTTCCAGTCCTTTTCTCATTTTCACCATTTTACCTTTGTGCTTCTTTACTCTAGATGGCTATTAATCTATTCAACTGTCCCTTACTACTTGTTGTGACTTTTTAGACTTCTTGTTTCACTTGTGAATAAATTTTAAATCCATCCATTTACCATAGGAAATTTTTAAAAATTCATTCCTTTGTCAAACAAAAATAGGCTTCCTCAAAATTATTGTCATTTACACATTTTCTTCCTTTCCCCTAAAATATGTGCTGTCTAGAAGAGATTTCTGTGTTAATATAATTGTGTTTCTCTTTAAAAAAAAAGTTTTTCCCAGAAATGTTTCTTGAGGGCATTATTTTTAATTTGCAGGAAAATTATCAATTACCTTGTGCTAATAGTTCCTATATTGTTTCTTTTTGGGAGTTATTTAAATTATGTCGTATTTTCCAACTTAAGACAAAATTTGAATGCATAATATCTAAATAAACAAATCATATGAGGGTGCTTTATTGTATTCTTTGATTTAAAAGTGGTTGGAGGCTCTCCCTGCCCTTTTACTTTCTTATGATATGAAATAAGAGAAGTGAAACATTTCACAATAAAAAAATCCTGACATTTTAATTTCTGTTCTAAGATGCTCTGGTTTTGGCCAAAGCAACAGGATGGAGTGAAGCACTCTCTGTGACCTCTGGAAATTTTTATAACCATAAGCGAAACTTTTCTGCAAATCCTAGCATTCACTGTTTTTGAAATATCTGCTTCTCCTAGGCTGTATTTCCAAGTCCTCACTCCAATAACTTCTGTGAGTTGTTCCTGCAACTGGCCAAGACTGATAAAGAAAAGAGATTCCTTTCACAGATGGCACTTATCTTAATGTTGATAAACAGCACTGAAAAAACCCCCTGTCATTCAAAATAACATTTTCNGATGTGGAAATGCTTTTCATGGCCTTTTACTAAAAAGAATTATTTCATGAAAATTTATAACACTAATTTTTAAAACATGGGGAAAGTATTCTCCACAACTTAGTAGCTATCAGTAATAAAATAAAATAAATGTTATAGGGGTAATATGATGTTCTACCTACTTTATTTGCCTCAGTATCTCATAGCTACATGTTGCTTGGGTTGTAAATCTCTCTAGAGAAGGCTGAGGAAATTCTGTTAATCTTAAAAAAAGTTTGGTTCAACACTTTGTGTTTGAAGGAGAAGGAAAGAAAAACATATAATCCATAGCAGTAGCATTCAGACTAAGAATGACAGCTGGTTTGTAAACTCAATCTAAAAATAATGGAGGCAAATGAAATTGTCTCTATATACAACAAAGAGATTTATCCCCAGCTCACCTCCCCTGGTCTACTGTTGCTGTGACATCTGAAACAAATGGTTGAAAGAGCCACTGGAGATGTATGAAAGTAGGAGAGGACAAATAGATGCTTTGTTACACAAGTCATACTCTCAAAAGTGGCTTGCTTCAATTTGCATATGTTCAAAACCTGCTTCTACATACAAAGCAGACTGTATTTTATCACCAACATACAGCTGTATCGTCAAAGTACACGATGACCTCTTCTGCATGGATATTTTGGAATAATTTAGATGTTGTATTTCTGTGTTGTAGTGTTTTTATTTTAAATTGTGTTTATACTAAACCATCATCCAATACCATTTTCATAATGACTGAGTTTGTTTGTCAGCCAACACATGTATTTTTTTTCCAGTCTCAAATGTGAGCTCTGCCTGAGCCACTGACTGAAAGTTGTTACTCAAGTTTTCATGATCCTTTACTTAGATCAAATGGACATTGTTCAAAGCTGTCTTGCTAAAACCTTGTGAAGTTGTTGATGCTGGAAATATGTGAGCCTCGCGGCTGTCTGGGGAGGTGTTACTGTCATTCCAGAGTAAAAGCACTTACAGAAGTAAAGATGACCACACTGAAATTGCAGAGATGGTAGTAGGATGGATCTGTCAGAGACAAAAGGCAGTGGAAGATTAAGAAAGCTAGGTATCATTCACATGATTTTCTTTTTGAGGTAAATTTGATACCATATATGGCTAGGGAACACTGACAGTGCCAAGTGACTAGAAATAGACGTATTTCAGGGTTAAGGGAGGAAGCATACTACAATCAAAAAAACCCGCCGAGCTATTTGGGAAGCAAGAATGTCATTTATAACAACAGTCTTTATCCATGACTGCAAGAATGAACAGAGGCAATGACACAACACTGCTACTGGATGTTTCCTAAAATGTTTCTTTGGTTTCATTTTGGACTTGCCTGGCAGACTCAGGCAATCCTTCATTTTTTGATCCCAAACTCAAACCAGAAATTTTGTGAGTGGTAAATGAAGTAACACATTTCCTTTTCAAGTTTAAATTTATTTTTTGAAGTTCATACATATTTTAAGGTGTTGGTATTTCTATTATTATAATATGAATAAAAGCTCTTAATCCACGATATTTAGGTAGTTGTAAAGACCGACTTATTTGCTGTTTGTAAGTTTGAGAACTTTCATAGCAAAACCATTCCATACACGCTAGTAGGGCATGGGCTTGCCTTAGAAATAGTACAGGCTAAGAAGGCACAGAGTGTGTACTCACTGCTTGATGGAACAGCCTTGATAAAGTGCTGCTGTTTGGCTGGTCTGAAGAAGAACTGCTGAACCACATGCTTCTGAAGAGTTGGTGCTGGAGGAATTGCTGCTGGATGGGCCAATTGAAGAACTTCTGTGCTGCATTGGAGTGGTGATAATTTTTCCTTTTCACCTGCTACTTCTTTCTCTAGTTTTCTCTGACTTATGTCGCTGTATCTTCTTTCTCCTTGGCAACATGGTGTATCAAGTTGAATCCCAGTTGTATTTAGTTTATTTAGTGACCTTGGTTTTGTTCAAGATACACCAGATTGGGATCTGAACATGTTGGGATCTGGTTTTGAAACATTGAGAATTTGTGACTCAGAGTGCATCTGAGTGTCTGTTTTATGATTTTGGCTGTGTCCAAAATAAGTACTGCATTTGAATTTACACTAGATTTACTTATTTGCCATGCAAATATTAAAGGAACCAGCAAAAGTGACAGCGTAAGTCTGTTGATATCACTAGTTAATACCAACATGTTCACTCAAGGCAAATGGAAAAGAAATTCGTTATCTTTATTTTGAAATTTACTTTGAGATGCCTGGTATCTGTAGATATGAACAACTTATGCTTTCTGCATGACTGCACCTGAATCCATTTGAGATTCTTATGTTTCTAATTATCAGCAGTTTCATAGACACACTAAAGAACAACGGAGACAAAATTCAGGTTACAAGTTCTGCAGAGGTTAGTTAAAAACCAAAAGCATGAAGGTAGAGATAATCTGTGGAAAAACAGTAAAAAGAGGTTTTGAGACTAAAGGTTAAGGTTCCTAAACTGGCAGTACAGAAAGACAGGAACCTATCCAGCTGTCTTTGACGGATTCTGAAAATCTTATTTAGTTCTCTGGAAGATTTCCAGATGGATTTAGGCAAGATACTCATGCATATAAACAAACGTATATTTTAATATACAGTTTAATACACTTAGTTGTACAATTTAATACACTACTTGTGCAAATCTATATGGCAATAACTAAAGGAAGAATAATCATTTCTAGAATCTAGTTCCAGTATTGTAGTTAGTGATTACTGCTTTTAAGGTATTTTAAGTCCACAAAACAAACATACGGCAGCTCTGTGTATTGTACTGTCATCCACAGTGCACAATAAAGATACACATACCAATGTCATTACTTTTGTTAATTTTTTTTTGTTAAGCTTTTCATGTAGGGCATATCTTACTGGTTCCAAACTACATGTAAACACAAAATATCTGCATTCAGATTTCTGAAACATTTCTAAGGAATTTTCACTTTGACAGTGCAGAGAGTTCTGCACTGATCAAAACTGGCTTTTCAAACATTTTCTTTGTGAACACTTAAACTTCATAAATAAAATACTGGGCGCTGTAAATGTTAAAAGTGTTATCAAGGCTATAGTGACAATGCAATCAGCAATAAAGCAGGTAGCTGACTGTAAGGGACCTTCACACAATCCAGTGTGTGATTTTTTGAGAATTGTACAGTGGAATGGATCTTTTAAGATGGCTAATCTCTGAAATAACTTGGTTCATTTTTGATATTGTTGCATGAGATGTCATGCTCAGCTCTGCATGCCCTTTTCTTCAAGGAGATAAGAAGATGGATATTTGGATTTATACTGCTTGTTTCTAGGTTATTCAGGCAAAATGAACATATTGGATTCCTGACAAAATTTGAGCTGAACAGAGTATTCTTAACTTCACTATATTTGTTCATTCACTGAACTTGAGTTCTGTCAAATTAAAAAAAGTTGACCATTTTTTTAACTTCTGAAGTCTTTAGTTTATTTCAAATGTACGATCATGCAAATACCAGTTCCATCTGTACTTTTGTATTCCCTTTCTGCTTATATATATTCATTTAGTCTGGTTATATGTAGGAAGATATGATCTCATCAACAAAATCTAGTGCTAAAAACTGTCCATTAAAGGAGGAATCAAGTTTTTAGTATTTACAAATAATGTTTTCCAATGTGGAATCTGCTTCTGTGTGTACCCTCCATAAGATACAAAAGGGAATTAAAACCAGATAGCTTAAATAATTGTAATAGATTCACATAATAATTGATGAGAAGACACTATATTATTGATGCAGAGAAGTGTCAGTGGAGGGTTAAAGTTAAAATTATATCCTACTGTTAAATATTGTTAACGGAAAGGGAGGCAAAACTAAGTGAAGGCAAGAATGAGTATCAAGAAAAACAGCTTAGGCTTCACAGTACATAATTTTCTTTCTGTTAAGAACAATAATTAAATCCATGCTTATTTTCATATTTAAGGTTCTAATGTTTATTTTTTGCTTAATTTCTTAGTAGAAATTTGTCACAGCTTGAATCAATTACAAAGCATCAAGATACGTACTCAGATCATTTTAATTAATCAGTCTGTGTAATGGCTTCATAATACTACTACTACTACTACTACAGGATTATGATACTTTTGAGACAGAAGAATTTGCATCATCAGCCATTCAAAGGTTCTAGCTCTGCAGTATCAGTGTTGAATTTATCACTTTTGGCACTAATGTTAAACATGTCAATGCCATGAGATGAGGACTATCTGAATCTAGCTTCTTAATTCATGGCCATAAAGAAAGTATATTTAGCTATGATATTAAATTATTTAATGTTATTGGTAGCATACTATATAGATAGAAAAGTTGTTTAGCTAGAGAAATACTATCTATTTATAAGAGTTATTGATGACATTGTAACCTACAAGCAGTAAATATGTAATTTTTTACTATAGAAAATGTACAGTGGACAAATAATGCCAGAAAAGTCACTTATACAAGAATCTACCACTCTTCCACCCTACCCTAAAAGGAAGAAAGACTATCTAACAGCGTTTAATGGTCCACCACATTTTCCTCTCACATCTCTCTCTCCTTGTTAGCAAAAAAAACTTCACAAAGGACAAAAGATACTGTAACAGTATTTGTATTTTATGTGGAAGAACATTCTTTATCATAGAAAAATAAAATTGTTTGGTTGGAAAAGAACTTTGAGATCAAGACCAACTGCACCTGTCTACTACTAAACTATATCCCTGAACACTTCATCTCTTGGCCTTTTAAATACCTTCAGGAAGTGTTGATCTACTGGAATGTAGGGAGGCTCTGCAAAGGGATCTGAACAGGCTGGACCACTGGGCTGAGTCCAATCGCATGAGGTTTAACACGGCCAAATGCCGGGTCCTGCACTTGGGGCAAAACAACCCTATGCAGAGCTACAGACTAGGAGAAGTATGTCTAGAAAGCTGCCTGGAGGAGAAGGACCTGGGGGTGTTGGTCGACAGCTGGCTGAACATGAGCCATCAGTGTGCCCAGGTGGCCAAGAAGGCCAATGGCATCCTGGCTTGTATCAGAAATGGCATGGCCAGCANGGTCATTGGGCATTGGAACAGGCTACCCAGGGAGGTAGTTGATTCACCTTCCCTGGAGGTGTTTAAGGCACGGGTAGACGAGGTCCTGAGGGACATGGTTTAGTGTTTGATAGGAATGGTTGGACTCGATGATCTGGTGGGTCTCTTCCAACCTGGTGTTTCTATGATTCTATGATTTTTGCTTGATCAGTGCCAGCTGTTGTGTTTGTTTTAAAGGATGCTGCAGTAAATGCAATTAACTAAATTACTTCCAAAAATATTCATGAATATTTAAAAATAGTTTTCAATATCTCATCTATATTATACCTTCAACATGTACTTGAAATTTCCTAGATCCTTGATGTTTCATATGATCCAATTGTGTTCGTCCATGCTACCTTTGCAGGCAGTTTAAACTCAGATTGTATGCAAATCTGAGAGGGTTTGTGACAGGTAGAATCATGTTTAATCCAGGAGACCCAAATCTGTGCATTATTTATTCACTTCCACAAAAATGAAAATTGGAAGCTGGAGGCTTCATAGGGTCTTCTGTGCTCCCATATCCCAGTTTTGAAGATGCATCCTCAGTGTTTGATAAGTTGCTGGCAAGCAGCCTTGGTCTTGGGAAAAAGGAGATGTCATATAGACTCATCTAGTGATAAGATCCTTAAGTATGGTAAAGAACCAGAAGTATCTGGTAGTAATTGTTATTGCAAAAGGAGGAAGGAAGGAAATTGAGAGCAATTTTATACATAAGTTCATACTGAGAGAATCCTAATACACTATTTCCCTTGGACACCATAAGAAATATGTAATAATTCCCTGATTTTTCCAATGTTGTTATGATTATCTAAAGATATAGAGAAAACCAAAGAAAATATTATGCATAAATAACACATGCAAATACTACTGTAAGCAGTGTCTCATTGGAGAAGGCAATTGAAATTTCTCATTATTGTGAGAAAAATCACATGCCTTGGTTTTATTAGGATTTGAGTCTTAATTAGAATTTTGAAGGATTTTGTATATGCACATGAGAAATTATTTCAAAGCTAGCTTTTTCCCCCTGTAGAAACTATTTTTCTTTCTCCTTTTAAATTATATTCAAGAATATCTTATATCCCACAGCTTTGTAGTTTACATGAAGAAACCAAACTTTTCTTTATTATGGCAAATAAAGATCTCAGAAACTCTGTTTAAAACAGTAGATTAGCTTTCTAAGAACAATCATTCTCTTCAAAGATTAAAAACTTGGCAGATGGAAAGTACAATATTTTCTTTCATGGGACAGGTAAATTTTCCTTTCTGGAACACAAATAAAATTATTAGAAGCAGCAGCGGGTATTTTATCGCTGCCATCAATAGGCAAAGAATTAATTGCTGTCACTGTTCATACTATGATACCTCATCGTTTACAAATTACATTTCTCTAACCCCAGCACCTTAATCAAAACCAACATGATCAGAGCTCATATTAATCTGCTGCAGCCAGCAGCAGTCTTTATATTTCAAATGAATGCAAGGTCAGCAGTATGGACCCCTGAAAGCAGCGAGCTAGCTTATCAGGAGAATGCACATGGTGAGGTCCAGAAGCAATGACAATGTGTAAAATCAAGTTAACATCCAGTAAAAAGGCATGCACATTGCAGTGCTGTTGCCTTTCTGTCAATTTGTTCCATGCTGAATCAAAACAGGGATTTGTATGTGTCTCAAGTGCTCACAAGCTCCTGGTAATTTGTCTGCTAGGTATCTGAACTTCTATTAAATGAGCAGATACAACACAAAAAGAGCAGTGTAAGTGGCAGATATACAAGAATCTTTCCCGTAAGAAATTAAGCTGAACTGTAAAAGCACTGTATTTGATAAGCAGCTTTATGAACATTACAGCGTTTCCTTCTGTTTCTTGTGTCTGTTCACATTCCAGTTGGGCAGTCCCACTTACATCTACTTATGAGGAATATAAGGAGACTCTGCTTGGCATGAACCGTATACCTGAACACTGGGTAATATCTCTAGTTGAATCAAAAACTTGATTTATGAAGATGTATCAAGAAGAACACTAAAGGAAATGATATTACAGGATTCAATTTATACTTTTTCTAAACACAAAACTGTTGGATCTTTTCTTTAAGAAGCACATACTGGGAATAATAGCACTGTCCTTCCAACTCTGTTATATTTGAGATCATTTAAAAAAAATTAGTAAAAATATTGGGCTGATTTACAATCACACTAACAATTCAAGGCAGAATAGTTTAATGGTTTGAGAGGTCTATTAATCATAAACTCTGTGGAAATGTGATAAGGATATAATATAAAGCTGTGCAAGGTGAAACCACTTAATGCAATCATTCAATTACCTCCTTGATGAAGAAAAATTTGGCCCTATTTTTAAGCATAACTACCAGACATTTAGCATCAAGATTTATATATTCATGCTCATTTATATCTTTCTTTTTTATCTATATGATATCTATGAGATATTGTAGGTGTTCATGACTTCATAAGAAAACCAAAATTTAGTTTAGTTTAAATTTCTTCTAGAAAGTTCTGCAGAATTATTAATGAAAGCTTTAATTACATTGTCCTTAGAATACTACTATACAAATGGCTGGTGTCACTGAGCATTTGCAGAAGTTAAGGTAAATATCTGTTTCGCAGCTCCCATCAACAGAAGAAAAAGTACTTAAATAGTCTGGTGAGAATGTAGTAAAATATTTACTGAACAAAGAAACAAGTTCATTTTGAAACTGAGATTACATTTTGTCTGTTTATAAGGAACCCACAACAGCGTATCTACAGTTTTGGTAGCATGTTCAAGATACATGCAAAAATGTATTAATAAACCAATGAATTCTAAATAAATAATGGCAAACCAAGAACTGTATAAAATAAAGCTCTCAGTCTAGTTGAAACAAAATATAACTGTGCAAGAACCAATAGATATACATATTTTTTTATTGCTTGGTTAGGTGTTATCTGCATTAAGCTACAGAAATTAATTACAGGAAGTCTTGTTCTTGAAGAAAGCTAACAGTTCTGGATTTATAATTCAGCATTCAAATCTCAAGCTACAGCTGAATCTCTGCTTTAAGCAGTAGGTTTAGTAACCCTGGTGTAGCTCAACACAGAGCATAATCCTGGAAATGCAATTAAAAGATGAGGTTGTCAGGGCAAGTTTAGCAAGATGACATTTCCAATGACTGCAGGCAAGAGCATTCCAAGAATACAGAAATTGAATCCCCCTCAAGATAATGACTTATCCTCACCTCTCTCAAATACATGGGGAAATAGTATCCCCTATCAATTCTCAGTGGCATATTTCAACTTCTTAATGCTCCTGGAGCAACAAGATAGCAACTTAGCTCTGCAGCGTTACTAAACTTTATTATTTATTTTCTTCACCTGAGTTCAGTCAAGCTACGTGGTCTAATGCCTATGTCAAACCAAGAAGCTTCAGGGAAAGCCACTCATTCGTGGAATGCTGAGATGGCAAGTTCTACCTCAGTGCAAGCTGAACACTGATTTCTTTTTCCTTTTTCTCACTGTTCAGCAAACCTTGTGACATATGTATGCCAGGCTGTGCAAGCCTCAGAGAAGCCAAGGACACTCATTTAATGAATGCTGACTATGCAAGTATTGCCTTCATAACCTTCCTGATCTACTTTTATGAAGCAACTGATGTTAAAACATGAATTTGAAGCAATATGGGCTGTGACTCTAGCTGTTTCCCTGTTTAAAAATTAACAGAAGCTCATAAATTTATAACCGTTAAAAGGCAAGCTGCTGCTGAAATGTAATGGAAGGTTTAAATTTGCAATGAAGGGCTTCCATCTTGCAGTTATACAACAGAAGGAGATTTTACTTCAAAAAGTGACCCCTGTACTATGTTGGGGGTCATGCAGTAACCACAGAGCAGTCAGTTCTGCAATGTTAAGTGAAAGTATACTGTAGATTTGCCACAGGAAAAGTTTTCTTGTATGTTTAAGATCGTCTTGTCTCAGACTATTTTGTCTTTAAATTTTGCAAGACCATGTTCTTCTGTATGCTCTATTTTATATAGTAGTACTATATTTATGAATGAGCTTAGTTTATGGGAGTGGTAGTTTTAACCTTGACATGTAAATCTCATAATGTACTAGAGAATGGCTTTAAAAATTGTTATTAAAATCTGGCATGTCTGTTGAAATATTCCTTTCTGAATAACAAACACTCTTTGTTCCCAGTCACTAATTTCCTTGAAGAAAAAGGCAGCCATGTTAGAACATGTAGAATAATCCACTAGCTATTTTAATTATTCTTCATTCTTTTTCTCAAGGTAAACAATAAAAAACCTGAACAAGAAAATAAAATAATGACATGCCACAACATAATCTTTCCATCATATGATTTTGTGTAAATGTGGGAAAGAATTTGATGTAAGAAATACTCTACTGTGAATTCAGATTATTACCTCCTATATCATATTAATGCACATGAGATGTTGAGCTTAAAATCTACATTTGTATTAATATCCATTCAACTTTCTTAAAGAGCAAAATTTTATTCCTCAGGAGGAATTTGACAATAATCATGCTAAGTGCTAAGCATGCATTCTGCTACTAGAGGTATTCCCTACTTCAACAGAAGTACCCGGGTAACTGAAAGTCTTTGGTGTGGAAGAGTTAATTCAGCTGAGTTAGCACTTTAGGTAACATATCAAAATAACATGAATGTTGCCTATCTTATTTACAGGCACTCTGAAAGTTAGATTCTGGGTGCATTCAAATGCTGACCAACATTTTTTATACAAAATAGCTACACCTTATTTTAAGATATACTTAATTCATACATGCTAGATGTAAAAATAAAATAAAATAAAAACCAACACAACAAAAAAACCCAAACAAAATCCCCAAATCCCCAACAAAAGAAAAAAAAGAAACCACCAAACCTGTTGAAAAGGCCTTAATATGCCAAAATGGAAAAGACCATAACATTTCTTTGTGGAAGACATGAAAAATAAAGTGTCTTTGAAACATACTATCCTTTATATTTTTTTCTTTGTTGTCTTGTTTGTTTCTTTTTTTTCTTTTTTTTTCCAGTTTGGAGATTGAAACAAAGAAAACAACCACTTAATGCCATTGACCTTGCTATGCTTTGGAAGCAGACCCTGGATTAATGGGTTTAGGAATGTTCTTATAAATTACGAACATTTGTAATGATCCTCCAAGGATGAACTCTAGTTCAATGAGTAAATAATGAAATTGCTATACAGCTCTCCTTATCAGAGTACAAAAGTTTGCTGGAGCTGCAGCACCAATGGGCTGGCACACCACTGTTGGATTACCACTGTATAATTCCCTATGTGTTCATAAAAACTCCCTATGTAATACTTACGTTCACTTTTTAAAAGCAGACTTATTAGTCTGTCTCTTTCCTTTTTGTTAATATATTCTCACATATAGCTTGACATTACTGTGAATATAAATGGTTTTAACAGATGTACTTTTCAAATCCTAGTTGTGATAGGTACTTTTGTGTATCTTCCTTCAAAACTTGCTTGATAAAATCAAGTCTGGTTTCAGAATGGATGCGATTTACCTATTGTAGTGCATTTTCCTTCTCTCGAGATCAATGCAATCATTTCTATGCTTTCGTGTACAAACATATGACCTATTTCAAATCAAATTGAGATATTACCTGCTTCCACAAGCCTTTATGAATTTAAGCCAAACATTTCAAAAGGCTAGATAATCTTTCTCAGAAAAAAATTACAATATTTTAGGCACTATTTCACTGTATCATCTGACCAAAACTGCAAACACAGAGTTAGAGTTATGGCAGCTAGATTTTATTTCTTCATAGACTATTCAATTTGAGGAATATTAGAACTTTGATATGAGAACATTTTCATGTATTGTTTTTCATTCTTATAGAGTATTTTGGAAAAAAACCCCATATATTTTGAGAGAGCCTTATCTGCTCTGGAATTTTAAACATTGTTAAACACTTTATTTCTGTCCCGTAAGCACACAGATCTCAGACTTCATCCCATGCAGAGATGAAATGACCTTTCAATTATAGGTTTTTAATATGGGACTAGAATATGAAAATCATGTGTAGTTTTACTGCAAACCAAATTAGCTGTACAAGAGTACAACCTTTCTGTTCTGGACCGTCTGCACAATGTGGTGTTTGTGTCTGTCATCAGAGCTGAGTCATAGTGATATTAAATGGTCCTACAAGACTTGTAAGCATTAGGATAGCAGTATAGACAGTAAGGAAATGCAAGACCTTTGCACTGAAGAAATACATCAGCTCCCAGGGTATGACTTTATTGTAACAGAAAACCATAGAGAAATATTCATAACTGCATTTTTTTGCCTAAACAATGCAGGTCTGAAATGTGACCCCTTTTTTATAGCATACTAAAAAATGGTCACAAGGTTCTGTGATTTTAGTCTTATGCTTAATTCCATTTTTTTAGGCTGCGTAGAAAAGTCACTTCATTGATTGTGTGTTTCCCAGAATGAGAGCAAATAGTTTGTCCTGCTGCAGTATAGAAAAGTTGAGCCCTCTTCTGCCATTTGCCTATTGTTCACAGTCAGGTATGCTTTAAACTGATTATTTAATAACTATATGAAGCCAAACAATCAGGAGCACTGACCTCTTCTCTTCCTCAGAGCTATTAGAGAAGTTTCTTTCTCATGCCATCACTTGAGATGTCACGCCCGACTTTGAATCTTTTGTGTTGTCTCCTTAATGGATGTGTAGTTTGTCTAGAATCTGCATCTGTGTCATAAATACCATTTTCCAAAGGATTTCATGATGATTGCATATGAAGCTGATCCATGAGACAGATCATGGTCTTCTGAGGCAAACTTCTTGACAATTAGTTTCCATAACCACTCACTTTACTCATACTCACTTTATGATCCTGGTAATGACATATCTCTACCAGATCTTGTGACAGTATAGCCACATTGACCTCTGATCAGATTTTGTGAGAATAGGTTCATTTCCTACTCTTTTAAGGGTTTCTACATCAGAAATATATTTGTCCCCCATATCTTTACACCAGAATAAAACTAAAACTGTTGTCTTTGCAATCACTGTATTATAGCCTTTAAATTCAATAGATAATCCTCCTTTGACTACAAAACTATTTGGACTAGATAGTTATAGTTTTTTTAGATTAGATGGGATGGTTCTTATTCTATGCAGTCAAGATCACTGAGAACAGAATTAGTCTGTTTTTAAAAATATTTTTATAAAAATAAAATAAAACATAATCTGTACAGGAGTTAACTTAAATGGTGATCTCTTGTAAAATTATTCTAATGTTATTGTGAAAACTTTATTACTGAAATGACAATTGCAGGATTAACCTATGAGCACTTTTACATACAGCTGCCCCCATTTTGCATCAAAAATCTTTGTGAAGAGAAAACACGTTTGTAAATATCTAAACAATGATGGCTATAGTTGCACTAACATACAGAATCATCACTTTTTGTCCAGTGGCAGTTTTTCCATAAGTAAGTGTCACATGACTTGCATTTGTAATTCAACTACCTGATATAACAGAACTAAACCCACAGAATCAGAGCATCATAGAATGGTTTAGATCAGAAGGAACAGCTAAAGATCAACCGGTCCAATCCTTTTGCTACAGGCAGAGACATCTTCCACTAGATCAGGTTGTTCAAAGCCTGGCCCAACCTGACCTTGAAGATTTCTAATGAGACACACCAGCATCACCAACCTCACTGTAAAAATGTCTTCTGTATGTCCAATATAAATTTACTCTATTTTCATTTAAAATCATTGTTCCTTGTCTTGTCACTACAGGCCTTGATAAAAGTCTATCTCCATCTTTTGTGTAAGCCCTTTTCTATATATTACAAGGCTGTAATAAGTTCTCCACAGAGCTTTCTCTTCTCCAGGCTAAAAAAACTCCAACTGCTTCAGCCTTTCTTCATAGGAGAGGGGTTTCTTCCCTCTGGTCATTCTCATAATCCTCCTCTTCACCCCCTTCAACAGACCTATGTCTTTCTTGTACTGGGGAACTCAAAGCTGGCCAAAATACTCCAAGCAGGGTCTCATGAGAGCACAGTAGAGGGGAAGAATTACTTTGCTTGATCTACTGGCCACATTTCTTTTATTGTTACCCAGGATACAACTGGCTTTTTGTGCACACATTGAGAGCTCCTGTTCATTTTTTCTTTCACCAGTATCACCAATTCAGTCTCTGCAGGGCTGCAGTCAATCTATTTATTTCTCAGTCTCCACTGATATTGGTGACTATCCCAACTGTGGTGGAGGACCTTACACTCGGTCTTGTTAAACTTCAAGAAGTTCTCATGGACCTATCAAGGTCCCTTTGGGCGTCATCACTTACCTCTAGCATATCAACTGCATCACTCAGTTTGGTGTCATCTGCAAACTTGCTGAGTGTGCATGCACTCCCACTATCTATGTCATTGATGAAGATATTAATTAGTGTCTGTGAAGGATACAACTGATCACTGGTTTCCTCCTGGAGACTGAGCCACTGATAGTAACTCTTTGAATGTGGCCACCAAGCCAGTTGTTTATCTACCTAATAGTCCACCCATATAAACCTTACCTCTCCAGTTTAGGGGCAAGAATATTGTGGAGGACAATATACATTTTGCTTGACAGGGCTTTGGTAGCATGGAGTTACAGAAGTGGTTTCCATGAGAAGCTGCAAGAAACTTCCACTATGTCTGATAAGACAATGCCAGCCAGCTCAAAGATGGCCAAGGGTGATGGTGATAACACATCTGAGTTAGCATATTTAAGAATTAAAAAAGACCTCTACAAGAGAAAACTGCAGCCAGGTGGAACAACGAGAATCTGTGAAACAACTCTGTAGACATCAACATCAGTGAAGAAGAGAGACGAGTTGTTCCAAGCATGGAACCCTGCAGCCCATGGTGAAGACCGTATCTGATGTCACTTGCAGCTCATCAAGTTTAATGGAATAGTAGATATTCACTTGTGCTCTGTGGAACACCCCACATCAAAGCAGGTAAAGGCTTGAAGCAGGTTGTGACGCCCTTGGAAGACCATGCTGGAGCGGGTTCCTGGCAGGCCCTGTGGATCTTTGGAGAGAGGAGCCCACACTGGAGCAGGTTTATTGACAGGACTCGTGACTGTGGAAGGCCCATGCTGCTGCATTCTTTTGCTAAAGAACTGCACCCTATGGAAGGGACCCATGCTGGAGCAGTTGATGAAGAAGTGTAGCCTGTGGGAAGGACCCACACTTGTGGGTTCATGGAGGACTGTGTCCTGTGGTAGGGACCCCACACTGGAGAGTGAGAGGAGTCCTCCCTTTGTGGAGGAAGGAGAGGCAGAGGTAACATAGAATAAATTGACTGCAACTTCTATTCTCTGTCCCTCTCTGGTGCTGAGGGGAGGTGGTAGGGAATAACAGGATTGAAGTTGAGCCTGAGAAAAATGGAGAAGTGTGGGGAAGGTATTTAGTATTTAGTTTATTTCTAGTTACCCTGGTTTGATTTGAATGGTAATAAATTAAATCAGTTTCCCAAAGTTGAATCTGTTCTGTATATGACAGTAATTAGTGAATGATTTCTCCCTGTCCTTCCCTTGATCTATGAGCCTTTTGCTATACAGTCTGTGCCATGTCTGTCTGAGGAGGGGAGTGATGGAGTGATTTTTGTTGGCATCTGACCTTCAGCATTCTACATAGATGACCTTTGTAGCTCTTCCCTTGTCCGGTGATGCACTCCATCTCAGAAGGCCACTGGATTAGTCAGGCACCATTTGCTGTTGGTGATTCCATGTTGCCTGTCTTTAAACCAACAATTCTCAGTTTCTTAGAAGTAAAAGTTGATATTTTTAAATACTTGTCTATACAAGGTATTAATTTGTTACAGAGTGATGCTCATCTTGATTTTAATAAGGGATTGGTCAGTGTATTCTTGAATAATGTATTCATTCTCTAAATCTAATGAGCTGTGATATTCTGTGGTGCTGATGTGCATCTTTTTAAGTAGTGGTTATATAAGCGTGCAGACATATGAAAAGGGCATCATTCTTCTCTTGGCTGATGTGCATAGGTAGGAGGAATTTATGCATGGAGTTTGGTAATGACACATTCTTGTGTTCTTAGTTTTTGCTTATTTTCAGTCAAGTTTCTCCTGCTGCTGCAAGCACAGAAATGCTGACATGTTTTGATGACACTCGTCACTGCATCCATTCCACAAACTACTAAGTGCTAATAAAGAAAATAGTTCTTTATGCTTATGAAAAATCATTGCTTTTCCTCTGATCTTTGCANCTGCTTCAGCCTTTCTTCATAGGAGAGGGGTTTCTTCCCTCTGGTCATTCTCATAATCCTCCTCTTCACCCCCTTCAACAGACCTATGTCTTTCTTGTACTGGGGAACTCAAAGCTGGCCAAAATACTCCAAGCAGGGTCTCATGAGAGCACAGTAGAGGGGAAGAATTACTTTGCTTGATCTACTGGCCACATTTCTTTTATTGTTACCCAGGATACAACTGGCTTTTTGTGCACACATTGAGAGCTCCTGTTCATTTTTTCTTTCACCAGTATCACCAATTCAGTCTCTGCAGGGCTGCAGTCAATCTATTTATTTCTCAGTCTCCACTGATATTGGTGACTATCCCAACTGTGGTGGAGGACCTTACACTCGGTCTTGTTAAACTTCAAGAAGTTCTCATGGACCTATCAAGGTCCCTTTGGGCGTCATCACTTACCTCTAGCATATCAACTGCATCACTCAGTTTGGTGTCATCTGCAAACTTGCTGAGTGTGCATGCACTCCCACTATCTATGTCATTGATGAAGATATTAATTAGTGTCTGTGAAGGATACAACTGATCACTGGTTTCCTCCTGGAGACTGAGCCACTGATAGTAACTCTTTGAATGTGGCCACCAAGCCAGTTGTTTATCTACCTAATAGTCCACCCATATAAACCTTACCTCTCCAGTTTAGGGGCAAGAATATTGTGGAGGACAATATACATTTTGCTTGACAGGGCTTTGGTAGCATGGAGTTACAGAAGTGGTTTCCATGAGAAGCTGCAAGAAACTTCCACTATGTCTGATAAGACAATGCCAGCCAGCTCAAAGATGGCCAAGGGTGATGGTGATAACACATCTGAGTTAGCATATTTAAGAATTAAAAAAGACCTCTACAAGAGAAAACTGCAGCCAGGTGGAACAACGAGAATCTGTGAAACAACTCTGTAGACATCAACATCAGTGAAGAAGAGAGACGAGTTGTTCCAAGCATGGAACCCTGCAGCCCATGGTGAAGACCGTATCTGATGTCACTTGCAGCTCATCAAGTTTAATGGAATAGTAGATATTCACTTGTGCTCTGTGGAACACCCCACATCAAAGCAGGTAAAGGCTTGAAGCAGGTTGTGACGCCCTTGGAAGACCATGCTGGAGCGGGTTCCTGGCAGGCCCTGTGGATCTTTGGAGAGAGGAGCCCACACTGGAGCAGGTTTATTGACAGGACTCGTGACTGTGGAAGGCCCATGCTGCTGCATTCTTTTGCTAAAGAACTGCACCCTATGGAAGGGACCCATGCTGGAGCAGTTGATGAAGAAGTGTAGCCTGTGGGAAGGACCCACACTTGTGGGTTCATGGAGGACTGTGTCCTGTGGTAGGGACCCCACACTGGAGAGTGAGAGGAGTCCTCCCTTTGTGGAGGAAGGAGAGGCAGAGGTAACATAGAATAAATTGACTGCAACTTCTATTCTCTGTCCCTCTCTGGTGCTGAGGGGAGGTGGTAGGGAATAACAGGATTGAAGTTGAGCCTGAGAAAAATGGAGAAGTGTGGGGAAGGTATTTAGTATTTAGTTTATTTCTAGTTACCCTGGTTTGATTTGAATGGTAATAAATTAAATCAGTTTCCCAAAGTTGAATCTGTTCTGTATATGACAGTAATTAGTGAATGATTTCTCCCTGTCCTTCCCTTGATCTATGAGCCTTTTGCTATACAGTCTGTGCCATGTCTGTCTGAGGAGGGGAGTGATGGAGTGATTTTTGTTGGCATCTGACCTTCAGCATTCTACATAGATGACCTTTGTAGCTCTTCCCTTGTCCGGTGATGCACTCCATCTCAGAAGGCCACTGGATTAGTCAGGCACCATTTGCTGTTGGTGATTCCATGTTGCCTGTCTTTAAACCAACAATTCTCAGTTTCTTAGAAGTAAAAGTTGATATTTTTAAATACTTGTCTATACAAGGTATTAATTTGTTACAGAGTGATGCTCATCTTGATTTTAATAAGGGATTGGTCAGTGTATTCTTGAATAATGTATTCATTCTCTAAATCTAATGAGCTGTGATATTCTGTGGTGCTGATGTGCATCTTTTTAAGTAGTGGTTATATAAGCGTGCAGACATATGAAAAGGGCATCATTCTTCTCTTGGCTGATGTGCATAGGTAGGAGGAATTTATGCATGGAGTTTGGTAATGACACATTCTTGTGTTCTTAGTTTTTGCTTATTTTCAGTCAAGTTTCTCCTGCTGCTGCAAGCACAGAAATGCTGACATGTTTTGATGACACTCGTCACTGCATCCATTCCACAAACTACTAAGTGCTAATAAAGAAAATAGTTCTTTATGCTTATGAAAAATCATTGCTTTTCCTCTGATCTTTGCATTTGCTTGTAAATTCACTTCTGCAATCATCCAGTATTATTTACATATATGTTTAACAGTGTGTTTTCCTTTCATTTGTTGGTGTTGGTGTGTTTTTTTTTTGTTTGGGCAACTCAAAATATATTTGGAAACTCATATAAAAAGGCTCAATTTTGAAAATAAATTTAAACATAAGCAACTTTCTGAGTCTAAATTCTCACTTGGAAATTTGTGTTCTATTTGACATTTTGTACACAGAGGTACAATGAATTCACAAAAGTTTTGCTAAACTTGCAGTACAGTTCAAGTTGGATATCCAGACCCCAGAATAACACATGTGGAACTATCATAGTATATTGATGATACAAATTAAAGAAGTTCACCAGCTAAATAAGAATATACATGTATTGTTATAACACAAGGAAATGATTTTACGATTGATCAAGACATATTGGGGAGTATAAGTAAAATATCTAGGAGCTGCTTTGAAATACTGGACAGTCGTATCATTGTAATTACTTCAGTTTACATTAGTCTGTAATATTAGTTATCTGTATGAGTCATCATGTTCTTAGATAAATATATTTTACTTCATGATAACTATAATAACCAGGAAACAAAGAATCTTTCCTCTTATGCAGGAGCCTATCATAAATTGACAGAAAATATATTTATAATCATGTGATGAAGCTGTGGAGAAATAGAAAGTGTGTAAGTCAGAAAATAAAATAGAGAAAAAAACATACATAAAAATGAAGTAAATTTTTTGTTAGAGAATAAATAATATATTTTTAAAGCAATCGTCATATCATTCAATAAAGTGGAGATCTAATCGTAGTTAATCCCTTACTAGAAAATCCTGTGAAAAAGATTTAAAGAAACAAGAGTGTAATTTTTCTGTTACATTCATTTTCTCACCCACATAGAACCGTGCGCACACACACACACATAGATACCTGCTGAAAAAACAAAAAGAATTTGAAAGATCAAACACCTAAACTGAGAAGAAAGAGTTCAATCAGTATGGAAACCAGCCAGTTTAAAACAAAACATGACAAAACACTACACCTGAATTCACATATAATTTTAGAACTTTGTAACACAGCTTTGTTTAAGTAGCCTGAAGTTAACTGGGTGATAATAATGAAAGCCAACTTATGTTTACAGTGAAAACAGACTATATTTGTTAGTATGGATGTTTTTAAACCTTTCAATAAATTATTATTTTAGCCCTAGGTCTTGATGTGTAGTAGCATCACAGAGCATGGGTTGACCTCATGCCTAGTGATCTGACATCAAACGAAGACTTAGCAAATACAAGCACAAACAGAAGGGCAAAATTAGAAGAGATTCATCACAGAATGAGATACAGCTGGAAGAAGATGAAAGAAGCAGCAAGATATCATTCTCAGAGTGAGTATCATGAAAAAGATTGAAGAACAACAGCATTTTTCAGATAGCTCTAAGTCCAAAGTTTTACATCCTTGGGCTTTTTTTTTAGCATATGCATGTTTCGTTTCCCTATTATATGTATATACAAATTTGTATTACATATACATATTTATATACTATATTCATAATTTATATAGATCTATGTATAGATTAGGAATTAGGAATATTATCACAATGATGGAAGTGTTCAGAAGACTGATAAATCAGCTTTGTGTCAGATTTCAGAGCAACACTCCACTGGATTTATACTCATTAATAACACAGGCTGCCAGTGCTTAGCATTGTCAGGCATTCTTGTGTTTATGAAAAAGAATAGCCCTTAAGAAGCTTATGATTAAATTAATTTTATGTATAAATTGCACATTTCTGCTATAATGCACAAGGAACTGATATAGCTTAGTAATCTGAAGTCTTACACACAGTTTAATCCAGTCAAATAAAATAATTTACAGACAAATGTAGAAACAATGACTGTATAAGAAGGGAAGAAAAGGAAATAAAGAATGAGGCAGTGACAGCAAAGAATAAATCCTCATTGTCTAGTGCAAGTTCAAGCATGTGATACACTTAGAAGTTTGTGTGTAAAAGGAGTGATATACTGTACAGGTTTTTTGTAAATTGTTAATTATTGTGATATTTAGAAGTGTGAGACTATAGTCAGAAATACATCAGTTTAATTTACTTTTCTGTTATGTTATTCATGGGAGTCTGCTATAGACCCAGTCAGGAAGAAGAGGCTGAGAAATTATTCTACAGGCAACAGGGAGAAGTCTCACAATCAGTAGTCCTTGCCCTTGGGGGAGAATTCAAATTACCAGATGTCTGCTGGGAGTACATTACAGCAGAGAGGAAACAGTCTAGGAGGTTCCAGTCAGGAGTGTGTGGAAGACAACATCCTGACATAACTTTTGAATGAGCTGACTAGGGAAGTTGCCGCACTGGACCTGTTGTTTGTGAGCAGAGAGGGCCTTATGAGAGATACAAGGGCTGGAGAAGACCTGGGACATAGTGATCATGAGGTGATAGAATTCTCAGTTCTAGGAGAAGTAAGGAGCAGGGCCAGGAGAACGGCCATGTTGTACTTCTGTGGGGAAGACTTTGGACTGTTCAGAAGCCTGGTAGATAAAGTTCCATGGGAAGCAGTCCCAGAGGGCAAATGAGCCCAAGAGGCCTGGATGCTCTTTAAGAAGGAAATCCTGGCAGTGCAAGAGCACACCATTGCCTTATGCCAGATCATGAGCCAGTGGGGAAGAAAACCAGCTTGGCTGACAAGAGAGCTCTGAGTGGATCTCAGAAAAAAGATGCAAGTGTATGAACTTTGGAAGAAGGCACAGGCATCCTAGGAGGACTACAGTGATGAAATGACATCATGCAGAGACAAAATCAGAAGGGCTGAAGCCCAACTAGAACTTAAATTGACTATTCTGTGAAAGATAATAATAAATGTTCCTACAAGTGTAACAACAAAAGGCAGGCCAAGGAGAATCTCCATCCTTTACTGGAAACAGGGGGAACAATACTGACAAAGAATGAGGTACTTAATGCCTTCTTTGCCCCAGTCTTCAACAGTGAAGTCAGATGTTCTCTGGATACTCAGCCTCCTCAGTCAGAATTCAGGGAAAGGGAACAGAACAAAGCTCCCATGGTCCTAGA
This sequence comes from Piaya cayana, assembly GCA_013389865.1. Lineage (NCBI taxonomy): Eukaryota > Metazoa > Chordata > Aves > Cuculiformes > Coccyzidae > Piaya > Piaya cayana. The sequence goes on from WAAB01021753.1 coordinate 65,668, forward strand.
GGAAATGGTTAGAGACCTGCTTGACCAATTAGACAATCCCAAGCCTTTGGGGCCAGATTGGATACCCCCAAGCAGAAGTGTTTGCAAAAACCCTTTCCATCATCTACCAGCAGTCCTGGCTGATTGGGAAGTTTCACCTACCTGGAGACTGGCAAATGTTACACCCATTTACAAGACAGGTCAGAGGTAGGATCCAGAAAACTACAGTCGTGTCAATCGAGACTCAGTGCCAGGGAAGGTCATGAAGAAGGTGATCTTGACTGCTAGTATAGAGTGCACACAAGACAACCAGGTGATCAGGCCCACTCAGCATGGGTTTATGAAAGGTAGGTCCTGCCAAACTAACGGGATTGCCTTCCATGACAAGGTGACCCTCTTAATGGATGAGGGAAAATCTGTGAATGTAGTATGCCTGGACCTCAGTAAAGCCTTTGAAACTGTTTCTCACAGTATTCTGCTAAAGAAACTGGCTGCCATTGGCCTGGGGAAGTGCACCCTCTGGTGGGTAAAACACTGGCTGGATGGCTGGGCCCAGAGAGTGATGCTACATGGAGCTAAATCTGGTTGGAGGCCAGTCACAAGTGGTGTTCCCCAAGGCTCAGTGTTGAGTGCAGTTCTGTTTAATATCTTTATCAATTACCTGAATGAAGGCATTCAATCTACCCTTAGTAAGTTCATGGATGACATTAAGCTAGGACGAAGTGTCGATCTGCTTGAGAATAGGGAGGCTCTCCAAAGAGATCTGTGTTTAAAAGATGGGTTGAAGAAGTGCTTAGGGATATGATTTAGTAGCGGACAGTACAACTGGAGAATAAGCATGTAATTCAGAAATATTTATTTTATTTCTAAAAGTTTCCTGTATTAGAGAATTCTAAATAGATGCACTAGCTTTAAAATAATAGTTCCCTGGCATTCCTCTACCATATGCTTACGGTCTGAATATTCAGTTTCTCATCTATCAGTCAGCAGAAAAAATGATCTGTGGTTCACTCAACTTAGCATAATGTTGATGATCCTGAGTCATGTAAGCTGAAGTTTTCAAAGGTAGGAATATTTTAATGTTTGAAAGCCTTTGTGATTTTCTTCACTTTTTAATCCTGTAACCTGTCATTACTTATTACATTCAGTCAATCAGAGTAGGAAGACATTTATCTAAGTCCATTATTTACCTTGTTTTCAGGAGACCTGAAACTCAGAGGTCACCATCTGCGACTCTGAGTTTCAGGGAACTATTTCCCCACTCCTTTCAGCTATATTTTACTATTTCTCCACATAATGGAAGGAGGAAATGTATCCCTGTCTCAAACTTAACAATGTAGTTTCTGGCTAGAAATCTGACCAGAGGAGAAAGACCTGGGGTGTTG
>WAAB01021754.1:0-44909 GCA_013389865.1 Piaya cayana
TGATTCTGATTCTAATCTTAATTGTGCAGTTTCCTGGACGGGGGGCAGCAAGGGTCTCCTGTTTCTGATGACCATAACACGACATGAGGGAAGTGAGTACAGCTGCATCAGACATGGCATTAGGAAAAGGTTCTTCACTGAGAGAGCGGCCAGCCACTGGCACAGGCACCCCAGGCAGTGGTCACAGCACCCAGCCTGTCGGAATTGACGGAGCATCTGCAGATTGCCCTTACTTGTATTGCTTAGTCAGAGGTTACTCTGCAAGGAGCAAGGAGTTGGGCTGAATGATCCTTGTGGGTCCTTTCCAACTCAAGATATTCAATGATTCTATGGTTAATAATCATTGTTTATATAAATATAAGCAAAGTGTTTTAAAATCCCAATGCACTGGGATATTTCTGTTTCTCGGGCTGGCAGTGCTCTTTGGGCACTGATTTTTGAGGTCAATTGTTGGAGACTGCGACTCTGGAGAGCCAGAGTCATCCAGGGGCTGCAACTGCTCTGGGTCAGGCAAACTGGCGTCTGCGTGTGGGAAACTACATGGATGTGTGTGAGTGGTTGTGTGATACTGGTTTGGTTTTCAGCCTGAAGCAGTCGTATATGTATCACAATACTGGTTTAAAAGTCAAGCAGTTCTTTGGAAGCACTGGGAGCTGCATCACTGTGGGCTTTCTCCCCAGCGACCTACATTAGCAGTAGTGAAGAAGCCGTGTTTGTTGCCAGCTCTGATGATGATATCAATGCTGCTCATTTTTGTTAGTTTGTTCCTTGTGCTACACAGTAAGAAAAGCACTTCTATGCACAAATACCTCTGTAGTTGGGAAGTGGTAGTGAAAAACAGAGCTGTGGGGAGGAGAGTCTTGTACGTTAGGTGGGTAACATTTTAAACAACTGAAGTCTCTACAGCGTGATAATCGGGGTCCGAGACTGGTACAAGGGAGCGTGGATGACAACAGGCACTAGACCCCTCAAGTACTAGGTGCAGTTTTGGGTGCCACCGGATAAAAAGGATCTAAAGCTGCTAGGAAGCATCCAGAGAAGGACAAGGAGTGAAGAGTTTAGAGGGGAAGTATGTGAGGAGTAGCTGAAGTCACTGGGTCTCTTCATCCTGGAGAACAGGAGACTGTGGGACCACATTGCGATTTGCACTTTCCTCACACAGGGAGGAGGAGGAGCAGGCGCTGAGCTCCTCTCTCTGACCCAAGCGAATGGCTGGAAGATGCACCAGGGGAGGGCCAGGTCGCAGCCCCGCTCCAGCTGCTGGCACAGATGATCATGTGTACGCACACATACTTCATGCAAGCACACGTGTATGCACGCACAAGCACCCTGCTCCTTGTCTCACACTGTTCATGTGATACTGGCTCTTTTTATTCCATTGCCCCTCTATTTTCCCACTCTTATTCCTTCCCAAATCACCTGGGCTCCAGCCCTTTGCCCACTTTTGGCTCATCTCCTAAACATTCCTCAATAAGCCTTGTGCAATCCCAAATTGCTCTTCCATGCATCTCACAATGTGCCCCATGCCCCTCAGCAGCCACCCTGCAGCTAAGGAATCCGAATCTATTTTATCGCTCCTTACTCAGAAACTCTGACATGCATTTCGAAGCCATTGTTTTCATACATTATCCCTTTCAAGAAGGCAGGATCAGGAGGGCAAGGATTCTCAAAGAATGGTTTCATGAGGGGCTTACACAGCACATACCGTGTTTTCTGCAGCGTGGATCCCTTGTGTACTCCTGGCTGTCTGCACTCTTGGGGTTTTGTTTTCCATTTGAACAGCGCTCGGTGCCATTAGGTCCTGCATACCTGACCTCTCAGAACAGCACCCTGACCATCAGATTAAAGGATGTTTCATGGTGTGAAAGGGAAATAACAGGCCCCTCTTGCTCGATCCTATTTCATTGTGACGAAAAGGATTCAATATATGTTGTGTCAGGAGCAGGAGGAAAGAAAGAGCGAGCAGTAAGGCAGTTCGAGTCTGCTCTGATACACGCATGTGTCTCTCATGACTAAAGCACCCGCAGCGATGATTGCTTGTCTGCTGTTATTGTTGAGGCTCATGAATTATGGAGGTTTTATCCACTTAATGTGTGTGTTGACTTCATATTTCTTAATCAAGCTGCCAGGCCAGATAGAGTACATGTCCTCTCAGGCTTCATTAATCACACGTATAATCTCATCAACAAAGTATTACAATACCGAGCAGGTTTTAATTCTGAGAGTCCCAGCACGTCACTCAGACAGGAGCCCTTCCTGACGGCACGGCTTTCTCCGGAGCATTCCTGATGGGTTTGTGAGTTCAGCCTGCTCTGCAGGGGCACCTGGGCACATCCATTGCGCACCGGCTTGTCCTTGCGTCACGTCACCTGTCAGCGCTCTGAGTGAAAGGTGTTCAAGTAATTTGCAGCGTCAGTTTGTGTGATGCAGAATTAGAAGAAGCCTTTCTGTCAGCTTCTGTGATGTTACAATTACTCTTCTTTTAAGAAGAAAAGTCCCTGTGAAGGTTATATGAAGTGATTTTAATGCTATGATAGAGTGACTGTGCTTATGAAATTGAGTGATTTTATGTCAATAAAAGCACAAGCCTAAAGCCATTTATTATTGATTTTAGCACTGAAAAACACGTCTTCTGTTATACAGGGTCTTGAATTCCAGTTTTTCTTCTGGTAGCTTGATTCTGTGCTTTCTTTGTTTTGGTTTGGTTTGGGTTTTTTTTGTTTTATTCTTCTGTTCACCCTGACTTTTTAAATAAATGCCCTCCTTTCCAGGCTAGTGAGACAACTAGGTGTACAACAGGGACCATCATGCTGTGTGGCCACCTCGCGGTTTAGCTTCTCTCTGGCTCGATGTTGTTTTCCCACTTTTTTCGTGCAACTTAGTCTGTTTTCCACATGAGAATATTCACATTTCCCAGGGTTTGGGTGCTCAGTCAGAAAACAGCATGTTTTAAACCAGCTGATTGGAAGCTCCAAGTGATAAATGTGTGAAAATAGAGACAAGGCAAGACCCAAGATCTGTCTCCTCCGTGAACTTCTGTCCCACGGCAGACGCTTTGGGAAGAGCGTAGGGAGAGGGTGAGTGTGCAGAGATGCCGCTGCAGAGCACGCTCCCCACCTCTGGCAATCTGCAGCTCAGGGACTCGAGTTGATGGTGACATAAACTCTCATCTTCCCCTGTCTCTGCTGGTTAATTGCATTGAGTTATATTAAAATGCCTGGTATGCAAATGAGCCCAATTTGGTAAGCACCTGTGGTAAGTGGGTTTAAATAATCGTTCTTTGCAGTGTCTGTGTTCTATGAATATATTTGTATGTATCATCTGGTTTCTACCTAATTAAGTAAAAACCGTATTGTCATATTTAACTGCAGTAGAAACGTTTTACTGAATAATCTTCATTTATAGATACCTGCGATTTCTCCATTAATGAGCTCTTAATTAATTCATTGAGGGGATTTATTGCTTTTTATAGCACTATAGTGACAAGAAGCAAGTGTATTTGAAGTGAATTCTGAATAGAGGCAAGTTTTTCCCTGCTGACGCTCCCGTCTAAGCCTTTGTGTAATCCTACTAAAAACTACTGATTAATGGGCCTTATTGCCCAGGGAGGGGGTTGACTCGCCTTCCCTGGAGGGCTTTAAGGGGCGGGTGGCCGAGGTGCTGAGGGACATGGGTTAGTGATTGGTGGGAATGGTTGAACTCGATCCGGTGGGTCTCTTCCAACGTGGTGATTCTATGATTCTATGACTCTAGCAGTGGATCTGTACTATTTAGAGATTGTCTTCTGTCCTGGATGTGTTTAAGGCACGGCTTTTATCCTTAAATAATGTACAGGATAAGTGTATATAGTCCTTAAACCTGCTGACTGTTACTGTTGGTGCTTTTCGGTCACTGTTTTGTGTGCGTTTCCTTGCCAATAGCTTGTGCCCATTATTATCGCATCTCAAGGTTTTTTTGGGTTGCCTCCCCACCTCTCTGTCACCAGACCGGCGTTGGAGTTGTCGTCCTTGCAGCCGTGGGACTGCAGGGCTCCACTACTCAGTCAGACATTCTTCCCTTAAACTTGTTATTCACATTGTGGTGAGCTTTTCTTCTCACCTAGAGTGAGGTTGGACCCAGGTTTTGCTGGTTCTTGTGTTAGGAAGAAGATGGAGATGACCCTCAGTATTCTGTAACAGCGGCTTTGGTGCTGCCTCTCAACTACACTTTTTTAGACTTGGATATTACTTAATGGCTCCGTATAACTGGAATATATGAGAAAAGTAATTTAACTTTAGGAAAGCTGTGTCTTTTTCAAAACCAAAACTCATTTTCTCTCTGAAATCAATGCAAATCAAAGAGATTTATGACTGCGGGATGAGGTTTGTTTGAGAAAGGCCTGGGGGCTTCGGTCGTATGAAGCCTCATCACAAGAAATGCTGGCAGACAGATATTTACCAGGCTCAGTGAAGTAATTTAGTAAACTGTCCTGTAAATTATAAAGCTCGGGGAGCGAGCACGGGGGACACATGCTGATTAAAGCGGTATCTGACAGTTTTTAATTTTCCAGTGAAATTATATCAGATTACCAGTCAAACTGAGACACCCACGTGGATGTACATGATCTGTCTAGGTACATACATAATATTCTCGCCGGTTCTGAAACATTAGCTTTAGTTTTGACACTCAGTCTGCAATCTCTCTGCTTTGCCTTCTCTGACAAACATCCCAGAAATACAAAAGTATTTTCTGATGCTTCAGTCTCCTGGGCTGCATAAAAGCAACATGACCAGCAGGTGAGGGAGATGGTTGTCGCCCTCTGCTCCTCTCTCGCAAGACCCCACCTGGGGCCCTGTGTCCAGTTCTGGAATCCCCAACATAAGACATGGAACTGTCCTGTGACAGTTAACCCCAGGTGTTGATCCTACAGGGGACAAGGCTCAGCTCTCATCCGTCCACAAAGCAGAATTTATGTCTATGCAGGACTTTCTTGCAGCATCACGCTGTTCGGTTTTGGCTGTGATGGCTCCTTGTCTCGTCCTGGGTGTCAGGGAGAGGGAACTGGGCTCTTCTCAGATGTTGCCTGTTCTAGGAACATATTTAACACGATCCCTGGAGGGGTTCGAGGCCAGGCTGGATGGGGCTTGGAGCAACCTGATCCAGCGGGACATGTCCCTCCCTATGCAGGAACTGGATGGAACTGGATGGGCTTTGAGGTCCCTTCTCACCCAGACCGTTCCACGATTCTGTGATTATTGACTACCCCAGCTGCATCTCTAAGAGCACGTCTGCCATGCATTTTCTGTAGTTGAGCTCTTTTGCCCAGGGAGGGGGTTGAGTCACCTTCCCTGGAGGTGTCGGGGCGCTGAGGGACATGGTTTAGTGTTTGATAGGAATGGTTGGACTCAGTGATCCAGTGGGTCTCTTCCAACCTGGTTATTCTATGATTCTGTGATTTTGCTTTCTGAGCGTGTGTATTTTTTCTTGTCTTTGTGTAGGTTTGCCTTAAGAGTTCAAACAAAGGTCGCTAGGAGGAAGGTGTAGGAATCTACCTCATTACTGCTTTCAAGTGATGGGAAAGGACAGTCTGACTCATTGCTGTTATTTGTTAAATATTCCCATTCAGGTGCAGATGCATAACTGGGTATCTGATACCTGTGTTCAGAAGCCATGAATTCCAGAAAAGTGCTCTCAGAAACACGGAGAACCTTCCCCGCTACTAAACTACACTGCCAGCAGCCATCGCAGATCCTCATTGTGGATGTCACAGCACCTTCCTGGACCAACACGTGTTCCGTGCTCTCGGAAGCCCTGGAAAACACGCTTTGTCTGGCGTGCAGTGTGACGGGCCCGTGCCGCATTCCCCTGCTGAGCCTCTACGTGGTGCAGAGCCAGCCGGAGTGTCTGCTGCCCTTCACGGTAGGTGTGAAATGGTGTCTCTGGGGATCCAATAAACACAAATGCAACATGTTGTTGCAGTTTAGTACAGAAAGTTACGATTTACTACAAAGGTATATCTAAAAATCATTCTCAAAAAGCATGGTTTCAAAAACTTCATGGAGAGGTGAGTTTTATGAGGGAGTGATGTTTAAAAGGAGGAGCGTGGTATTTTTGATCTGTGAAATTGCTCCTGTGCGTGAATTAGGTTTTGTGTTGCTCCGTTCTAAACTACCTCTAGCAGCTCTGCCTTTCACACGCTGCTTTCTGCACTGTCTGTACCGCTTTGTGACCAAAATCACCAAACAGAGGTCTAAGATGCAGTGATCTGGATAGTGAAAGGGTCTGTATCCCTGCTGGTTACGCAAGTATCGCCACTTTGGGAGGTGTTCCAGACACTTATGGGGAAAGGATCACAATTCAAAGTATTTTTACTGAATTTGAGAAATACAGAATCACAGAATGCCACATTGGAAGGGACCTCAGCATCATCTGGTCCATCCCTTTAGTTGATCTGTAGTTTAAATGAGGTGGCCCAGCGCCCTGTCAGGCTGAGCCTCTCAAGTGTGCAGCGTAGAGGAATCCACTGTTTCCCTGGGGAGATTATTCCGATGTTTAACTGTTCTCACAGGGAAAAAATTCCTTCTGGAATCCAATTGGAATCTCCCCAGGAGCAACTCATCCCTATTACCCCTTGTCTTTTCCATGTGACTCCTTGTAAAAAAGGAGTCTCCATCCTCTTGGCAGACACCCTTTATGGATTAGTATGTAGTGATAAGGTCTCCCCTAAGCCTTCTCCTCTCAAGGCTGAACAAACGCCATTCTCTCATCCTTCCAGCCTTACTTTGTATGGAAGGTTTCCCAGTCCTCTGAACATCTTGGTGCCCATTCATTTGGTGCCTGACTGCATCTTTTTTGTATAGTGGGGACCAAAATAGAACGCAGCATTCCAGGTGTGGCCTGACAAGCACTGAAATCATAGTCGTTTGAGTCGGAAAAGACCTTGAAGACCATTGAGTCCGGCCATAAACCTCACACTGCCAAGTCCAGCACTAAACCACGTGCACTACATCTACCTGTCTTTTAAATACATAGATCTAAGTCAGTAAGAACGAGTATTTCACAGACCTGGGGATATACAGCAGAATATATGTAGATGGAGACTGGCTGGCAGCTCTGTGTAAAAGTGGGGGATTACAAAGCACCATCAAGCACACAAGAATCTTTGCGGTCACACTTATGAATAATCCTGCTGAGAACACTCATTTACACGACGTTAGTGTAAACGCCCAGTATCAATCCTGCCACTTTATCCAGCATGGGTGAAAACATCCTCGAGTATTTTGTCCTGTTTTCATATCTCAGGAAATGCCAAGTGGGAAAAAAACAGCAGTAAGCAGCAATTTAGCAGCTGTGATCTGTAAGACAACGGCAGCTAATGGTGGTTGTTATTTAGAACAGCGTTATAGGTAAGGAGACAAGGATAACAAAGGGACACCAACCAAACATCTCCTGGAGACTTTGAGAAATCCCTCTTGATTAGACCTTTAAGAACAGACACTCATCCTGCTTCTTAGGATGGATTTCTGTGTAGTTCACCCTGGCATGTAGTGAAAAGACCAGATGGAATGACTAAATTGGGAGGGGAAAGATTTAGATTAGACACTAGGAAGATATCCTTCACGATGAGCGTGGGGAGGCCCTGGGCTAGGTTTCCCAGAGAAGCCGTGGCCGTCCCGTCGCTGGAGGTGTTCAAAGCCAGGATGCGTGGGGCGTGAAGCAACCAGATCCAGCGGGAGGTGTCACTGCCCACGGCACGGCATTGGAACTGGATGGGCTTTGAGGTCCCTTCCAGCCCAAACCATTCTATGATTCTGTACTTTCAGGCCTGTTTTCTGAGATTTTGCATCGTGTCCAAGTTTGTTTGCAGTTTTGGGGGCCAAACACCCCCTTTTGCGTTTTCTAGGTATGCCCCGAGACTAACGCTGCGTGTACTGGCTGACAGCAGCCTCGGAACTCATCCGGTAATCATAGCTTGCTAGAGCCCATCTGCTCTTTGACACGATCCCTCTGTTTGCTCCGTCATATGAATCTTCTGCTCATGACGGGCTGTCTTTTTTACCTAAACAACAATTCCTCATTTTGATAATCACAGCTTTTAAGGACAGGACAGCCCTTAGATCATTGTTTGGCTTCCTTCATGCTACAGGCTATCCTATTTCACTAAAGCACCCGCCTGTCATTAAAGTGCTTCCCCCAGAAAGACATCTGGTTTTGATCTGAGGATAATACAAGGTGGAGAATCGGGTCCTTCTGTTGGTAATTTCTTCCAGTGGTTAATCATTGTCATTGCGACTGGTTTCTAATTTGCATTTATTGGCTACATCTTCCAAGGATTTGGTAAGTTATTTCCTCTTTTGGCTAGACTGAAGAATCTGCTTGTGTTTTACACATTCTTCCTCTACACGTAAGCGGGTCCCTGCTTGATCTTCTGGCTAGTAAATGGAAGAGAATAGAACATAAGTTGAGCTGCAAGGCATTTTTACAGGCCCTTGATAAATCCAAGCCCTGCTTTGTACTCACTCTTCTGGTTTTCTGGGTGCTGCATTCCGGTACTGGACTCAGCTGTGCTGTGCCGGGAGCTGAAAAATACCCCCTCCTCTTGCTTGCATGACTGGTAACCACATCGGCTTCTCTGTCTTGCTGTTGTGTTCCTCTGGGACTGGTCCAGGGCAGCAAAGTTCCCTCTCGGAGCCTTGAGCCAGCAGCGTGCTGACAGGCACAGCTCCCACGTGAGCCGCGCTCCCCCGTAGCCGCCCCCCGTGCTGGGGTTCTGCCTGGTGAGCCGTCTCCTTATTTTAGGCTTGCGCTGGGGTGTCAGAGGCCGCTCGTCAGAGCTGCTCTTTCTCTGTTAAGAACAGCAGAGGGTGGCAGGGTGATTATCTTTCCCAATGGATCTGATTTCACCAGTAAGGGTGTCTGTTCCTCTGTAGTTTCTGTAACGAGGAGCGGTTTTACGTCTCTGTCTCATAGATGCCTGTTCCTTTCTCTCTTCAGAAGTGCCGGGGTTCCGTTGCTTTTCTGTTCAACTGAATTTGCCGGTTTCTCTCGGCAGGTTGTGCTGTTGATCAGGCTGAGTTTCTGCTCTAGCTGGAGAAAGACACGATACTAATCAGTGAGGAACCAGGACAGAGCTATGTTAAAGGTTGCTTGTTAGACAAATCATATGAAGTCAGGAAAGTCCCAGAGCTGAACATAGAGGTTGGGAGAGTACATGGGGAAGTGTCATGTGCAGTTACTCTCTTCTCAGTCTTTCCTGGGCACTCTTTTCCTGGTCTCCCCTGTTGGCCTTGCACTAACAAGTCCAAAGGGCTTCCCTGGGAAGAGCCACAATTATCAAGTGAGATCTGAGGCTGCTACCAGCCAGGTGAACGCTAAAGAAAGGGAACTGCAAAGAAAGTCAATAACCCTGGGGGACAACAGACGGTGACAAGAGGGAAAGTGAGCATCAGAGCATCAAAAAATGTTAACGAGGGACTGAGTGAGGGCTCTGAGCAGAGCACCTCCATCCAATGGGCCCTGTATTGGTTTTCTCTTGGGATGGGCAGCCATCCCCTACAACTCCCAGGCCCTTCCTGACAAAAAGGGCTGAAAGAAACAAGGGCAGGCACCCAGACTACAGGGAATTCCACTATTAGTGCTTTTGAGAGGCTTCTGGCTGGACCTGCTTGACGTGTTTATCGAAGACTGCCAACCTCGTGGCAGAACTGATATGATGGGCCAGACGCTTCTCACCCTGTAGAGCAGCAAGTGTGGTGCCTTTCCTTGTGACAGCTCTGAGGCGAGGTTTGAGCTGTCCCGGTTTCCTTTCTTCCCGCCTTATTTGCAGAACCATGGGAGCTGTTTGTGAACGCGCATTGGAGCTGCCTGGTTCATAACTGGTCGCACTCACAGACCACGCCATAAGCCATGGCTGCTCAGGAGAGTTTAAGTGAGTCTGCTCCAACCATCTCAAGGAAACAAGTCATATGTTTATCTGTTGCCTCTTCTGTAAGGAAATTGACCTCTGGCAGAAGTGTCTTCTATTGCCTTGAACAGCTTTGGTACAGCTCACTAATAGTCTCCTGCGGCCAGAATTTGCCAGTTCACCTGCTGGGTACCTCTCGGCTCCTCTGAGTTCCCGCTGAAGTTCAGGGAGCTGACGCCTGCGTGAGCAGTAGCCGGGATGCTTCACACCCCTGGATCCTGAGTGCTCCCTAGCATTGTACATCAGTGCTAAGGAAAGGTTGTGGCTGACTAACAGATACCAGGTAGTCTCAGTTAATATTGCACGGAGAAAGAGTGTGCAAGCCTGGTTCACGTTCATCTGCCTTGTGTGAGGTTAGGTGACCGCTATAAAGTGACTCCAAGTTCAAGGAAATGATGAGTGTGTGACAGAAGAGTTTGGCAGTCCCGGCTGGCAGGCAGCCTAAGTAACCGTAGCAAGAAGTGAGGATATGGCCCAGTATCCTCCAGTCTATGTGACTGACGCAGAGCGTCCCAGTGGAGCAGAGCGGGTTGATAATCGCTGCTTTTCTGATGTTTGCCGTGCCATAATGAGTCAGACAAACTGTCCTCGGGGCAGATGTTGCCTGGGGGATTAAAACATTTTTACAGGTGATGGATGGCTGTAGAATAATTTTCCCTTTCTAACCGTTGCTTGACTTCAATGCAGAAGGGTCCACAGACCTTCCATCAACGTTAGCTTTTTTGATAATAATTGCTATGATTGATGGCCTGAAAGAGGAGTACCAGAGTGTAAGGTGGCACTCCCGGCTCAGACCAACACTCCTTCAGCGCCGTCCCGAAAAGAAAGGCTGTTATGGGAAGTGTGTGGCCCAGCCACTTTCTGCAGTGCGTTCTCCTTGCGCTCCCTTAGTTACACGGCTGTTGTAGGATACATTTGAGGCTGTTCCTCTCGTCTTCTAGATCCGTTACCGATATGTTTCTGGACCGCTTTTTGACCCTGTGGCCACATTCTGACTCCAAACCCTCCTGAACGCAGGTTCCCAGAATCCACAGCCCCATGAGTAGAAGAATTTGGGTACGGCAGGGGTGACCGTTGCCCGGGGTTGTCACCCCGTCTCAGGGCTCCTGCTTACTTCTTGAGTCCTACCTCTGTATTGCACAGGGTCAGAGGAGGGGGGCATGCCGAGCAGCAGGAATCAGGGAGACAACTGAAAGCTTGAGGATCGTGTGTGTCGTTACTGGCATAACAGTCACCTGGTTCTGACTGGTGTCACCGTTCACTGCGTTCTGACTTGGCTCCTGCCCCCAGCCTTACCGCAATGCTGTGAATTCGGCAGCATCCTTGTCTGTTATGGAAAGAAATTTGATGTTATCAGTTTGACCTTTCCAGTCTTTCAATGTCATTGAGCATTCTTTTGCAGCAAGTGAGAGAAAACTTTACACGAATCCAAGCCTGCCTTTCAGAGCTGCGTTCGCTGCCGCGAGAAGGCTCTTTCCTGCACGGGGGAAACGGAGTGGTACAAGCTGCACAGGATGGGCTGCAACAGTTCAAGCAGTACAGCAGGCACACAGCAGGAGGCTCAGCAAACGGTTCCGTTGAGGTAAGAGAAGTTTGGGAAGGGAGTGGGAGCCACCCACCAAACTTTCCACTCGTTAGCACATGAAGATGATAGTCCGTGTGGTACCAAAGCTCTGTGGGAGAGAGAGAGTAATTAAGGAACTAAGCACTCCAAGAAGACCTTTGCAGCAGCAGTGAACGTGAGCCAGCATGTTTGTGGCTTGGATCAGCTATGGTGTGGCCAGCAGGAAGTGATTGTGCCCCCGTACTCAGGGTTGGTGAGGCCGCACCTCGAGTCCTGTATTCATTTTTGGGCCCCTCACCACAAGAAGGACATTGAGGGGCTGGAGCGAGTCTGGAGAAGTGGAGCTGGGCTGGGGAAGGGGCTGGCACACAAGTGTTATGAGAGGCGGCTGAAGGAACTGAGGGCGTTTAGCCTGGAGAAAAGGAGGCTGAGGGGAGACCTCATCGCTGTCTACAGCTCCCTGAAAGGAGGTTGGGCTGAGGTGGGTGCTGGTATCTTCTCCCAGGTGACAGGCAATAAGGCAAGAGGAAATGGCTGCAAGTTGCATCAGGGCGGTTTCAGATTAGACATCAGAAAATTTTCTTCATGGAAAGGCAGGCAGAGGCTGCCTAGGGAGGTAGTTAAGAGTCCATCCCTGGAGGTGTTTAACAAATGGACAGATGAGGTGCTCAAGGATAGTGGACAGGAAGGATTGGACTCAATGATCTCCAAGATCTTTCCCAACCAAATGATTCTATGATTAATTTCCAGGTGCTTATGGAAACCAGACAGACGCAGATTTGAGTCAGTATTCATATTAATGGATACTGACTTACTTTACAGTATGTAAAAATGAATTTAATTTCTAGGCATCTAAGACTGGATGGTTTTTCAGCATTATTTATATTACTTTGATAGAAGAACTGTCAAACATGTTCACTGTTCTTATGGACTTGATTTTCCTTTCAGCCTGTGGTTTTATTCTCTGCACTTTCATGGACATGATAGGATGTTTGTACAGGGAGCCTCTCTGCGCTGAAAGCGTGTCCACAGTCTGTTGAAAGTGAGCTCACGCAGGCAAAATTTCATCTTGGGGGTAGCCGGTAACACAGGACAGGAAGGGCCTCCATTGGCACAGCCCTCTTCACGTCAGTGTTCAGAGTAAAAAGGAAATGTGGTCAGTATTTGGAGTAACAGGACAGTTTGTCCATAATTAGCGTTTTCTCAAGTGTCGTTCAGGAGTTCCACAGGGCTCCTGCTCTGCAAATTATACAATCATAGAGTCATAGAAAGTCCTGAACTGGAAGGGACCCACAGAGACCGACAAGTCCCGTAGGACGCCCCAACATCCACACCGTGTGTCTGAGGGCTTGTCCAAATGATTCTGGGATATTGTCAGGCTAATGTAATGCTCTGTGTAACGTTGTCGTGCATCAATACCCTGTGGCCAAACTGGTATCTCAGTGACCCGGTACTGAGCAACAGCGACCCACGGTGCCTGCCGGAACAGCTAATTACAGGCATGTGATTACAACCAGTGAACAACTGAGGAGTAAATAACTGGGAACAAGTAATGTCACGATCCGTGAAATCCTGCAGCAGAGGGGAGGTGCTTAGCAGAGGGAGTGAGCACAGCTGGGCAGGAGGAGAAAGGCAGCCAGGGAGAGGCCGGACCTGTCACATCTCAGCAGGGCAAGTTACTGCTCCAGTTTGCGAAGCCTTCTCTTCTAAAAGAAATGATCTTTGTTGATTTTGCTACACTTCTAAGGCAACACAGGTTAAACCAAAAAGCTTCCCATGTGCTTCCATCCGTGTGGAAGAGCGCTCTGGAGCTGTGTGCTGGGAGCGTGTGGCTGCTATGCTGCGTGCAGCACCATCCCTCTGCCTCTGCGTGCGGGCAAAGCCTGGAGGGCCGTGGTTGTGGGGAATGCTGCAGGCAGCCGGGCACAACTGCTACGGCGCAGCAGGAGGAGGCAGGAAGAACAGGACTATAAACAGCAGGAGGATGAAGGAACACAGTACGTTAGAAGCTGTTGATGAAGTATGTGTACCTGCGAGCTAGCAGAAGGGCAAGCACTTACGGAGGTATCGCAGTTAGATTAGAAGTGTGGTTTCTTTAGTGTGAGACCATGGTGGCTGCTATAGATAGCACACGAGCACCACTGGCGATTTGCTTGTGCAAATCAGATGTCGTCTTTAGGCAAATGTGCATTTTCCTAACAGTTAAAGCGCAGTGAGGCAGGAATATTCCTAGCTCACTGCTAAGCACTGATACAACTTGCAGTCATCTAAACCCCAAGTACCTGTTCACAGTGTTGAAAACACTTGCTCTTTTGAGATGCTGACTTCAGAGGGGAAACCCACCAGCGTCAGCAAAGCGAAGTCTCAGCAGCAGCTGTGGGGCAGGAAGCGTGGCTGGTCTGCATTGCGATGAAAAGCACTTTTCAAGTCACCAGCAGCCCGTTTTTTGTCAGAGGAGGAAGTATAATGGAATTAAGGGATTTGGTCTAGAAAGTGCAGTGATATGGAGGAAGTTACGGCGGCTGCCTTGGGGTTTTTATGTGGTGCGATGTTTCTCCTGGTCTCTGACCAGCACATGCTGCTGTGACTCAGGTGGCGAAAGGGGAAATCGGAGGCAATTGATAGGCTACGGGTGTAACGCAGCCATGGTTTTGGTGAAATAAAAGCGTGCCAACATAATAAATGCTCTGTCTATAGCTCTGCAAAAGATAATTACGTCTTCTAGACAGTTCTGCTGCCCCCAGCTGAAGAACAGCCCATTAGCTGCTTTTATTAGTTCCTAAAAGGAGCCCGTAATAACCTCTTCATTCCCAGTAGCTCAGAAGCAAACACTAGGGATAAATTCAGTGGCAGAGGTACTTTGTTAGGGAAATAAGGCTCGATCCAAGATCAGCAAGGCTGCCACACCTCGGTGCCCTCAGGCTCCCCCAGTCGTGAGGCTGAGCCTGTATTCCCAGCAGGCAGATGCGCACGGAATCCCCTTGAACTCTAATTGACGCAAGAGTTGAAAGCAGCGCTGTCCCTCAGAAGGGCTCCGGCAGGGTCCCTCCCATAAACACAGACTCAATGACTGCAAGTGCCAAGCACAGACTGTTGGACAGGTGTAAACTGTTGCATCTTCTTCCAGCAGTGGCACAAACCCTGGTTGTGCTTCTGCACTGAACTTCTCCATCCGCATTGTACTGGCTTAAACAAAAGGCAACGCTCAAAGAAATGCTTTCAAATCTGCTGTTGAAAAGGTGAGAAAGGTGAGAAATGTTAGCGGGATTTCTCTTCTCTCTCCATGGTGCGACCTGTGCTGTTCTGCAGACCAGGCATCATTGCCCATCAGGAGAGGATTAGGGGAGAGGCAGCTCTCACGCTCAGGTTTGTGTTTCAGATCACAGTTTTGACTGGTCAGTCCAGCAAAGAGATGGTGAAGCAGCTGGAAAAGACGTTAAAAGACGTAGACCTTGTGAGCCTGCGAAGAATACAAATAATTGAAGTTTTGAAGAGAGATCTTCTGGAGCCTGAGGACATGGAGCAGTGCGTGCCAGCAGAGGAGCCCGGCAGCAGTGGTGAGTGAAACAGGCAGGGTACTCGGGAAGTCACGGCCTGGGACAGCAGGATGCCCGCTCATTCCTGCTCTGGTCTGATAGGTGCCACTTTCGTTTGTGCCATTTAGCGCCTCTCACGTAAGTGGGAACTCCTGTGCCTGGAGGAGCAGCAAAGAGTTTGTATCACGGCACGCTTTATCCCAGTTGGGCTAAGCTAGACTTTATGCATTACTGCATCTCTCGGCGTAACCTAACATTGACTTTGTGTGCAGAACAGCTTTATTGAGGGATTAAAGGGAAAAATGCAGAGTTTAAGGGGTGATGCATTCAGTAACATGTACAAAAACTGCTGAACACCACCCTGGGCAAAAGTTGTTTTGCCAGCAGTGGCACACAGAGTCCCCGAGGCGAACAGGAGCGGGAGAGAGAGGCAGACAAAAGGGAGGTAAGGAGAAGTAGGCAGGCCATTTACAGCTGCTCTGATCCTACAGAGATAACCTCCTCGCCTTTTTACAAGATGTCTGGCTTCTAGACAGTTTTTCACCTTTTGTCCCTTAGACTATGTATGGCACAGTGCTGGGAAGAGTAATGCTAAGAAGAGTTGCTTTTCCAGACCAAGTCAGGTCCTTACCCTGTTGATCAGCTGTTTTCTGTCACCGGTACTGTTCTTGCTTAGCTGCTGCTTCGCTTCTTTATGCTTGGGGTTGTTTTTCTTGAGCGGTTAAGGTCGTACTTCTTCAGAAGCCAGTAACTGCACATCACTGAGTTCTTGGTAGCCTTGCAGCCTCTGTTTTCCGCTCCAGGTCTCCATCTCAAAGGCCTTTACTGCTGGCACTTAAACTGACCATCAGCCAGACACATCTGGTACTAAGCTCCGGTTCACACTGCAAGTTCTCTCATCAAACTGATAACAAGCTTAAAAGCCTGAGTCCTGATGCCTTGCAAAGTTAGTGTAAGACCTGCTACCAGCAGTCCTGTTTTCCTGAGTGACAAGACATCAAATGTCGTTGCCTTGCCTCTCTCTAGCTGTTCTTCTTTTACTGGCAGAATAGGTACTGGGAATGTTTAGGTGAATCACAGATTCCCTTTTGCCCCATCCCTTGCATGCCTGGCCACGTGCTTCAGTAGTGAAAGAGCGAGTACACCCCAGACCTTGGATGTTATTTTTCCCGGCCCCGTCTCTGACAAACTCTTCCCTCAATCTGACAGTTTCCAGCAGTCAGAATTGAAGCTGTAGTAATGATAAATTCAGACACAGAAATTACTGTTAGCTCCTAGTTTGAATCATTTTGTTTCAAAGCAAAAGGTGTTGAGAAGACTCTAAATGCACCAGCCAGATGGTGGTCTAAGGTCCAGTGGTCCGGCGGTTCAGTGGTTGAAGGCTGCACATTGCAATGCTGCTCCAAGTGCAGCTTTCATTTCTGTATTTTGTTTCATTTAACTTTCAAAGCTACTCAGTTATTTCAGCCTTTCCCCAGACCGATGAAATGACTGCTCAGTAGCAGGAGTTTATGCTGGATTTCCCCCATCTACAGCACATGCTGTCTAGTTTGCCTCGCTCAGAGGATGACTGCTCCCCGCTGCAGCCTCTGCATCCCCCGCTAATCTGGTGGCAGAGCAGATCAAACCCGGAGTTTTACAGTTGGGCTCTTACTGCCAGTGAAAAGCTTCCTACCCTGAAGGGGCAGCCCCTGTCAGTGAGACGTAGGTGATTACTCCGGACTCCGCCTGCCTGAAAACAGAGGCCTCAGGAAGTGTGCTGGTGTCTGCAGGTAAAACCCTTCAACCCGAGAAAGGAACATCTCTTTCTGCTCAAAACAGTTGTTTTCAGACTTTGGTAACAAAACTGAGAGTATTGGACATCTATACCTATATATAAAAGCCATAGCATAGGAAAACTGTTAAGGAAAGAATTAAGGAGCTGGGAACTACGTTTATAAATTGTACTGATGTTTAGATCTTCTGTGTTTGGAAGATCACCGAAATAAATGCAAGTTTGGTTATTGTTCTCTTTTTTAGATAGAAGGATGTCTGTAAGCTTTGAGATTTGGTTAACCGTTATGGCACGGTATTCAGGGCATACTGGAATGAAAGAAGTTGCTAAAATGTCTGAGAACAACTAAAATTGTAATTTTGTGTAGTGTATAAGCATTGTTATTGAAAGAAATAGCCCTAAATCCCTCCCCCAAAACTCTGAAATCAGGAAACTAGTCTGAGCCGACATTGCCCTAGGAAAGGAGAAAATGAGCCGGTCTTCACTTCAGTTTTCTCCCTCCTTCTGCCCCAACCCTCTAAGGAATTCTGGAAGTCAATTTTAAGGCCGTAAGACAAATTCTCATTAATGAACACGATTTAAAAGCAGTGTTTGGGGCACGTTTGTGCAGCGTTCACTGTTTGTTGCTGGTGAGGCCACACTGCAGCAGTCATCCTGGGCAAACGCCAGATACGTGGAAACAGCCTTTTTAAATAGGGCTTGTTAAGTGCCTGGTCAAGGCTAGAAATTTCCATTTATGTAAGAGAAAAATACCTGTCATGTCAATATGCTGCTCTGTGTCAATTCAAGACAGAGCCTTGTCCAGGGGTACGCGCAGAGGTGGCAGCTGTGACATCGGCTCAGGCTTTCAGCGAGACAGCAGGAGCAGAGCAGTGATTGTGCCCCTGGACTCGGTGCTGGTGAGGCCACACTTCAAATCCTCTATTCAGGTTTGGGCCTCTCGCTACAAGAAGGACATTGAGGGCCTGGAGCGTGTCCAGAGGAGAGAATGGAGCTGGGGAAGAGGCTGGAGCACAAGTATTGTGAGAGGCGGCTGAAGGAACTTGGGGTGTTTAGCCTGCAGAAAAGGAGGCTGAGGAGAGACCTCATCGCTGTCTGCAGCTCCCTGAAAGGAGGTTGTAGTGTGGTGGGTGCTGGTCTCTTCTCTCAAGCGACAGACAATAAGGCAAGAGGAAATGGCTGCAAGTCACCATCTCTAGAACCCTGTAGAAGATGAGTAGATGAGGTGCTCAGGGATGGTTTATTAGTGGACCGGTACGGTTGAACTCAATGATCTCAAAGGTCTTTTCCCATCTAGCGACTCTATGATTCTATGATACAGGAGACAAAGCACACGTTAAATTTGTTTTGACAAACACTGCATACACAGGTGACAAGGGGAATGATCCGTGGGGTAAGACAGTATTTTGGGACTGGTAAATCTTTCGGTCCTTTCTTCGGTAAATTTTTTCCTATCTGTTATTTTCTCTTCTGCAATAGATAAGAATGTCCTCTCACACCTGAAGGTAGCACAACACATAGCAATTGTTAAATGAAATTCACCGCCTTCGTCGTTGTCCACTTTTAGGAAGAACACATTGGGATGCTGACACCCACTGTGTGATGGGTCCTGGAGAGCAGACGAGCAGAGCTAGTTACTGGTCAGCAAATCTGCAGAAAGTGTATAGAAAAAGGTTCCCTGGGACTTGCAGAAGATGGATTATGTTCATAAAAAACGTATTAGAACTTTATCTGCAGCGCCTGTTTTTTGTTTTCCCAATCTGGAAACAGCCAGGGCCAGTGTCTGCTTCACACACCGGTACAGACCTGCATTAGCAAATGATCTGGCAGCGCTCAGGACCTTAAAGTGCTGGTAACGGGGTGGGGGCAAGAGAGCACTTGCAATAATAATACTCCTGCTGCCAATTAGAGGTCAGTCCTGCGTCCTGTCAATGACTCCCCCCGCACTGTTCCCACCATCAGTGCCGTGTACATCACCTTTTTATGGGATTTACATTATATCATGGTCTCTGCTCCAGCCTGCAGCCTGGCAAGCTCTGATGTTTCACTATTAAAGAAACATAGCAGGTTTAGTCCCCAGAGGAGCCGCTCTGCAGTTTCGAAAGCAATCCTTGCTGCTTGTCACGGGGTCTTTGTATAGAAATACGCTCTCCCAAAGAGGCTGCTTTTGTGAAGAGAACAGCAAGCAGCTTTCACCCACAACAGCCTGTTCTCAGCACGTTCAGAGCTATTCTAAGACTTGCAAACTGCAGGGCTCCAAATTATTGCAGTCTTTTCTAGCTGCATTAACCTGGAAAAGAGCCTATGAAGGGATGTCCTGATCCTACCTGCCCTCTTTCAGCACCATAGGCAATTGTTAACTGCATGTTGCTCCTCCCTCACTATGGTAAATGAGAGAAGAAATTTTCTGGGTGAGCTGAAAAATCAGGTGGTTTCTCGGGATGCAGATTTTGTATCTCCACATCTTCCTGGCTTTGGAAGAGGCAATTTGTTGTCCAGTACTGTGACAGTAAAATATGTGCTGTCTCGTTCGAGGGGCTAAGGAGGCGTACGGGAGTAGGGATGCCAAAGAATAGCAAAAAGGGCTCAAAATATTTGTGCTTTTTCATCATTTTCCCTGCAGACATTACAATCCTGGGAATGGACATCGATGTGCAAACTGTAGAAGACAACGTCATCAGCTTGGAGATGCTATTTAAAACGTGGCTGCATGACTACGGCACAGAGAGAGAACACCTCCACCTCCTCCTGCCATCAGGAAGCTTTGGCCATGCCTCTGCGCCCAAGACAACCCTAAGTATTTCATTTTCTCTGTCCCTCTGCAGGAAGCTCCTAAATGCCGCAGCCTTGCCGATTACCCAGGCCTGTCCTGTGGTCTTGTTCCCTCACATTAAGAGACTCAAGTAGGGTCTCTGTGTGACTTTGAAAGCCGTCTGAAGTTTCTGTTGTCTCAAGGCTGAGATATTTACTTAGAATACTTGTAGGCTGCCGCCACGTCCTGTGGCTGCTGATGCTGTAGTTAATTTCCTTTTGCGGTAAAAATGTGCCTTGAGGAATACATGAATTTATAGCCACTCGGTCAAGGTAAAAGGGGCCTTACATACCAAGAGACAAGGACTTTCTTCTTCAACTCTATAGCCCTAAAAATCGTATTCATTGTGTTAGATACTAAAATTCTGTACTGGAGCTGCTCTTGAACAAAGGCTGTCTTAGAAAGGGACTTGGCTTGCATTTTTATCTATTGATTTAGCACTAAAATAGCTGATACTGTTGCTGCAGCTGCCAACAGTTATAATAGCGCATGAGAAAATGTATAAGGATTATGTAACTTGTTTTCCTCTACTAGTCCCAATCCCTAGTCCATCCCTGGGTGAGCACTGGAAACACCAACGGCTACAGCAGACGTGGGTTTTCCCCGTAAGTTGTGGTTAACTGTGCTCTCACCATTGCATCATGCTGCCGTGGGAATCTGCACATGCAGTGCCGGCAGTCCCTGTTCCGTGCCTCTCCGGCATGGCACGCGTTTGCAGCTTCCCGTTGCCATCACAGCAGAAGCACGCTTGTTCCATTCTGGTGATCCGCAGGCCAGTTCCAGACTGGAAGCCAAGATCACGTGTTGTTGCTGGTGGCCATTGCAGACGTGCTGCACAATGAGCAGATCAGAAAGCCTGGGGTGACTTTTTAGTTACGTAGGAGCCACCAGACCAGCCTCCAGACCAGCACAGGCAGTTACGATCCTTTGCTAAAGGAGGATTTTCTATCATCACAATATTGAATTTCATACTTGCATCATCTTACAGCAAGCAAGGCAAACCAAGTCACACTGCAGTTAGGTTTTTTCACCGTCCCACGCTGAAGAAATCCATAGAAGGCCAGCGAAATTGTACGCAGCTGTAATATTCTACTGGAGTCGGTGTCGTCATCGTGCTGGGTTTCTCTGCAGACAGAGAGAAAATCTGGCCATGAACCTAGTGTGGCAGGGGGCAACAGTTTCTGCTGCATCCACGGCCGGCCACCGTCACCAGGCTGGAACCTGCATGCCCCGTCACTAAGTGATCATAGTTTCATCAGCGTAACAAGCATGTGCTATTTCCCCTCGCATGTGAAATGGGGATAGATCATTGCCTTGTGTCACAGGCTTTAGCATTAATCTTCTCTTAATCATTGCTGTCCCTAGAAAACATTAGTGTTTGTAATGCTTGTAAAACATTAATTTATTGCTTGTAAGTACTTTGAGCATGTCAGGTGCTAAACATTGCCATTTCCAGCAATCTAAACCATCTCCTTCTAGTGTGCCTCAAGTGTGATTTGCAGGAGAGACTTCTGGACCCAGCTCTCCTCTCTGGGACGGTTGACAGCACCGTGAAAGCAGCGGATCTCAACTCGCCCTGCCAGATGGCAGCCTGGCCACCTACAGCGCTGTATAAGCTCCGGGTTGTGAAGTAAGTGCTGTTATGCCCTTTGTGCTTGGTAACTGGAAGGCTGGTGTGATAGCAGCCTTTGTTTTCTCTGTGCAGTTCCACCTAGAAACTGGTAACGTTGCCCTAAGGCACTGTGGGGCTCCAGGTGCTATCGAGCAGAATTCTGGTGCAAGATAACCTCAGCCCCCATAGCCACGAGCGTTACAGAACAGCACATCCCACACAGGCATTACAGGCTGAGAGAGTTGAAGTTGTTTAACCTGGAGAAGGCACATGGGAGACCTTTGAGCAGCCTCCAGTATGGAAAGGGGCTCCAGGAAAGCTGGGGAGGGACATTTACAAGGGCATGGACTGATAAGATGAGGGGGAATGGCTTTAAATTGGAAGGGGGAAGATTTAGATTAGCCATTAAGAAGAAGTTCTTCATGGTGAGGGTGGGGAGGCCCTGGCCCAGGTTTCCCAGAGAAGTTGTTGCTGCCCCATCCCTGGAGGTGTTCAAGGCCAGGTTGGATGGGGCTTTGAGCAACCGGATCCGGTGGGACGTGTCTCTGCCCATGGCCGGGGTGGAACTGGATGGGCTGTGAGGTCCCTTCCAAACCACACTATGATTCGGTAATACAGAAGCACAGTCAAAAACACCGTTCCTGTGACGCTTTATGTCTGCAACACCATGGATGTTACCCATACAATAGTTGCCCCAAGTGTGCAGGTCTGTAGATTGTAGCCATTGCTCCATGTATAATTGGACTGTTCTCTCACTACCTGATGAGGCTACAGGAATTAACAGGATGTCAGAGTCTAAGCTAATTAGCCAACTAGTGAAAAAAACAAGCAAAGCTTTGTAGTGCTGTGTGACTTTACCCAAGAATATGTTTGCTTTCCCCGCAGCAGTCTGGGGCCGGGTAAGCACAGAGCATAACAAGAGGAGGGATGCTTTCTAGTGTGTTTTCTCAGCTTTGCTTATAGTAAAAATGTAATTTCTGAACTGTACAGTTCTTAAAATTATTACAGCCCAGCAGTAGTTGAGGAGTACTTGGTAACTGTGCGTACACAGCTCGTAACCAAAGCGCTGAAGCTGCTTAGTAGACCTGTCAGGAGGCAGAAGGTGTGCGATCAACACTGTGAAGTCTGTCATGGTGTTCGTGGTGGGATGCTGGCTCTGTGCAGGAGTAGAACACGTGTTAGTTTAAATGAAGGATCACCACAATCCAGTAAAAATCACTTGGGAAGAGATGGAATTGCCGGGTGAGGTCAAGAGGCCATATTTACTGTCTGCTTTGTATACAACATGGATGAAGAGCAGATCGGTGTCTTGGCATGCTCTTGTCAGACCAGATACAAGGCAATGTGGGGATCAGCA
This sequence comes from Piaya cayana, assembly GCA_013389865.1. Classification (NCBI taxonomy): domain Eukaryota; kingdom Metazoa; phylum Chordata; class Aves; order Cuculiformes; family Coccyzidae; genus Piaya; species Piaya cayana. The sequence goes on from WAAB01021754.1 coordinate 22,599, forward strand.
GGAAAGCCTCTTTTCGCTGCAGCTGGCCTTTTCCGCAAGGTTTCAATGGAGTCAGGCCCCAGCAGTAACTGTGTTAGGTGCTTGTAGCAGTACTGCAGCGAATCCTGCTGTACCCATCAGACCTGGGAGAGTCTTCTTGCTGGTTTTGTGTTGGTTGTGCTTCACTAACACGAGCTGTGTATTTGCAGGGCTCTGAAGGCTGAAGGGGTCTGTGAGTCTGTACTGTATGGGCTACCCTTCATCATCAAGCCCACAACCTGCTGGCAACTGGACTGGGATGAACTGGAGATCAACCAGCACAGCTTCCATGCGCTGTGCCATAGTCTTCTGGTGAGTGTGTGGAAACGACAGCCTCGTGGGGAGGGATTAGTGAGGGCACAGCTGGTAAGATCTGTCTAGCCTGCAGCAAGAAACATGTTTCAAAAGTCGCAGCTTCATCTCATGGGCCAGAGTTGGGCTTGTAAATCTTTCCAGCCAGTGTATCCATGGGAAAGATGCTACAGCACATCAAACCTTAGAGAAGACTCTGCAGCCTATCAGAAACGGAGCATTTGGAGGCACGAAGAGCAGAAGTCCAGCCTGGAGTTAGATGTGCAACTTTGTGGGCTTGGGATGTGGAGTTCTCCATTACTGATAGATCTTAAAGCAAAACTGGATGTTTTTTTCAAGAATGGTTTTGCCTTCAGTTAAAAAACCCAAACACACACCATACTATCCTCACCTGTAGTACAGGTTCTTATTCTGTGTGTGAATGTCTCTGCCCCTGAACCCAGCAGCCGCTACAGCCGAAGTGCTGAGGGAAGTGGCTGTTGCCCATTGTTCACGTTGGTTTTGGCTTTTGCCCATTTAGAAAAGGAAGTGGCTGCTTTTGGCCAGACGTGAGCCACAGAATGCTAGTCCAAGCTGGAACGTCATGGTGCATTCCTACTATGTCATTGTCCCTTCCAACTCTGCCACTCTACTTGTGAAAGCAGTTGCCATCAGAGAGCTCTTGCTGCCGTCAGCCTTCCCAGCCCTCCTTACAGAACATCCCGAGAGAGTGCACGGCCCTATAGAGGTAAAGTCACTGACAGCCCTGTGTCTGTGGGAGGGGTCCCAGCTGGATGAGCAGGGATCAGAGTAATGGTCAGCCTTTTTGCACAGGACCTGCAGCTGCTGCTGAAGATGCATCCATCTTCCTCATTTCTGGGGAACATGTATCTCCTCAGGCTGCAGAGAGAGGTCCTTTAGGCATAGGATCAGTCTGCACATAAAGCGTCTCTGGTTTTTCCCATGGATTCAGGCTTCTGTGTTTCCTATTGTGCATCCATGTGTTCTAATCCTGAGTTGTCTGACTCTGCTCCAGGTGATCTGGGAAGGGCAGAGCCCTCCCTAGAGGTCTTAGTGGATGAGTGGAGGAGGAAGCAGTTCTGAAAATGTCTAGTGACAGCAGGAACATGAAGGAGCACTCCAAAGCCTCCTATATATCCTCCAGTATATCCAAGTGCTTTCTTCATGGACAGCAAGTGCTTGGGGAGGGGGAAGAGGCCGTACGAAGGAGGAAGCTGAGGGTCACAGTGCCCAGACAGGCTCCAGCTTGCTGACTGATTCTGGGCCTCGGGGAGGATGGGACCGCATCTCACAAGGGAATGCTTAAATCCATTGAGACTTGGTGTGTCTTGTTCTATGCACAGCAAAGAGTGGTCGTTGTGGGTAGCACCACGGCCAAAGATCCCTTCTCCCATCCTTGCGGGGTGACATGGAGTGTCTGTAGCGCTCATCCCTGAAATGAAGCCCTCAACACTAAAACAAAACCCCCGAGCAAACCCCACAGCCTCTACCTGTCACATCTCATACCCACTGTGTTCTTTCTTCTGTCCAAGCAGAGTGCCCTGAACAGCTTGGAAGTGGAAGTTACTTATAACCCTTTGCACCTAAAAAGCAACCTCTACAAATACCTTAAGAGCATGTTATACAAACCCCTGCACAGGCAGCCAGCCCAGCCCCGGGACCTGCGGCAGGAGCGGCACCAGCCCAAGCAGGTATGTGTCTTGCTGGGTACCGGTTGGGGTGTGTGTCCTGCAGAAGGGTGGGGGCAGCTCGCTGGTAGCCCAGCAGGACAGGGAAGGCAGCGTGTGGCAGGGGTAACAGCGTGTCCCGAGAAGAGCAGCGAAGCTGGTGAGGGGGATGGAGAACAGGCCTTATGAGGATCGGCTGAGNTGGGTGAGTCACCTTCCTTAAGGGACGGGTGGACAAGGCGCTGAGGGACATGGGTTAGTGGTTGATCGGAATGGTTGGACTTGCTGCTCCGGTGGATCTTTTCCACCCTGGTAATTCTATGATTCTATGTGCAGCTGGCAGAGCAGAGGGACGGGTGTTGTGTAAGCTTGTGCATTTGAGGAGGGGGATGCTGGCACAGGCAGGCACCATCGGAGAGTGTGCGGTGGGTGAGTCAGCACCCCACAAGGTGCACTGACATTGTGCCCGTTTTGCAGCATCAGAGCAGAGCCAGAGCCGCAGTTGCGCCCCTTCTGATGGCCCCTTCTCCTGTCCCAGCATTCAGACCAGCAGTGGCGAGGAGAGGCTCCTGCGAGCGCTCTCCGCTCCCCAAAGAGGATGACGAGTTCCTGCAGTGAACCCTGGGGCTCTGCTCACGTGCAGGCACAGCTCGGCCTCCCGCTCGGCTGCCACTGGCCCGGAAGTGGTCAGGCAAGACACCAGGTTGGGCAGACAGGCACTTCCCACCAGTTGTTCCTCCTTGTTGTTTTATGGTTCAGTTACTCACCAAGGCAGCCCACAGGAGTCCTGCATCTCCGAGGCCTTCTGTCCAGAGATCCTGCTGTCCCTCGCAGTGCCTCATGTTTCCTGTTCTTGTCAAACGTTGGTTTCTGAGACGGGGCTAGCACAGGCCGCAAACCACAGATTGCTGTCAGTGGGTGCAGAAAAGCTGCAAGCAGGGCCATGAGGAAATCACACAGATAAATAAAGCAGGCAGTAATGTCGAGCTGCCCCGATCCCACAGGAGCAGCTTCAGCAGAGTGAATAGGACATAAAACAGGGCTTTTGCATTTAATCGTAAAAGCCCTGAATGCTCTTGTGAGCAGCACTACCCACAGCGATGCTGATTTGTTTGCTTCCATAACCTGTCTCCCTGGCCAACTCCCCAGTTCACGAGGGGTTCGTAAGCAAGTGCTGAGCCAGCTGTAACTCCCGTCTGGCTCTGACACAGGCACAGCTGGAGCACGGCAGCACGGCACCGCTCTCCCAGCCAGCTGCTGCATGGATGCGCTGCTCCCCATGGCCCGTCTGCGCCTGTGGGACTGTAGTTTTTGGCAGGATTCAGAAGGTGGGGAGAGTTGGCCTGGAGCGTTCTGGAGAGCTGCTGCCCTGTGCCTGTGCAGATGCCGGCTTGATTTCCAGTGCAGACATGGGAGAGTTGCCCTTGGCAGGGCAGGAGCGGAGGGCAGCTCAGCTGAGCCGGGGTGGGCTGCTCCCACTGGGCTTCTGGGAAGCCAAGCACCAGCAGGGGTTTGTGTTCTCCTCAATTTGTTCTGATAAGTGGTTTGAAAATAAAGTTCTCCACTACATCATTCGCTTACCACCTGCAGTTAACCCTGTGTGCTGCAGGCACCAATCCCAGCCCTGGCCTGTGCTTCTCGGGCAGCTGCTTGTGGTAGGATGTCAAGGTCCAGTACCTCGAGGATGCGGCAGCCAGCCCTCAGGCACAGGGATATGGGCTTGTTGCATGGGGGTGCAAGGCAGTGGCTCATCCCTGCCCGTCTCCAAGAAGGTCCCAGTGCCAGGAACTGGGGAAGGGGCAGTAGCGAGGGGCAGTAACGCACATACGAAGGGTGCAGCCTGTGGCATGCAGACTGGGCGGTATGGGCAGGGGCCTGGGGCGCCCACTAAGTGATGTTCAGAGCTCTTCTCTGGAGCAGGGGGGCAGAACCGCTCCTGGGATGCATACATGGACCTCCCAGGGACAGGAACGCAGGCACGGGACCACCCAGACGCCTGCTGTGGTTGAGTTTCCATCCCTGGAGGTATCTGAAAGATAGGTAGATGAGGTGCTCAGGGATGGTTTAATAGTGGACAGGTATAGTTGGACTTGATGATCTCAAAGGTCTTTTCCAACCAGATGATTCTATGCTCATGCCACCCGTCCCAGGCAGAAACCACCTCAGCCTCCCTCAGATTCCCAAAGCTCCTTAGGCTTTCCCCTTTTCCTGCAGCAAAACCCTAGTGGGGAAGAGGACCCAGCACAGGAGAACAGCCACAAACTGGTCCTGGCTCTGTACGGTCACAGGGCCGAGCAATCGGGCGTCAAACAAACCCTCAGTCAGAGCTCACCAGTTTGAGGACCCGAACCTGATCCTCTAGACTTCCCCACCGGTTTGTGACTCCCTGGGTCTGAGATGGGGCTGCAGAAATCACGCTCAGTCCTCTCTGCAGGTACATCCTAGTGCAGCGCGCTGCACTGCAATGGAGCTGGAGCCTGGCCCTGCCCAGCCTCACACTCAGAGGAGCCCCACGTGTTTTCAGGCCATTACAATATTGTCTGTCCCATTCAGCACAAAGGTACCTGTGAGCCTGACTCTCACATCCCTGAATTCCCTGGCATCATGACAGACAAGCCACAGCTGAACCAGGCAGGTGCTTCTCTTGGCTTCTCTCTGCTCAGTAACTCTGGCACAGACAGGACTGTGCCACCACGACAACGCTGCTCAGCCGGGCCGCCCTGCGCCACAGTCCAGAGCCTGGCAGTCCAGCCATGCCACCCGCAAACATTCTATTCTGAGACACAGAGATTTTAATATTAAAATAATCTCATATAAAAATACTTTTGGAGACTGAGGGCAAACAGTCTTCCATGCACTTCAGTGGGCACTGCAGCACTGTGGCCTGGTCAGAGAGGGAGCCAGAGCAGCAGGTGCAGGGCAACATGGCCAGGAGGTGCCAGGGGAGCAGGAACAGCACCCTGGCACCTGCACCAGGCACAGCTCTCGCGCTTTCACAGCAGAAAGGGCCAAACCGGGGAAAAGCAGCTTCTCAGCACTGCTGAGCAGGAGGAGCTCTGCCTGAGCCAGAACAGTCCCCAGCCCCAAGCCACCCCCTGGATCTGTGGAGGATGGCAGCCGGCGCTGGTCCTGAATACTCCCGGTCCCCCCGACTCTCCCAGGCAGGCACAGAGCCCGTGTGCTAGATCTCTCCTAAGTCCTCATAGACAGGGGACAAGCTGCACTCATCCACTGACTGCTCTTTCTTCTGCATGTGCTGGGGCTTCACCACCTGGCTGTACAGCACCTCCACGTTGTTGTTGTTGCTGCTGTTGGGGTTGGGTTTGAGAGCCGCCTTCTCGGGAGCAACGTTCCCCCGCCACCTGCCAGTGTCCCCGCTCTTCTCGCTGCCTTTGGGGATAAATGCTGCCTGGGGCTTGGGGGCTGGCACTGGCTTGGGGCCCTTGGCCTTGGCCTGGAAGGCAGGTACCGAGTAGTCATCACTGCTGGGGTTGTAGGGATACTCGTAGCCGTGGCTGCCGTCATGGCCCTGAGTGCGCCAGGCCTCGCCTGTGGGCCGCGCTTCATCGTAGATGGAGGTGGCAGGGGGCAGTGAGCGCGGAGCGCGACCCTCAGGCTCATCATAGATGTGCTCCCTCTGCCCGGGTGCTGCGGGGGCCGGGCTGCATCCCTCAGCGCGGACCTGCTCGTACGTGCTCGAGTACAGTGGCGCTGGCAGCCGCACCCTCATGTCCTCCGAGGTGCCACTGAGTCCCTTGGCCCCGCTGGGGGCCTTGCTGTCGATGGGGTCTGAGTACAGCGGGTCCGGCCAGGGCTGGCGGCCCTTCACCGAGTCCAGAGGCTCCGAGTACACGCAGGACGGGTCCTCGGCTGGCAGCACGGCGCGGGTCACCTTCGGCAGAGGGGACTGCGGGGGTGTGCTTGGCAGCTGTGGCACAGGGAGCTCTGGCAGAGTCCGGGTCTTCAGCAGAGACGTGACGTCTTTCTCCTCTGCTGTGCTGGGCCTGGGCGCCAGCCCCGCTTTGTGGGCCAGGCTGTCATCCCCCTCCGCAGGCAGCTCCAAGCTCAGGGAGTCGGCCAGGGCCTGACGGATCAGCACCACGCCAGGACTGTCCGAATCAAGCGAGCTACAGCTTTGCCGGTTCTCCTCCACCTGCGCTTTCTGCTCCTGGATGGAGGCTTCCACCAGGCGGAAGATTTCGTTGCCCTGCTTGGTCTCAAAGGTGAAGTTTCCTGGGCCTGAGTCGCAGCGCCTGCCAGCTTCGAAGGAAAACATCACCTGCAGGGACAGCGGAAGGGTCACGTCCTGCCCAGCACCTGCCAACCCGGCGCATCATGCAGGCCGCGCTTCCTGCTGCGGCACTGATCCTGCATGAGAGACCTCCCTGAACATCCTCCGCTCCCTGAACATCCCCGTGCTCCTTGGTGAGCGTCCAAGGCTGCACAGCCCTGGGCTGGTGAGGCTGCGTGGCCCTACAGCCCAGAACAAGCCGCAGAAGAGAAAAGGGACATCACTGCCAGAGGCTCCAGGGCCGGAGAATCATAGAATCGCCAGGTTGGAAGAGACCCACCGGATCATCAAGTCCAACCATTCCCACCAATCTCTAAATCGTGCCCCTCAGTACCTCATCCACCCGCACCTTAAACACCTCCAGGGAAGGCGAGTCAACCACCTCCCTGCGCAGTTCCAGTGCCTAATGACCCTTTCTATGAAGACAGGAGCTGAAGGTCCTGCCGCCTCACCCGAGCGACTCCAGCAGGTCAACAACTGGCACCAGTCTAGGGAAAAGCACGCAATTAGCACTGAGAACAAAGCAGGCCAGAAGATGAGAGACAGTTCAGCAGAGGAGAGTTATGGGTGTCTGGGGTAAGTCAGCCGCTAGCTAGGCAGAAGGAAAGTGATCTAGAGATGAGATACAAGGCAGGGGAACACGGCTTTCCACAGGAGGGCCAGGAGCAGCAGCTTGGCTGTCGACAGTAAGCAAAGCATCTGCCTTACCAGCATTGTTCTGTTAATGCTATGAAGTATTTGAAAGAGAAATCTTGCACCAGGGCTGCGTTCCTCAGGCCTGAGCACACGCTTATGTGCTGGTTCCCCTGTCAGGTGCCCACACCCTTCCTGAACCTCAGTCCTTGACTGATTTTCTGCCTCACTGGTGCTCTCACGCAGCAGCAGCCTCTGGGGTTGCTGCAAAAGCCTCGGGACTGCCTTTCGTGGCTCAGTGCTGGCAAATGCAGGCACACCCAACCTGTCCCCACGGGGGGACCTGTGGGTGCAGCTGCAGGCTCCTCGCACCGTGTGGTTCTCATCCTGCACACGGCACAGACCCTGTGGACCTGCCGGATGCCTCCTCAAGAGCAGCTCAGTTTCCACTGTTTGGGTAACGTGCCACAGAAAGCACCAAGAGCAGGTGACACCGTCCCTGGGGAGACCACGTTTCATCAGGGATCTCCTACACACAGGGCAGCAGCCAGACAGATCAGGAACGCGCTCCCGGAAGACACTGGAGAGGAGACCTACGCTGCTCCACCAGATCAGCACACACCGAAAGGCAAACAAATGTAGAGTACCCGGGACTCAAACAGCCCGTCCTGCTCCAGCCACCATCCTTCAGGAGCCTGGTCTGAATCCAGAGCGGAGCTAGGACTGCAAGGAGCCAAGCTCCCCAGACTGGGGAGAGCTCGTGGTAATACAGGACATGCCGGCCCACGGCTCGGGCTGGAAAATGGGGGGAAAGCCAAGGGCAGAGATGTCAGGCAGGGGCGGCAATGGCCCCAGTGGGAGCGGGGCAAGGACCATGCAGAGAGGGGCTCTGCACAACCATTGTAGGGTGCCTGCTGCATGGCTGCCACAGGCTGGAGAAAACTTCAGCTCTGTACCCATCGGCAAGGGAAAGCCCACAGGGGAACAAGTCTCAGCGGGGCCCCCACCTTGTCCCGGCCGTATCTCCGGAGCAGCCGGTAGGGCCAGACGTAGAGGATCTCATTTGTCCGCGGGTCCTTGAGGATGAGGCTGTCACGCTCAGCCTTGAGCACATAGGTACCACGCAGCTTGCATCGCTCTGCCGCCTCAGTCCGTTGCACCGTCACCCAGAACGCGTTCACTGTGGGGACAGGGATGCTCAGGGGAGAGGAGGAAGCCATGTCCCCAGCTCCAGGTGAGGCTTCGCTTTGCCCAGCACAGCCCTGGCAGTGGGGCAGCTGCAGGACAAGTGTCACAGGAGGTGGCCCACAGTCAGGGCAGCGGCTCTCACCTTCATCTCTTGAGTAGTAGATGGAGTTCACAGCCATCTCCAGGGCTGGCGCATCCCCGCTGCCCTCTCTGCTGTGCTGGGCTGCCACACAAGCATCGCTGGGGCTGTTCCCCTGGCAAGGGAGAGCAGATCAGCCCCTGGGTCCCCTTGCAGCCATTGCCCCTCACTCCCACATCGCCTGGGCCCCACTGCCCTCCCCGAGGGGGCTACCCCAGCCCCACACAGCTTGGCCGTCCTGCCACACCGAGCCTTTCTCTGCCCAGAGCTGGTGACAGCCCCCAGCCCCTGCCCTGGGCAGACGTGACTATAGAATCAAAGAATCACCAGGTTGGAAAAGACCCACCAGATGAGCGAGTCCAACCGTTCCTATCAAATACTAAACCATGTCTCTCAGCACCTCATCCACCTGGCCCTTAAACCCCTCCAGGGAAGGTGACTCAACCCCCTCCCTGGGCAGCCTCTGCCAGCGCCCAGTGACCTTTTTTGTAAATTTTTTTTCCTGCTGTCCATCCTGACCCTCCCCTGGAGGAGCTTGAGGCCACTCCTTCTTGTCCTGTCCCCTGTCCCTTGGGACAAGAGGCTGTATGGAGGAACAGGGCCAGGTAGTGCAGGAGAGGCTTCCCTGGAGCTTTGAGAATGACCCCAGGCCTTTGCTGGGCTGTGCACCGGACTGGGTGCAGCAAAGCGCAGCGACTCTGGCAGCCCAACCCTCTGGATGTTGCCCCAGGGCGGCACAGCCAGCACCGACATGACCTCCTGTGGTGCCCAAAGCACCGCGTGGATGACCCAGCCGCGTGAGAGCCCGTGTCCTGCTTCTGCACCCGCAGGAAGGCGGTGCCGGTATCGACGCGCAGCCCGCAGAAGGGAAACAAGCGCTTCTATTTTAGCACATGCAGAACTGAAAGTGCAGTGCACACTCCATCAGCGCCGAGTCCCTGCGGCAGGGTCCCCGTGTCGGGGTGCACCCTCAGTGCTGCCTTTGAACCGCAGAGACCCCCTCTCTGGCGGAGCCCGATGCACACCAAAGGCTCACAGGTGCCCTGGGAGAGCTGCTCTAGCAGACCTTGCACCACTGCATTTGTCTCTGCATTTGGACAGGAGCTGGAAGCGGCTTCTCAGGGTCACGTGTGATGGGGTTGCAGCAGGGCATACCTCTTGCAGAACCCAACTGGCCGCAGTTTCAGTTTAAAACGCAGCCACATGAGGTTCTTTGCAAGAAGCAAGATCCAAAGAGGGCCACTGGGCCCTCTTGTTTGGCTCCTAAATAGAGTGTGGAGTGCTAAAAGCGAGTGTACATAGAGCTCACAGCAGCAGCTCCCTCTTAACTAAAGCAGCAGGGCTCCTACCAAGGGCCACCTGCTCTGCCGCACCCCTCAGGCTCCGTTTACACTGTCCCTCGTCTTCAAAACAATAAGAAACTCTGTTCTGAGCTCCAAACAATCCCTGGCCCAAGCTCCCAGCCTAGGGGACTCTGATACCCTTCCAGGCATCCACAAACAGCACAACACAAAATCATCCTCTCCGTGCAACCAGGAATCACAACTGAGGCCCTTCAGCTCTTTGCAAAGCAACCACTTGCAGGTCCTGTGTCTTTTGCTCTTCCTCAGTGCAGGACAAAGGCTGCAGCACTGTCAGCACCAGCCAGACACGGGCATGGGCAGGGAGTAACACTCAGTGCCTGCTCAGCAGGGCACTTGCTGCACAGACGTGTCTGGCCTGACAGGGAAACACAGGCAGGGACAAAATGCAGCTCAGGGTAAATCACACTCGGCAAACACCCAGGTCCTCAGGGGAAGGTGCTGGAGCCACCAGCCTTGCAGCCGGTCACCCTGTGGGGCAGCCCTGCCCAGCGCCCCAAGCCTGGAAATGGCCAGAGCGCAGCCCCGGGCGGCACAAACACCTCGCAGGAGGGAAGAGCGGGGCCGGCAGGCAGGGTGGGCACCAACTGCGCTCACACAGTAACCGTACCCGCAGGCCAGGTGCTGCCACAGAATCATAGAAGTGTTAAGGTCCATAAAGACCCCTAAGAGGATCAAAGCCGACCACCAGCCCAACCCCACCACACTGACTGAACCCTGTTCCCAAGCACCACAGCCTCACGGTGTTTGAGCCCCTCCAGGGGTGGGGGCTCCCTGGGCAGCCTCTGCCAGGACTTCACCACGTTTTTCCTAATATCCAGTCTAAACCTCTCCTGGTGAAACTTGAGGCCGTTTTCTCTCATCCTAACACTTGTTCCTTGGTCCAAACCACCTTGCAGGGTGCTCCAGGGGAGGCTGCAGCGCGGCCGTGGGCAGGGGGCCGGGAGCCAGGGGGCTGTGCCAGCACCACAGGGCAGGGGGCAGCCCCAGGGCCAGGCAGGGAGAGTTCGGGTCCGGCAGCTGCCAGCGCTGCTGCCCAGGAGCCAAGAGTTACTGATGGTGTGTCGAGGGGTTTGGAACCTGTCTGGCTGGGGGCACGGCAAGAGCTGCCCTGGCTGGGCGCTCCCTCTGCCAGCCCACACACACGTGGCTCGTGGTCCCCATCTCTGTGCCACCGGGCCCTGAGCTCTGCGGGAAGGGGTCTCTCCGGCCACCTCTACTCTCCTGATGCTCTGCGGGAAGGGATTCCCCCACTGCCACATGCCCTGTGGGATGGGGTCCCCCCGCTCACCAGGAAGAGGTCACCCCTGCAGCCCCCCTGCAAATGGTATGGGGTCCCCTCCTGGGTCGGCCCCCAACTCACTTGGAAAGGGGCCCCCCACTGCTCCCCTCCCTGTGAGATGGGGTTTCCCCCTTCACTGGGATGGGTCCCTCTGCTGTCCCTCTCCCTATGGGTTGGGGTGGGATGTCATGGGATGGGACCCCCTGCTCACTGGGATGGGGTCCCCCTCCCTATGGGATGGGACGGTAAGGGAAGGGGTGGGATGGGATGAGGTGCCCCCCTCTCACCGGGAAGGCGATCTCACGGAGCTTGTCCACCCACTCCTGGCTCTGGCTGGGCTCGGCGGCCAACAGGAAGGTTCGGTGCCGGGTGTGCAGGCGGAAGGCGGTGGTGCCGGGCCGGGGCCCACGCTCAGTGGCCGGTCCCACGCTGGTGCAGTCCGAGAGCCGCACCACGGTCCGTCCTGCCTGCGCTGGCCCCGCTGCCTCCTTCCCCTCGAAGAGCTCCAGGCGCGCCACACCGTGCGCGCTGCCCCGGTACAGCGCCAGCCAGCTCCGCTTCCAGCGCTGCAGGGGCACCGGGCAGGCACAGACACCACACCTGGACCACCGACCACATCCCATCCCACCGGCCCCATCCCACCAGCCCCATCCCATCGGTCCCATCCCATCCTACTGATTCCATCCCATCCTACCGACCCCATCCCACTGGTCCCATCCCATCCCACCGACCCCATCCCATCCCGTCCCACTGCCTCCAACCGACCCCAACTCTCCAATCCCATCCCGTCCCATCCCACCGACCTCATCCCGGCCCCGACCAAGCCCCACGACACCGACTCCCCCCGTCCCGACCGCTCCCCATCCCGCTGACCCAACCGGACCCCGATGCCGGCCCCGCCCCGGCCCCTCCAGCGGCTCCCGGTGCCGGTCCCGGAGCCGCCCCGCCTGCCCACCTTGGTGCCGAACTTATGGCTGTGCTGGACGAGCAGCGACCCCTCCTTGGCCGGAGGGTCCATCCCGCACCGGGACAGAGGGACAGACGGACAGAGGGACAGAGGGACAGACGGACCCCGGGACAGCGCCCGCGCTTCCGGGCGGGGCGGGGCGGGGTTTCGCGGCCTGAAAAGGGATCGTGGCGGCGGGGGGGGGGAGCCCGCAGTCGGGGAAGAGCTGAGAGGGGAGGCGGGTGAGGAGCCCCTGGAGCCCCTGGGTCTGTTCAGCCTGGAGGAGGCTGAGGGGTAACCTCATCGCAGGCTGCAGCTTCCTCACACGGGGAGGAGGAGGAGGAGGAGGCACTGAGCTCTTCTCTCTGACCTAAGGGAATGGGAGGAAGATGCCGAGAGAGGGTTAGGTTGGATGTTAGGAGAAGGTTCTTCCCCCAGAGGGTGGTGGAGCCCTGGAACAGCTCCCAGGGAAGCAGTCAGGGTGCTGAGCCTGACAGGGGACAGGACGAGAGGGAATGGCCTCGAGCTCCATCAGAGGAGGCTCAGGATGGACATTAGGAAAAAATATTTCCTGGAAAGGGTCATTGGGCAGTGTCAGAGGCTGCCCAGGGAGGGGGTTGAGTCCCCTTCCCTGGAGGGGTTTAAGGGCCGGGTGGACGAGGTGCTGAGGGACATGGGTTAGTGATTGATGGGAATGGTTGGACTCGATGATCCCGTGGGTCTCTTCCAACCTGGTGATTCTGTGATTCTATAATATTCCGGAATCCTTTGGACAAGCCCTCAGACACACAGTGTGGATGTTGGGACGTCCTATGGGATAGGAATGGGACTCGTCGGTCCCTGTGTGTCCCTTCCAGTTCAGGACTTTCTATGACTCTGATTGTATAATTTGCAGAACAGGAGCCCTGTGGAACTCCTGAACTACCCTTGGGAAAACGCCAATTATAGACAAACTGTCCTGTTACTCCAAATACTGACCACATTTCCTTTTTAGTGACTTGAAAACTGACTTGAAGAGGGCTGGGCCAGTGCAGGCCCTTCCAGCTCAGGGCTTTCCATGATGCCACGATCACCACTAATACGAGTGATGGAGGCGTTTGCCACATGGGGTTAGGGAAAGGGGGATCAGATTGGCTGGTGTGAAGATCAGTGAGGGTGATATTGACAACCAGTGGAGACTGGATGAGGTTTCAGAGAACAGGGGAAAGAAGCAACACAGCACTGTCTTTGACAAGAGGGAGAAAAAAGGAGCTAAAGAAGTAGAGGTTGCATAGCTCAGCTTCCCAGTCCAAGAAATCCACAGAGCAAATGCGAGTGCTCCCAGGGACGGCAAAGAAAGGGAAGAATCACAGCAAATACCCAAAGTATGCACAGCCCTGCCTGACTTCCTTCTCTGACAGTCTCTGTGGACGGAGTGATGTCATCCTTGTCTCTCTGCCCCGACCACGCCACTTCCCTGGGTGGTGCGGCTGCTCCCAGCACTGCCCACGCCATAGCTGGTGGCTCCAGTCTGGCCCAGAGCCTTCACCAGGGCCAGGCTCACGCTCTGCATTCCCCGGAGAGGGACCTTATAGTGACCTTCCAGTACCTGAAGGGGCTACAGGATAGCTGGGGAGAGACTTTTTTACAACCTGTGATGCTGCTTCCCTTGAGCCCTGTGCCAGGGCTGTGGTTTCCCTGTCGACATCCAGTTCCATCCTCTGCCACGGGCAGAGGCACCTCCCGCTGGAGCAGGTTGCTCAAAGGCTCGTCCAACCTGGCCTTGAACACCTCCGGGGATGGGGCAGCCACATCTTCTCTGGGCAACCTGGTCCAGGACCTCCCCACTCTTGCAGCAAAACATTTCTTTGTAAGTTCTCATCTCAATCTCCCCTCTTGCACAGCCATTCCCCTTGTCCTATCCCTGCACTCCCTGGTTACCAGACCCCTGGTCAGCGGCTGAGGCTCTGAGTGCTCCGGTCTTTCCTTGCTTTGCGCAGCCTCCTCCATGCAGAGTGCTGAGCTTTGGACAGACCTTGGTAGCCCACAGTGCGCTCTGATGGCCCCTTGCCTGCCAGGACACTGCTGGTCAGTCCCTCTTGGGCTCCTTGCTGCTGTGATGGCCTGGACGCCGTGACTTGTCTTCCTAGTGCGGCATTAGCCTGCAAAGACTGGAGATGCCACAGTCCTTGTTTTCTAGGATTTTGATGCCCACTCCCCTGCGCAAGCCCACGCCTGTGGGTGAGCTGCGATGTCCGCAGGCACTTGGCAGCAGACAAAGTCGGGTACAGTGGGGTTACAGTGCTGTTTGGTGAGGGAAGGCTGCAGGGATGCTGCAGGGCGCGGGCCTGCCTCGCAGCGAGACTGGCAAGCAGGAAAATTGACCAGAGAACAAGCAGAGTGGTCTGATGATGCCGAGCACCCCGTGTGCAGGCAGGTGCCCGTGACCTGCGGGATGGGGAACCGGTGACGTGGTGCCCCTTGTGCAAACCAGAACCTGCGGGATGGAGAGGATCACGAGCCAAACGCGTTGGTAGCTCGGAGCAGTGTGGCGAAAGGTGAAGCGCAGTCTGGCACGGGCACATGGGTGGATTGTGTCCGAGGAGATGGAACGTTCCCGATGTCACGGAGCTGGAGAGGCGTCGCACCTCGGTCCCGGCCCGGGGGTCCCAGCGGGGAAGAGGCGGCTCAGTGATGAATACAAGGGGATGGTGGAACCAGGGAACAGCGCCGGGGCCGAGGGTCCTGGATTGCTGCAAAGGGCATCAGGAGAGCCCCCGGCCCCTCTCCAGGGAGGGCTCCGCCGGTCCCCCCGCCCCCTGCGCTGCGGCGGCCGCGTCTGCGCGGGGGAGGGCGGGGGGGGCTGTCCCTCAGCGCATCTTTCCATTCCCATTCGCGTCCCTGGTCGCATCCCTCTGTGTCCCTGCTCCGTGCAACCCTCCGTGCATCCCTTCATTCCCTCTTGCATCCTTCTATCCCTCCTTCCATCCCTCATCCCTCCGCGCACCCCTCAATTCCCCTCGCATCCCTCATTCCTCCGTCCAGAGTCCCTCCGAGCATCCTTCCGTCCCTGCATCCCCCGGTGCCTCCGCGCATCCCTCTCCCTCCGCGCATCCCCCGGTGCCTCCGCGCATCCCCCGGTGCGTCCCCCGGTACCGGCCGCATGGCGGGGCAGCCGCGCTTCCTCTGCGGGGTGGTGGAAGGTAAGGTCCCCCCGGGGCCGCACGGCGGGGCTCGCCCCGCATTCAGAGCCAGGAGGGGATCGCAGGACCCTGGGAATTAGGGAGGCGGGGAGCGGGGTGCACCCCGTCTCTGCCCGGGGGTGTGGGGCCAGCACCCCTGGGGACGCTCTCCAGCTCTTTCCTGGAGCGCTGCTGCACCCCCAGCCATCCCAGCGCAGCCGAACTCCCCCTCAATGCGGTGCTGAGACCCCCCAGGGCTGCCCTGGGCTGGGGGCAGCACCTCGGTGGGCGCCTCTCCTGCCTCCCTGCCCGCAGAGCTCACCAGCGAGAGCCTGTGTGGCTCAGCCCTGTCCTTCTGTGCCCCCAGGACCCCAACTCCTGTTCCCACCAGAGCTGGCACCCACCAGGGAAAAGCATCTCCACTTTTCCTGCCGCACAGCACCCCGCTGCAGCCTGCTGCCTGCTGCCTTGGCTGGGAGGAAGCAAAAGCACCATGAAAATAAACACAGACAAAAACCCAAAATGCAGGGACAGGGAAGCTGATAGTGTAGAGAAAAATGAGTCAGAGGAATGATGTAGGAAAGCTGAACTGGGAAAGAGAAGGAGAGGGTTGCTGCCAGCTCAGGGAGGTGGCAGGGAGCTCAGGGAGGTGACAGAGAGCCCAGCGTGGTGCCGCGGTTGGGAGGCTGCAGAGCAGGGAGCAGCGGCAGCAGGGCCAAGACAGGCCCAGTGCGGCATCTCCTACAGAGAGTCCCTGCATCCTCCTGGCACCGGTCACTGATGCCTCAGCGTGACCCGCTCCCAGGGCAGAGCAGGGGCTGGGGAATTGCTGACACTGAGGAACTTTGCTTCCTAGTATGTTCATTGGGACTTTGTGAAGAAATCAGGGACATCCCAGATGGACCAGAGTTTATCAGGTGTTGGTGACGGGGGGTTACTGATGTGACCTGGGCTGTGAGAGAGCCGAGGTGCAAGCGCACAACGTCACTCATAGGTGCTCCTCTGCCTTCAGAAACGCAGGGCTCCAGCACCGCTCCTCTGGAGATGCAGCCACAGGCACAGGCAGGGTTAAACCCAGGTTTACTGGGTCAAATATAAAGTAGAGTGGCATTTTCCACAGAGCTGCTGCTGGCCCAGCATGTGTAGGTGGTGAGTGTCGTACTTGCAAAGCAGTGTTGGTTCACAGCAAAGTGTGAGCTGGGCACTTGCAGGAGATGCTGTTCAGGGAGGGGCCCTGGGGCACCTCACTGTGAGGTGAGCAGGTTTTCCTATGGGTTGCAAAATGGAAAATCTATTTATCATGGAAATAACTATCTTTGCGTGAAAAGCTTGCTGGGATCCTTGAGTGGCTGCAAGTTTTGCTTTCTGCGTGGTGGGAATGGCTAGTAAGGCAAACATACATTTTTTCAGGGTGGATGGAACCATTTAGGCATTCAAGAAGGTGGAAGGTCTGCCTGCAGAGAAGATGTTCAGCGTGTGCTGTGGCACAACCTGCCGAGCCACCGCTCAGGCTGGGGCTGACAGGCTGCAGGATGGGCTCCTGCCAAAGGGAGCAGGGCAAGAGGGTCCCTCCCCGCCCAGGCTGAGCAGTGCCGATGCACTCAGGGCTTTGGGGAAATGCGGGTGCTTTCCCGGGCAAGGCTGGCCCTGTGCCAGGCACTAGGAGCCGGTCCTGTCTCCAGACCAGCAGAGTCATCGCTGCCCGGCCTTGTGTGCTGCCTGGCACAGTGGGTTCAACCACTCCCCTGAATGTCGGCTCCTACTGGCTGTGTCTTCTGGGAAAGGTTTAAAAGTGGTTTAAAAACTGCTCGTAATGCAGAGCCCATCTGGAACAGGAAAGATGCCTTGGTGAGTAGTTAATTGCCATTGCTCTCCAAGATGTATTGTCTGTGAGACTTCACATTGCGGCAGTCAGATCTGGCAGAGACTTAAAGTGACTGAAGATCCTTCTCTTGCTAAGTTCCAAGTCCATGTTGGAACACTTGTAGGTCCCCGTTGAACCCCTCTTTAGGAAAGTGTCGATGATCCTGTGGGTCTCTTCCAACCTGGTTGTTCTATGATTCTATGATTCTATGAAATCTGCATCCAAACCCATTTACTTATGCTGCTGTTGTCTCCAAGTGAACTGGTTGCTTTCCACCGAGTATTCTTTCTTGCCAGCATTGTGGGCAACTCTGCTTCTCCCAGGACTTTCTACACGCAGAAACAGTCAGAGCCTTTCTCTGACAGTGATCTCAGCAGGGGACTGGGTGCTGCGCTCCCAGCAGGGGACCGGGTGCTGCACTCCCAGCAGGGCTCCTGCTCACCTCCCCCAGTCACAGGCTGGTTTCCCTGCTGCGCAGAGCGTGGGGCAGACTGCTGGCTGCTGCGGCCTCAGGCTTAGGTCAGACATTGGTGCCCAGCAACCACCTCCAGCCTGCAAGCAGCAGAAGTGGAAACGTTAAGAAACACTTGGGAATTTGCTGACTCCGGATCTGTAGTTCCTACATTTCGTTCTGTCGAAGTGAACCTTCTGGAAGGGCCATATGTCCTCGCAGCCAGCCTTGGTGCCTGGTGATGAGTGTCTTTGTTAGCAGACAGCTGGTAAAGTTGCTCCTTGGTTGTTTTTCCTCTCTTTAGAATCACAAAATGGTTTAGATGGGAAGGGACCTCAAACTCCATTCAGTTCCACTCCCGTGGGACACCTCCCACAGGATGAGGGGCTCCAAGCCCCATCCAACCTAGCCTTGAACCCCTCCAGGGATGGAGCAGCCACCACTTCTGGGTGACCTGGGCCAGGGCCTCCCCACCCTCACAGGAAAATGTTTCTTCCTGATATCTCATCTTTTTTCCCTTGGCAAGCTTATGAGGATGGTGTTTCCCAGTGCGGGACAGACAAGGTGTCTGTGGAGCCACAGTCCCAGCACATGTGGGACCCTAACACTAACCCCTGCCCGGCTGCAGCGTGGGTGCAGGTCTGCAGGGTGCAGGGACAGTTTTGGTGCAGCTGGAGTTATGCAGTCACTAAAGGTAGCAAGAACGGGTTTTGTAGCTGATGATGTTGTGCTTGAAACAGCTGACACTACACAGACACAGGGAGACACAGAGAGACACGAAGGAAAGTCCACAGGCAGAAAACTCTGGGAAGGATGTGCAACAGCTCTGTGCATCAGGACACCCCTGAGTGCCCTGTAACCCAGCCAGCAGCCAGCCACCTCCTCTAGGCTTGGCTTTCACTGTGGAAATGCCCCCTTCCAGGTTAAGTGCTACCTCCTCAAGATAAGGTGGGAAGGGTGGGAGCACAAACATCACATCCACACGCTTCAACACCGGTCAAGATCACAGCAAGGATAACAGATATTGACAACTGCATTTTGGCTTTTTTCCCTGTTTTACAGGTTTCTATGGGAGACCATGGTCCATGGAACAGAGGAAGCTCCTCTTTCAATGGCAAGTACCCTGAATTTTCCTCTCTGAAGCCACTAGCCTGTTGGCAGAGCAACAAGGTGTACACCAGAGAGCTGTGGAGGCAGCAGGAATGAGGGAAAATGTGCTGGAAGGCGGCTCCTGGGGCTGATGAGCCTTTGGAACAGCGGGGTGGTGGCTGTGAAGGGGGGTTGTGCCTCTCCTAGGGCTGCTCCTGCATTGTCCCCTCTGTCCCAGCACCCTTGCACCCCCAGCTCGAGCCCAGGCAAAGACTCTCCTGCCTGGACGCAGCTGTGGTGGCTGCAGGATGGATGCCTGGCCAGATGTGGGTAGGCTGCCCTGTGCCGGCAGGTGGTGCTGGGGTTCTGCTGCTGCCCAGCTGCAGCCAGATGTGCTTGGCTGGGGGGCCTGGGCCGGAGTTGGGCATCCCAGGGGAGGTGGAGTCTGAAGATGGGACCTGGGAAGGGCTGGGTGGGCACCAGCCCCTGCGTACGGGCGCTGCACAGCTGGCACCGCACCGCTGGCAGGGAGGCTCCGGTGTGGATGTGGACACAGAGGGATCTGTCAGCGGGAGATGATCAGAATCTTCTCCCTGTGCAGAGAGGGAGCGCTGGCAACTGGGGAGGGTTTGGAGAGGAGCATGGGGGCTACGTGGGCCTTGAAACACTGCTTCCAGAGGCACCAGGAAAGCTGCTCTAGCCGACTGCGGCGTGGCACGGGGCGGCTGCAGCATCCCGTGTGCGAGAGGGGCTGGAGATGGGAAGTCAGATCCATGTGAGAGAGAACGTAGGGGTGTTCGGTGAGCTGGAAAACCACCTTGGGTGCTGACCTGGTAGGATGGGTGCTTATTGCCTCATCTCTGAATCCCGTGGGCCTGGGCAGCACCACGTGGCACCAGCAGCTCCTTGCTGTGGAAACAGGTGGCACAACGAACCTGCATCACTCATCACCAGAGATGCAGATACAGAAAAATGTAACTTAGAAAATGAGGGGGAAACATGCAGGAAGGAAAACGAGCTTTGATGTTTCAATGTATATTAGGAATGAGGAGGTTTAATGGTGACCTTGCTGGTGCTGGGCTGGGATGCGTGTTCTCGTGTTTGCACGCGTGACTAGTGTGTTCACCGGGGGCTTTCTCCTCTGGACACAAACAAGATGATTCTATGTAGAACATGAAGTGCTTCCCAGCCTCTACATCATGGGAAAGCATAAAACATTGTCTACTAAGGAGAATAAATAAAAATAAATGAATATATCAGATGGCTTTTGTACAGAAGCGCCAAAAGGGCTGTCAAGGGAGGTGTCTACCCTGTCCTGGTAATTTCCAGTAAGTCTTGGATTGCTGGGAGATTCTGGAAGGAATTCATGCTTTTTGAGGCCAGAAAGGACCTTCTGACAGTGCAGTTTGATCTCCTGAGGCAGGCAGGCTCTGGTTGTTCTCAGAGCTGTTTTCCTTCAGCTCCGACTGCTGTGGAGCCTCTGGAGAGCTGGAGACCTTTCCTCTCCCGTCTCATCCGAGTGCGCATCCCTGTGAGTCACCCCCGACCCCGCCACGTCCCTGCCTGCCAAGTGAGGCTTTTCTCTCCTCAGAGGAGAGAGGAGCAGGCTGGGTTCCAGGGCCGTGTTGCTCACAGCTTTCCACAGTGTCAGTGTGTGGCTCCTTGACAGATCCCGCTGTGGTTTACCAGGTCCTTCCCACGCTGTGGCCACTGCTCTGGCGGCATCTTCCTCCAGAACAGGGCACCACATCTCTCTCGTTCCTCCTGACCCTGTGCAATGTTTCATCCAAGGCTTCTGCTACTGGTAGCACTGCAGGGGACTCACGTTCAGCCTGTTGTGTTCAGCTGTGACTTCAGAGGTTGTATCTTCCCGGGTCTCCTACATGGGTAGGACTCTATGTTCGGCTCTGGTAAGGAGCTTGCTGCTTGCTGAAGCCCAGCGGGTGAGGACACACCTTGAATCCTGGTCTCAGTTCTGGGCTCCTAACTTCAAGAAGGATATTGAGAGGCTGGAGCACATCTGGAGAAGGGAAAGGAGCTGGAAAGGGTCTGGAGGCCAGGGGTTGTGGGAGCAGCTTAGGGCCTGGGGCTGTTTAGTCTGGAGAAGAGGAGGCTGAGGGGGAGACCTGGAGCTTGGAGCCAGGCAGAGGTCAGGCCCTGTTCCCAAGGAACAGGTGATGAGATGAGAGGCAGAATTACTGCCGCTACCAGGTGCTGTGCCCCAATATATCCTGGTGCTGTTACAGTGGCAGAGCTGGATGCATGTTTGCTGGATGCAGCAGAGAGGGATGCAGGCTCTTTGGAGCTGCCCTGCGAGCCTTGCTGGCAGGGTGTGCGCAGCTGCTGCCTCTGGAGGTCTGTGTCAGACCACAGTGGTGTGTGTGGTGCACACATCACCCCAGCAGCAAACACACAGCCTGCTCTGGGCGCCCTGCCACCGAAACACCGCCCGATGCAGCCAAAAAGGTGTTTGAGCAGGAGCTGGGCAAGTGCTGCCGAGCACGTCTGGCCACAGAATGGGGAAGGGGAGAGCAGGGTAGGCGAGGGACACCCCAGCTGCTCTGAGGAGGTTGCAGCCTCTGCATCCAGGGCTAGGCTGGAGCTGCAGTGCCGTGTCCTGTGCTGGCAGCTCCCTAGAGAGGAGGTGGAAAAGAGCAGGAGTGCACAAGAGCCACGGTGAGATCCAGTAGCTGTAAAATCTGTTGTAGAGCAATAGCTTTGAAGGTCTTGACCTGTTCAAGTGGCCAAGGCATGATCTGGTAATGGTGCAGCAGGCATCTAGGGACTGTCGGTGGGGCCAGACCAGCCTGCAGACAGGACATGGGCTTTTCCAGGGCTGATGTGAGGGCTCCACTGGGAGCGTGTGGTTCCCAAAGAGGGCCCCCAGGCCAGACTGTGCCAGGCAGATGCACCCCACTGCTGGGATGATGGGGTTAGGGAGTGGTGAGGTGCAGCTCTCCAGGGCGTATCCACTGGTCCTACTCCACAGAGACCCCTCACATCCAGAGAGGCAACTGGCTCCTACCTGCAACCTTGCAGCCTGCATGTTTGGGCTACAAACAGGTTTGGTTCTTGATTACACAAACACAGCTGAAAGGAGAGGGAAAAGAACCCCACCCCAAACACACTGACACGAGATGCTAAGTGCTGCCGCTGCTCTCACTGTGAGCCCTGAAAGAGCTGCTGCAGGGCTGCTGGGCTGACTTGTCTGGCTGGATCCTGGGCACCCTCAGGGGACCGCATGGAGCAGCAGATGCTGAGCTGCTTCCTCCGCTGCTCCAGCCCCATCCTCTCTCTTTTTGCCTGTGTTGTTCTCGGTCTCCCCCTTCCTCCCTTGGAAGCTGCTCTGGCTGTTCAACTCGCCTCCTTTTCTCGGTCAGGACATTGAGCTTTTCATCATCACAGGACTTTGTCAAGTGTTTGAAACATGCTGAGCTGGTCCCTCCCACCTGCTTTACCGCAGCAAGGATGCTTTCCCAGGAGATAATGACCTGCCGGTGTCCTAGACTTTCTCATCCAGATGCAATATCTTTCTGGAAGTCCCTGAAGATCTCAGTTTGTTGAGCTTAGCACTGAGCAAGAGATTTATGGCTTTGTGTGGCCATTGTGCGGGGCTCCCTGTGCAGGGCAAGAGCTGTGGCTCTGCAGGCTGGAAGCATGAGCAGAGGCTGGAAGCCTGCAGACACAACACAGCGCTGGGGAAAGAGAGGGCTCCATGTGCCAAGGAGCTCTGGGTGTTGTGGGCTGGCGCTTGCCCGGATGCCTCTTTGCAAAGAGAGAAAAAGCCAGAAACCTGACTGTGTCCTGGGCTGCACCCAGAGCAGCGTGGCCAGCAGGGTGAGGAGGTGAGGAAAGGGAGACCCACCTGGAGCCCCATGTCCAGTTCTGGAGTCCTCAGCACAGGGAGGA